>VUYV01000029.1:1333261-1498358 GCA_008711295.1 Anarhynchus alexandrinus
TTTTTTTTTTTTTTTTTTTCAGGAGATACTGCACTGACCACACGCAAAGGGCCGCTGCGAACAGATTCACTTCCCGATACTTCCTTTGGAGAGGTCTGTCCAAGACTACACTCTGGATGAAACGATTGTCCTGCATAGCCAGTCTGCAGCCCCTTTCCATAGGTAATCAAGACAGCAGCCCTCCTGAAAGCAGGTTTCACAACCATCCAATAAGGACTAAGCCTCAGAGAAGTTATGAAAAAAACAAGACACATACTTCCTTAATGTTACTGAATAGTTGCCAGAAAACCTCTTCTTTACAAATACAATAAACTTGCAACATTAAATGCTTAAAAACATTGTAAAAAACTGTTTTCTGGGGAGCAAATGTGGGTCTGCCAACTGTTTAAGAAAGAACATCGCACTGTGCAGATTTTTTGTATTTATTTTCTGCTTCTGTGAAGCACCAGGCTTCTTCATTTATTATTTTGGTAACTGCCAACAGATTTCTTTTGCTTCCTGGGAATTAAATGACAAAAGTGAGGTGTTTGTTCAGACTATTTACTTTCTTTTATTTTTAATATATCTACCATGAAAAAGCCTATGTACACAACATGGTGCAATTACTTGATTATTTTTTTCCCCCTTTTTCTGCTATTTTCATGATTTCTGCATGGAGGAAGAGTGCTCTAAGGAAACGCTCTACAAGGTACATCATGGTTTTGTTTCCTTGGTTGTTTTTTTTCCTCTTCTCCAGAACAAAACAAAACAAAAGATTTTACTGAATGCAAAATTACACTAGTCTATTTATTTCACCAGCATAAATATATCAATATAGATGCAAAGAAGAAACATCTTCCTTCCCAATTGAAAAGGTTTGTTGATGAGAAAACTTCTTCTAATAATGTATTAAACACTTATGCTAAGAGGAAGGAGAAGAATATTTAAGAAATATTATATAAGCATTAAACGATTTTCTTCTAACTATTTTCTTCCAAAATGTGACTGAAGGAATCTTCATCCATCTCAAGTCCCCAGTTTCCAGACCAACTCTTAGAATGCAGAAAATTCAATTCTATAGGCATTTCTATTCGGAAGAAAACAAACCTTTAAACTAAACCTGATGCATCATGTTGACATAACAAATGTGGACATTAATTAAAGAGCAGCAGAATCCAGCAGAGAAGTTTGCCCTCCATCTGCTTGACCTGAGGTAATAACAATGTTCGTTTAACTAGAGCTGACAGATTTTCTTGTGTTAGTCTTGAATCACTAAAGTTGCCACCCTCAGTATGAATAACCATAACCATATGTGTGACATCATACAAAACAGGCAAGCCACAGTTAACTACTTATTTAATTTGCTGTCTTCTTAGTTGTTTTTCTTCTGTGATACTAAGGTTCAAGCATTCAGATCAGGTGCAGGCTGAGATGCAGAATTTTACATACGTGCACAAGCCTTTAAAAAATTCCTAGGTCTTCAGGTTTTGTGTAGTGCTGCATCAAAACCTACACACTTGTACACTGTGAGTTAAAAAGCAAGATGCCCAATGTGTTGTAAATTCTTCAGCCTATTAATAGATAATCTTCTATTCTCATCATCCTTTTAGTTCTAGTAGTGAATAAAAAATAATTCACTATTAAAAACACTTCTGTGGAAGGCAGAGGGGTGAACCACCCAAGTCTAGTTCTACAAAGATACTGGAGGCCACTGGGATTCCTGTGGTATAAGGACCTGTTTTTCAATACCCACCCACTGCCTAGCTGAAGTCAAGTGAAAAACTTCCAGTAACCTTCAGCTTTAGTAAGTCAAGAACCAAAGAAACCTTTAGTATGAAGAACTTCCGCTAGAGTTTGCTCTGCAAAAATGTGTCTCTACCTTCTGTTAGCATTAGTTCTTATTAGTTCTTCATATTTTTGAACAAAAACTTTGTCCAGTGACTCAAAGATCATTGCAAGAATGTGATGAACTGTCAGTCTGCCTGAGAAAAAAGGCTTCAATGTAGTTTATATGTAGCCTGTACACATCTCAAAGGTTCTTTATGGTTCCACAATAGTGTAGCCCTAATAAATAAGTGAAAAATAGTCACCAAATCTCAGGATGCACATGGTCAAAGGCAATTCAAAACATTTATTGAGAAAGCTGTCATTTGAGCAACATGCACATCCTAGTATTTCACTATCAATTTTTAAGCCTAGAGAAATTCCACAACAGCTGTAAGACAAAAATGGGAGACAAAAATAATGAAACGAAACCCTATAAGAATGATCAAGAGTCGTTCTCGTGGCTAATCCTGGTCTGCAGAGCAAAATGCGGCAGGATTACCAACCACGTTACAACATTTGCTGATATGACAAGACCAAGTGGTCTCCAACAAATCACAAATTGTTAAGTATCAATACTACAACGAAACAGGGTAGACTCAGCTATCCAATTTACTCATCAAGCAACCAGAAAGGTTGTTTTATCCTCTGCCTCATTATGGACCCAGTGTCAGGTGATCATAACTAGAAACAGACAACCTGCAGGCTTTTTGCTTTGTCACAGCACAATGTGCAAAACTCCTCTGATAGGAGAGGAATTTAAGCATTTTAAAAGTAAAAGAAAAGGAAGGGAAAAAAATCTTTACAGTTATTTGTTTGGTTTTCTTTTTATTTTTACTTTTTGATTGGGTGGGTTGGCTTTTTTTGTTGTGCTGTCACCCCCTTTGCCCCCCCCCCCCGAGTTGTTTTTTCACTGCAATAAATACATTCCTTTAAATTATCTAAGTTCCTCAAACTCCTTTTGTTGACCCACATGACAAGAGAGCAGCCACATAAGTTCAACATCGTAAATCCAAAGATTACAAGCATGGAGCAAAATTCATGAGAAAGGCTTGAACTCATGGCACCCCTTTAGCAAATGCAGATTGGACGTCAACACCCCTTTGACGAGAACAGATTTTTAAAAATATACATTTTTAAACTTCCTCCTTCTTTTCTGCCCACTCCAAAGCCCCAATTACTATGTTCAAACAGGAGAAGAACATAGACGTCAACCTCAATAGGCAGGAACAACAAATAATACAGTTAGGTGGGTGGGAATTGGGGTCCCTAGCCCATTGGTGACTCCAAATTTGGTTGCAGTGCTGTATGAAAGCATGACAAAGAGTCTTCAGCGATATATTTAGGCAGGAAATTACTTCAATCTTATCTGGTTTGGGTATTTTATAGTAAAAACATATTCCTTTTCATACTGATACAGAAGTTCTGCTTTTTGTTGTAATTTTTGAGTTCTTTGTGTTGCCCTTGTACTGAACAGTTCTTTCAATTGAATGCTTCCATTTTCTCCTCAGTGCTTTGTTTCAAATTTTTGTTTTGGGGCAGAAGAGAACCAGAACAAAATGTGTAAACTCATGATTTTAAATCTTTCTTTTAATAAACATACATTATCATCTAGTGTTCTTAACTCTTCCTGAGAACTTATTCACATTCCATGCCCTTAATTTATTTATTTTTTAATAGTCTAAATTATTAAATCTTTAGAGACCTCCTTGGAAGCAAAAATGAAATAGTATCCCATATCTGCATGTTTTGGTACAACATTACATAGGAAATTAAAACATTCTTTTTGTTGCTGGAATTGGCTGATGAACAGACAGCATTTTTCTTGGTCTGGAACTCTGATGTCAATATGAGTTAAAATATTCTCTCTGTCTCCCTGATCACTGCTGCTTCTGCCTATCTCCTTATAAAGATTATGCTTATGCTTAGTAAATGAAGAAAGGAATTAGTGATGCTCCTCTCATTTCCTGTCTTCCCACAGATGGTGATAAATTCAAATTCAGACTCCATTAAACCTGAGTAGAGAAACCCAGCAGGTGGCTACACTAATGGAAAATCCTGGCCTTGGAATAATGGGAATTGCAACCGACAGCTCTTCTACACCACAGAAAAGATGATGTATTCCTATTGACAGTGTTGCATTTGAGTCCAGAAGGCTGATCTGATAGTTCAGGCCGGGCACAAGGGAAGCAGAAAGCCCCATGGGTATTTTTCTTGGCTACACCACTGTAATTTTTGTCATCTGAACCTTCTATTACAATTCATTGTACAAATCTCATATAAGTTGGAGGGAGAAAAAAACCCACCAACTTCTGCATTTGGCCTACAGGCATACATTTGTTCTTTTTTCTTGGTTTAAAGGACAAATAAAGGTTGACACACAACAGCATTTCCAGCCACTTCTGTATTTTTAATGCTGACATTCTTGGCCCAAGTGCTTTTAGCGTTTTCAGACAAACCCATCTGAGAGAGTTTGTGTTAAAAAGATGCATAGATTGCCCTGAAGGTGTAATGCCTGATGTTCAGCTATAATTTGTGCAGGAATACTGTATTCATGGTGCTTTTTTTCCTCCAGATCTTTTTCCCCTTCGTTTCAATCTGGGGACTATATTAGCAGTAGTTCAATGAAACTCATTTGGGAAAGTGATCGGACAGCCCTATAGATTGAATCTTAAATTTAGACTACATTTTGGAATGTGAGGAGATGTTTTAATGCTCTGTCAACAATTTTTGTGTGCAATATATTCTGGCCTTTTATCTTAGTGTATACATTTTCCCAAGCTTTTAAACACTCAGTTAGTAAAATGGAGGAGTTACCAAGCAAAGGAAAATTTAAAGTGCCTGCATGCACTTTTGCATTATTAATCACAAGATTGTTTGTGTTGCACTTATTTGTTCACAAAACTCAGATTTCTACCAATTTTAAAAAAATGCATAGTAATAATTGTGAGAGGTCATAAAATTAATGTTTCTGGTAAGTTTAAATTATTCTAAAAATTATTTTGATTATTATTTCAGGGTAACCTCAAAGTACTCTACTGTAAATCTCCATTACAAACTAAGAATTTCTGCAATAGACTGCTTGGAGTGTTCTGAATGGTGTTTATGAAACATATGATTTGCACAAAATATAGCATACAGTATCTCTATAATGGTATTTCTAAAGCCAATGTTTTTTTCTGCTTTTAGCATATATGTGTTTTTATTTCACCGATTGTCTATATAAAATACAAACAGACAAAGAATCCTTCTTTTCGTGCTTTCTTTTGTTTTATTTTACTGTCTTGCAATTGTTTTGCCTTTTCTAGTCTCCTCTTGATAAGAATATATGCTCTTTATATATTTTCTGAGGTGTTTGTCTAGACATTTCACTTATTTCTTCTGAATTCATTCCCAACTAGTATATCAGCTAGGACAATATTAAAAACCAAAATGTTCTGTTCATTGCTTACAAAACACTTTAAATAGGATTGCTTTCTTATCTAAACTACTAACTTCCCACATCTTAATCTCTGACTATTATCCTCCAGATTTATGATTTTTCTTACCAGTATTTCTTTCAATTTCTTTCCAGTTCATTTCATTACAAGTATTTTTCACAAAACTAATTCTCATAATAGTGACTTCTAGGTGGAAATTTTCTTCAGCTTTTGATTTGCTAGTTGCTATTGTATCAATATTTCTTCTTTGACACTTACTTACATATACCTTACTTACATACAGGCTTATAAGCAAGTGAAATTAATGTGTTTAACGTAATATATCAATGTATCATAAGGTTTCATGCTTGAAACAATCATCACAAATTTCTGTTCAGCTTACACCATTTTGACCCCACATGAAGCCCAAATGCTTTAGTTAGTTAGACTGAAGTATTTCAGTCCTCCGGCAACCATATTTGTTGTCTTAAGTGGAGAACAGAAGAAATCAAATTTGAACCAATGGCCTCACATTGCAGCAAATTGCCAGGCTGATAAAAAACTTGTCTTCAGAAACTTTGCCAGTATCACCTGAAGCTTTTCACAGATGGCCCTTTTCATTCTAAACCTGGATGCAAGTCGCAGTCCTGGAAAAGACTTGCTGTCCATTGGCTCTCTTACCTATAATCAGTGAGCTCGTAACTGTACTGTAATAGTCGTAAAAGATGGAACCTCTGCCATTTTAGCATTCTTCTAATATCAAACTACCTTTGGACTTGGAAACAGAACCTTATTTCAAGGCGGAGTAAATCTAATGTAACCCAGCAACCAGTGCGTCTTGTCATGCCTTTGATGAACAGAAAGAAAAATACACAATGGGATATAGGACCATCCCTCCTTTCCTCAACATTCTTATTTAACATCTTAAATAAAAACACGTATGCATAATGGAGCTGTGGGTGGGGACACTGCTGCAATCTTCTTCTGCACCTACCATTGTTAGAATGTGTAAAAGTTCATTGTTGTATACAAGGTACTCACTGAATGCACAATTGCAAGGAGCAGGCAATGCTCTATGCTTGCAGAGAAACAGCTCGTACATCTCTCAGGATGAAAGGAAGTCTGGGACTAGAGCACAGGACAGCACTATCTCACTTTTGTAACCCTAAAGGAAGAGGATATTTTGCATAACTGTGAATGTATCACTCTTATGAGAGACCTTGTTTATAAATGATGAAAAATGTCTGGCAGTATTGAAGATAAGCCAAATGGCAATGCTTGTATTCTGATATGAATATCTTATCAAAGTAGCAATCATTCATATTCCCATATTAGTGATATATCCTATTATGATGGCTGACTATGTCTTGGCTTAGACAAAGTGTTGTCTGATAAATAGACTTAACGCGTAAATGTCTGTCGGGAACATGCAACAGCAAAATGGGGACAGATGTTTGGCTCTCTTTGGAGCTCATCAACACAGTTCAACTGCTTTATCTGTCAGATGGGTTCAGCCCCCAGTCCAGATACAGAGAAGCTCAGTATTTTGAGACTAACTAGAGCTAAGTGAATAATTTGTAGCAGATAATACACGCAAGAAAATTTAACCTTCTGCTCAGAGAATGTCTGTGAGTAGATCATGCTTTTGCTCGTGTGCATCAAAAAAATGTGTTCAAAAGTTGCCTTTGGAAATATGTTATTATGTGAAGTAATCAAATATGCAGAATTTAAAATGCTTTTTTATTCTTTTTGTCAAGTCAGAGAAGGCAGGTGGTGAAACCGTGGTCACCAAAATGCAAGGATGTTAGCATGTGTATGGGAGAGGTCTACTGTGTGTACAGGTATATGATAATTTCAGGCTTGATTGTCATATGTGGAGCTTTGGAAGAAAGAGCTTCTTGCGTATGGAGCTACAGTGTGAGGTGAGAGGGCAAGAACACAATCTGGCTTTGCTTCTTCTCTCAAATGTATCAAGAAAAAACCTTCTCCCCAGAGGTGCTGGCACACAGCTTCCACTTTCTGAGTGTCTTGGGAGTCTCCATAGTACCCTTTTCATATGCCTCGTTCTGCCTTCAGGAAAATTGTGGGTTTAGATGAGGTTTGGGTTGTGCAAAAATTCTCAATTGTCACTGACTTTTTAAAATTTTTATTTCCTAGGAGATGAGAATTAGAAAATGGAAAGATCTTGGGTCATCTGGTTCATTCCCCTGCAAGTGAAAGATTGCTCCCTACAGTTAGATTTGTTAAATTATTAATTGCTGGTAATTTATCTGATTAATTAGAACCTTTTGCTAAAAATAAATTATTCAGATCTATTCATTATCTGACCAGTTTTGCAGGTGGCTATATAGTATTCTGAAAATAGTGTGCAGATTATTCTGAAGTATTACCTTAATGTCCCAGGCAGGATCAAAGACCTACTGTGCTAGGTCCTGCACAAACATATACAGGAAAACATAGTCCTTGACATGATATCTTTATAGTCCAATTAAAGACAAGTGATTAAACCACACAGTAGGAGAGAAGGAAAGACAGTGATAACAGTGTAATTTGTGAAACTTCAGAGGATTGCTGCATGTGTGCTCTACTTATTCTGAATTATGGGTATTTTAAACATGAGTTTTCTTTCCTATCACATTTATGTAAACATTACTGTCTCTCTTGCCTAAAGCCTGGCCGACTTCTTAACGGTATCACAGTATATGTTTTCAACAGGAGATTTTGATATTCAAATTGCACACATACACAATCTTGCAACATTTTTCAGTCCTTTTCCCTGAAACTGCTTGTGCCAGGTATTTCCACTTGGCAAAGTAATGTGCCTTTGGGAAGCAAGTCATCTAGACCAGGACGTAAAAAAGTCTTGATTCAAAATCCTCCAAAATCAATGATTTTCCTTGCTTTGTACAAGATCCTAGGCTTTCATTCTGTAAAAAATCTGAGGGGCACATCTTTAAGCTAAATTCAATGTCTACAGAAAACATATCCTCCTGAGAGGAAGTTGTATGGAGCTTTGTTAACCCTTGGGTGCAAGTCTTATTTTGACTTCAGGTTAGGGCTTAAGGCAACTGGTAGGGTGTGTGCGTCTTTGGGTGAACTCTCAAGACTTTCTAAAGCTCCTCTGCACCATTTGTCTAGTTTTTACCATAAATCATTAGCTTCCCACTCCTGATGTCACAGTTCTGTAACAGCTCCCTAGTGCCTACCTCCACCTAACCTTAAAATAGATCGCGCCTTCTGGCAAGGGGCAGGAGCAGGAGTTTTACTGAAAGGCTGTGTTTAAGCACAATGGGTGAAGACCTGCTGCAGTGTCACTGCTGAAGGGGAGGTGAGAATGTCACGAACATATTGAATATCAGGGACAGCGTGTTTGATCTAAATAGCCTCTGTGTTTTGCTTGAAAGGGCAGCGGATATGCAGCTCTCACAGAAGACTCCCCTTCCTTACTCTTTTGCCAAACAGTTTCAGTCATCTTTATTATTGACTTTCTCTTTGGGTTACAAATGCAGGAGAGACAGAACAGCTGGGCTGTTAAGCTGGAGGAGAAAATAGGAAAATATGAAATGTATTCACATTTGAAAGTAGTGCTAATAGAAACATTGGGGGAAAAAAAAGGCCTTTTGTTGAGCAGTAACAATATTTTACACTTGTTATGCAGCACACAGTGTCTTTCATCAAAAAAATCCCCAAACACTTGGCAAACACTGCCATAGGTTTTTCACTGAGGTGAACAGAGAAATAATACTGTTTTATTACACTTCTTAAAGGCCTTTTTAATTGGGTGAGCCACTTACATGTCAGGAAGGCAAGAAATACAATATGTACAAAATTGTACATATTCTGTATTTAGAAGACATTTTGGCAAAGAACTAAGAGTGGTAGTGTATGCACACCTCCCTCCCAGAAAGTACCTGAGACCTTCAACATTCAGAAAAAGCAGAAGCAGCCCTGGAGGATGCCTACTGAATAAAAGCACAACTTGCAGTTTTGAAAGACGAGGCAAAATCTGTGAATATTAATTTCAGATCTGATTATTGCCTCTGAACTAAACATCATGCTTTGGGTGATAGCACTTAGACAAATTACAAACTGATGTAATTTTTTTTATTTTTAGGTAATATTTCCAGAATCCTAGTGTGTCTTAGTTATGTTAACTTAATCTCAACTTGTCGGTCTTCTACTACTCCTTCTCCTTTGTGTCTTTCTCTTTTTCTTTTCTTCTTCTGCAATCCAGTTTTCCCCTGCTCTCTCATCCCTAGCAAACATGGATTTTACTTTTACTCGTGTCTTTGAAGGTGATGAGGTTTACATATTAGCTCTCTGTGGCAAGATTTCAGGAAAATAAATTAGGATCCTTATTTCTCATCTAATATTTTTCATTCTAGAGGTCTACCTGAATTTTAGTGTCTAAGGAACTTACTACTGTGAGGGACTACGCTGAGATAGATAAGGTCTAGCCAAAGACGTTTGAGATAGCTCCAGTGTAGGCCTTCCAGCCTGGTATTGATATTCTCTCTGAAGCAAATGCAGCAAGCAAAGCAGTCTGAGAATGGTGCCTTCCACCTTCTAATGTTTATAAGGAGGTGCAGCATTTCTGGATTAACATAAGCTTTTAAATGTCAGAATGCCTCTGCCTAACTCTGCTAAGCCTGTCTAAAAATAGATAGTGGAAGAAGACAAAGCAATACGTAGATTGTCATATGTTTTTGTCCACTGTTTCTTTATGGGTTTATTGTCAATAAATGACAGTAGCTGAAGACAATGATAACAGATCTATCAGTATAACTTGTACGTACTATCAGATTTACTCACATGCACCCAGTACATAAGCGAGCTCTTGAACTAACAGGAACATACATAACCACTTGCTCTTGTCAAGGCCTCCATTGCTACAGTGTTGGGTTAAGCTAGAACGGTTATAAAAACACTTTCCTAGAGCAGATCATCAACTCTGCCTTACTACATGATGCAGTATTTACAGTCTGTAGCAAAGATAGCACTGTGTTGTAATTCATTATTCTTTCATAGTCTCCATTTTCAATCCCTCTGTAGTATTTTACTTGTTGAAAACAGATTAGGATTTTCTTAAGTGCCAAGGGAGTTAAGCACTACAAGTGAAAAGGAGCTGGATACATAAACAGCAGTAGTTGCTTTAAAAAAGTATACCCTAAATGTCTTTGCTTATGTCAAATGCTAAATTTATCCCCATTGAGAACTAGGTTGATGGGAAGTTGTCTGCTTAAATGAAACAGCTTTTTTTTTTTTCCTTTTTCCTTTTTTTTTTTAATTATACAAGCATAAACATGTCCTAATTTTCATGTATATAGTTTGGTGCTCACAAAAATCCTATGGAATTAAATTTTTGCTTCCTAAAATATCTGTCTTCGGCTTGAACTACTCAAAGAACAGTTAGTTCTTAAATAAGATTTTACAAATGAAGCAAGTTCATGATTCAGAGTAAAACCTTTGGGTTTGGTACCTGCAATATTATTCTGTCCCAGCAGGAAGAGGAAAAGGGAATCCTTCAACATGGGTAGGACAAAGACTGTGTTATTCAGATAATGTTCATTTCTTATGTACTTTATTTGCACCATATTTTACCATTTCTGGAAGGGAACATTTTCTCTATAGAAAGCATTTCTGATTGTTTTCTTCAAAGACACTTCCCTTTTTCCTCATGAAAAAGCTTAATGTGGTCTTTGGAATAGAGATAAGGGAGATTACAGAGTGTTAAAGGATCCTGTCCTGAGAGCCTTTGTCTATATTTTATGGAGTTTTTTCTCATCAGCTCTGATTGCCCAGGCAGTGGACTGTACTGAGGCTGTGCCCCCAAAGGCAACAAGGACTGCCAAGGGGTGATGTGTACCCTCATCTTGCCCTAAGCAGGAGTCAGGGTGCAGCTGGGAACGACAGCTGTGGAAAACCCCACAAAGCCACCTTCACCCTCAGTACAGGCATAGCAAGGGAGACCTCCCATTCAGTCAGTTGTGATGTGGCCTCCTTTACATTAGCGGCCCTCTGTGCAGAGGCATCAGTAGCTGTAGGAATTGTCATTGAACTCCCACCCACCCACCAGGAAAAAAACGGACACCCGTGGCCATCTATAAAGGAAAGCAGACCAGAGGGTTGGTGCTATGATAAATTATCTCCTGTATCAGCTTGACCACCAGAATTTGTCCCATACATTAATTATGCACTCATAGCTTATTATCAGATAAGTAAAAGTTGCCCATTGGTCATTACATCCTTCTTCCACTGTTCATGTTCTTTCCTGCAGTGCTAATGCTTTCAGTGCTAGGATAGTTCTTATGAAACGACAGTACTGGAACCCCATTGAACATGATTGGTTCAGCACATCTCTGGGCAGCTTGCAAATACCCTTTCAGTTTGCATTAGTATATTTCCAGTCTGAATTTTCTTTTAATTTTAAAAAAAGACTTTTAAAAAGAACAAGAAGAAAGTTCGATGTTTCCTAAAGCAACATTCAAAGCAATTAAATGAAACCTTTTTAACAGCATGATCTTTTTCATTTTCACTGTCACCTCCTTAGCCTTAAGTAAAAACCAAAAGAGACCTTTGAAAAATGATGATTTTTTATATTTAATATGTGATCTTTTCATGTTTCTGCTGTTGTATGCTTTTGAGCTGTCTAACAACTATGGATATGTAGCTGGCAGAAGGGCAAACTTGTCTCATATCCTGTGAAGAGGTGACTACCTGAAGTGTGCGTATGAAAGAAAGTATAAGAATTCTCTGAAAGGTTTTACTACAGAGAATATAGGGCTGAGACCTTCATCTAACCCTGGATGCACATTATTCTTAATAATGCATATCCGTACATTTTTTGCAGACTTTAAGTAGTGAGCTTACTAAAATTGACAATATTTTACTGAAACAGAAAAAAAAGTCATGTTTCCTGTATCATTCACAGTTCTTTAATTTGCGACATATCACTTTTATCTCTTCTTGCTTTAACACCAGATTTGGTTTAATTAAATTTATGTCAAATGAACACATGAAACGAAAGGAAAATCAGAAAGCCTGCAGTTGCCCATTAGTGAGTCAGTGACTGCACAGTGAAAGGCTTTTGAAGCCTGGCTTACTGCCAGAACAAGCTTGCAATGATGCTCAGAGACACCCATGATGCTTTGAAGGAAAGGACTTAGCTGACCTGAACCTGCTCCATGGAATCAGTCCAAATCCTCATGGGCTGGATGTAAAATCTATAATAAGTCTTCTGTCTTCAACCATTTACCTGTCAAGTGAAAAAAGGGTGTGAAACTACAATGTCTGTACATAATTATTTAGAATAAATCGTTCTTTATTTTGGACATGCTTAAAAAGATTCCCACATTGCCAATCATTTTTTAACCCATTAGATACATATTTATCACTAATCAGCCTTTTTTTTTTTCTCTTTTTTTTTAATGTTGACCTACAAGTCTTTAAAATATGAAAAACTACTGCCTCGCTTTGCAGTGGAAGGAAGGTGTGTTGACCATGAGCGTGTCTGTAAGACCTCGGGCCTCTGGGATCCTGAGAGCCCTGGTCCAAATCTGGCAAAGTGAGGCAGCGTATGTCTAAAGTGCTTTGTGGGTTTGGGATGAAGGTAGTCAGCACTTTTCAGATGGGTACCACTGAGTAGCCTCCATCAGAGAACAACCAGGCTGACATAGGCTAAAGAGACTGCTAAGGAGGTGCAGACTTCTAGGGCTGTGTCTTAACAATAAAGCCTGTCTTTAGGTGGAAACTATTGTGAAGTACGGGTAGGCTACGACTCAAATTATTCTGTTTGAACCCCAGGTATAGTCCACAATGAGAAAGTCTTTGCATGGTCAGCTTAATCCACTATCAAATGGACAAGAAAAGGCACTCTCATTTCAGAATAAAAGCCCCTGTACAAACAGCTGGATTGAATACCTACTGAGAAAAAGCTATTCTGCTTTCCCTTTCCACACTCTTTCTCTTATAGACAAGTCCCTATAAATATATAAACAGATGATGTGCGTTTAGACTATTTGCTATTTAAATGCAATTGTCTTCATGCTGGGCAACTTTCAAATATATATCACACATGATTTACACAATAGAATATAATGTTATATGGTAATTTGATAGAGTTTTGTTGCCAGCTAGTAGTGAAACACAGACTTCTCACTGCAATTATTTTGTTACTGTCATGCTAAAATGTCAGTTTGCATCCAGTTTAGCAGCTGCTAACTCATGATCCATATCTCACAGTAGTAAGATATTAAATTAAGTCCTGGAGTTTCAGCACCTCAAAACATCAATACTTTGTCAATTTATTTCAATCTGAATATTAGATCACTTTAGCTGAATTGGAAGTAAAATGATTAAATTACATATACACTGTGTAAGTAAATGAAACAATATGCCAATATATATTTTCTATTATTTTAAATTTTAAGTTGGTTCTTTAGTAGTTGTTGGGTCTGAAAGTTATGAAAACATCCTTTGTTATAAGTAACTTTGTATACCATTTTAGCAGTCACAAGAAAGTACTGCTGATCACATTACAGTGATTTCAAAACCTACCAGAACTGTGATATTTCTTTGCAATAGAACACGCTTACTTATATTTCTTAGCACCTTGTGACTTGCAATAATGTCAGAGTCCATTATTCCAGTCAGTCTGATTCAGTGATACACACACCTTGAAATGACATAGAGTTGCTGATTCCCAAGCCAGTGCCTGTATTCTGGAAGACTTATGAATTAGGGTTGGAACTGGAACTGAGAAAAGACAAATAAAACCTAGTAAACACGTAAATTTGATTTGAAAAATGAAGTTTCATATCGGAACAGAACTATAGCAATCAAGATTTTGAGTATCTAGAAACTAACTAATTCAAAATTATACGGTGTCTCTACAAGGAAAAGAACAACCATTCTCACTAAGTCCAGTTCATAACCACACTTATCACTCTGTTTCATATTGAATTGTATATGTCACGTCATTTAAATTTGGAAAAAAAAAAGCCCTAACTCAAAAATAACAGAAATTTTAGGACCTCCGGTGAACCGTTTTCCAAGTGTACATCAATATTATACAAGTATTTCATTAATGTCTAGCACTTGTCACTTATCTTCATATTCAGATGTTAGAGAGTACATTTTGGAAACACCAAATTTGCAATACTTACACATGCTGGAAAGACAAAAAAGTCATTATTTGTGTACTACAAATGAAAAATTTCATACTAATATCAGATTCTTTTATTTTGGAGGACCCATTGCTGCTATGTGGTAGCCTAAACTCAAAACATGTTTTTTTTTATTTTAGCTTCCCTTTTGATTTACTGAGTCCCTGCAGCACCATATCTGTTACTTGGCAGTAACGAATGCCTTGTGTGTCCCTCCCTGCTTAATGTTTATGTACCATAAAAATAAATAATGCTTCTCATATATTTATTATATTTCCTTAACCTTTGACCGTCCAACACATAGAATTTTGCTTTGGGGGATTATAAAGGTTAAAGAAGTTTCAGTCCATACCTGTAACTGTAACATTTTCAATGTTTCTGCTTTGCACATTCTATTCTGATAAGTAGGATTTTGTGCATAAAGAGAAGGTATTTTGAATTTTACTCTCAGTAAAGTAAAATAACTGAAAATAAAGTTGCTAAAAACTGCATCTTACAGTTTGTATGATAGCAAAGCTATGACATGAGGCCTTAGGAACTGCATGTCACAACTTTCTGTCTCTTGTATTTAGCTTGATCTTAGAATTTTTGTCACTTGCTGGGGGTCTAACTAATAAGATTTGAAAAATAGTTACAACGTTTTCCAGTTGCCCAGGTTGCAAGAACAAGGTGCATTCAGGAAATCCCAAAACCAGGTTTTATTTGGAGATGCCATAAGCTTGATGTCACCAGGAAAGATTTTTTTTGTGGTTTTGTTTGTTTGTTTGTTTGTTTGTTTTTTATTGTTGTTGAGTTTGGGTTTTTTTGTTTTTTTTTGTTTTTTTTTAATAAGAGCCTCCATTCTTAAAAAGCACAGCTGCTTCTTGTACTGAAAAAGAAATCTTGTCATAGTAATCCTTAAAGAGAGTTATTTTAAAAACTGAATGTTTCACCAGAGAAAACTTCTGGTGTGAATCAACTGTGTTTTATAGCATAAGTGCTTGACACCAACAGTGTGATAAAAATACTTTTGTCATGCAAAGTGCCAGTTTCCATTTTACATATGCAACTTCTAATTTTGCTGCACAGATTTACATAACCTCTTCAGAAGTAGACTATCTCCTGTGGGAGTGGTCCAAACCTGGGAAAACAATACATAGGATAACTTGGAACAGAAGATAGAAGGCGGCAGAAATCATATCCGGTTGTGCCAGTGGCAAGAGCTGATTCCTACACTGCTTGCTAACCTACACATCCTACACATTAGGGAAAAACAGTGGCCAGCCTAATTGAGATATGGGTATATTTCTGAAGCCGCTTCAAGGATTTTAGATTATTTTTTCCTTACGAAATGTAAAATAAAGCCATTTCTGCACTTTCCATCCCTATTTTTCTTCTAGTCACAGGATTAGTAATAACTTTTTGTCATTAAAATAGAATGTTTCTTATTTTTATTTCAAATGTTAAAGTAAAAGGAAGGCACTTGAGTAAAAAAAAAAAATTATCATCTGCACTATTAAGAGAAAGATGGAGCTAACCCTGTGATCCTTTCCAGATATTTCCATTAGTACTGTCGTTTCCAATTAGAAACTACTGATTATTTTCTTTTTCAGGTTTCTCCCTCATTCATACTTTGTGGTCTTTGAATGGAAAGATTCCCTAGAAAGGATGTTTTACTGTCTTTCTGGGTTTCGTTGTGTTTAGCAGTATCACCTCCATAGTAAGGATGACATTTCTGAGCTTGCTCAGTAATTGCATTCAGAAACATCCTGTTTCCTTCTGGAAAGTAAAAAAAAAAAAAGGAATAAACACAAAGAAATGATGGGAACATAATTACAATTTCTGTCAAAATGCCATATTTATAGAAAATAGGAAATAAACCTCTGTATCAAGAACACTCTAACCAGAATATATCAACACATGTCAGATGAAGCAAAAAATACCTGCCCTATTTGAAATCCATCTCTTACATAAATGTCAGAGTTTCAGAGCTGAATGACAACTTGAATTGAAGAATCATCCAAATCTCACATTTTTCATTATATTTCTACAACTTTTTTTCTTAAAATATTGTTTCTCTGCTAATGTATATTGTAACAAAATGAATTTAGCAAACTGATAAATGCATGCAGAATATTCTGAATTCAACTTACTCATTCTTTTTTTAAAATAATGTTTTCACAGCATAACTTGTGACATTGGGACAGCTGCTTTTTAACAGCCTGGTTCTATTGGAATGTTTTGATGAAAGTCCAGATTAGAACACAATCTTACACCACCCAATGCGTCTTTGCAAGGCAGGGAATCTTCTTGAAATTAAAATCAATTGATGTCTCAATCCATTTTAAAAATATTCAGATCTATGCAATTTTTTAAATGGAAGAAATTTAATCTGTGCATATCAACACAGATGGTTGTTAAAAGTGCAGTCATTTTTTAACATCCTGAACTAGAGAAGTGATCATTGCTAAAAAAGATTGAGTGCATATTTTTGATGATCAGAGAGACAATTTCTAATAAAATCTAGTAATAAAAGGTAGTAAGTGAGTCAAGATCCTTTCCAGTGCTTTTTTTTTCCAGGATTTTTGTTTTGCTTTCAAAGGTGTGTTGATTTAAAATTATAAGATTCATAAATTAAGATGGGGAAAACCACAGATTCTGCTAAAATTAATACCCCTTCTGCATAATCCATTTGGTAATTTCTGTGGTTTCCTACAGGAATTAAACAATTGCATCACCAAACACTGGCACTAAAAATGCTTTCAGATAGATTTTATGGATGAAAGAGCATCTCTGTTGGTGAATCTCGTTGTTGTAAATTCCCTATTTCCTTTAAACATGCTTTGTGAAGGAATTATAAACCAAAATAAATGTTTTCTTCTCCAGCGAATAACTTTTTAAAGCTTCTAGTCAATTTATGACTTACAGAACAAGCTCTGTAACTATCAGTTTATACACTTCACAGTGTTCCTGAAACAGCTGCTGCCTCAGTTTATAGTAACATGATAAAAGAAGCATCTTTTGGTACATGTTGTCCTTTAACGCAGATTTATTGCAGCAAAGGTCCCTCATACACATGGAGTTAAGGGGGAGAGGGAAGAATCCTCAGCGCATTAATTTTCTTTGCAAAACACCTAATAGGTTGCTCAGTTCAGAAAATGCTGTTATCTGGGTTAGAAGAAGCAGTAAGCGATGTGTCTCCTGAGAAAGAGAAAGAGAGAGAGAGAGAATTACATGCTAGTTAAGAATACGCAGTGAATCTATGTCCCTGCTTTGGCATACACTATTTAATATCAATGGAATGAGGAAGAGAAATCTGCCAGTGTAGTCACTTAGAGTTTGCAATTCGGTTGTCATGTTGAAACTTACTATAGGCATAAGCAAATTGTGGTGTGAAGAATACGTGGCTTGATATTATACTGGAAAAGTGAACTCTGCAACTGTTTATGCATATTTAAGTGCCTATGATGGCTATTTTTTGTGCACCACTTTAGACCACAATAAAAAAAAATAAAGAAAAAAATAGTCTGAGTTAACTGTCATAATGGCAAAATTTTTCCTTTCTCTGCTGTTTTTGTCATCTGCTTGTATCTGGCATTCTATATGAACACATATTTTTGCATATATTTTGTTTATGTGCGAGCCTTGGCATTTTAGCCATCTCCTGCAGAGGCCCCTTAGTACCATATGCTTCTGTTTTTCTTCATTGTGTGATGTGATCTCTTCTGACTGTTACATGCACGTGAAAGGACAGTGGGCTTTTGGGGAAGAAGAAACCATGCTTTAAGAGAGCACACGTCAGTTGCTCTTCAGTCATTTGGAGCTGATTGGATCTGACAAGTGTTGTAGCTACTCATCGTAATGGATGTCTCTGCTTTAGCAGAGAAGAGGTGAAAAGGATGTAATTCCCAGTGGAAGAAGGCAACGTGAACTATTATTTAATTACGGGCTAATATAAAAATCCCTTGGAATACCTTGTTGGTTTGCGGACTTGCCTCTTCCTTTCTCTGTGAGGCAACAATCAGGGCTTTTAATGCAGCGCAGACAGCTATGCCTGTTAGGAAAATAGTTCCTAAAAGATATAATATGTTCATTGCTTTCTTTTATGAAGCACAGAAGTCTGCGTAGATATGCCATCAATTCTTGAAATCGAGAAATCACTCATGTTTTTGTCATGCTTAAAAGATTATTTTTCTTAATGCACAGCTTGAAATTACAATTCCACATCCGACAGCAGCTTTGTCTGAGATCTGGAGGTTGTTTGCTTTATTCATCAGGAAGGCTTGATTACTTCTCTGACTGAATCCTTGCACCTTATCTCTATTCAAGCACTAATGTTTTGATTCAGTTCAAAACACACCTGGCCTATTTCTCTGAGAAACCAAAATTCACATTTTTTTCTCAACTGGAGAAAAAATCTTTTGTTTGTTATGGTTGCTTCGGGAAAAACAGGCTTGTGATCATTGGCTTTCTCTCCATTATGAGCTTCACATGTGCCTGGATATTAAAAGACAACAGTGTCAAAAACTGATATTCAGACTTAAACACTGGAAATACAATTAAGATTTCACACTTAGAATTAAACTGGAAATACAATTAAGATTACCTAAATGAGAGAGACTAAAATAAACTCTAAAGAAACAGCCAAAAGCCCCAACAAACAAACAAAACCCCCAAACCCCCTAACCAGGTACTGCCCAAGATAAATGCAGCACATAGCAAAAGGTTTGGAGCCTCATTAGCCCCAGCTGGTTTCAGTCAACGATACATATTCCTGCACATTGCTGGGCTTGGGCCTTTTTATTCATACGGTTTATGTTGTCTTTAGCTAGTGTAAAGACAACTGTAGGTATTCCACTACTGCTACAATTAGCTTATGAGTGTTAAAATGTTACTACAATAGTGTAACCCTAGGCTTTATCCTACAAGTAGGATTTTAGAAGTCTCACCATAAGATAAATAAATCAGAAATAAAGAAATAAAGCTCCTATGGAACACAAAGAACATGAGCAATGGAAATAAAATTTGAATCTTCCTGCATAAATGGTCCTTTTTTTCCACAAGCTGCTGCACAGGGAAATCTGCATGTTGGAATTTATTAACTGTCTCAATACAAGTAGCTAGATTCCCACCCCAAGTACTATCTATGAAACGAGGAAAGCCATACCACAGATAATTACTGAGTTTGCACAGCTTCTCAGACACAGCACTTCATAAAGCATGCAACATTCATCACAAGCTTATGGACTTAGTGTTGAGTTATTTTAAATATATGTTGCATTTTATTTCACAGCACTTTACAGAATTTAAAAAATGCTGGGACAATTCAGTAAATATGGATGTTTTGAAAACTCAGCTAAATGAGGAAAGAAAGATAAAGTGATTTGCATTGAAAGAGAGGCATGTCTGGAATTCAAGATTCCGTCTTTTGGTTGGTCCCATTTCTCCAGGTCTTGATGCCTCTGTTCTCTGTAAAGCCTCAAGTCACACTAGTTCCACATTATCTCCAGTATTTATTCACCATGAACAGCACCATTTCTGTTTTGGTAACCCTTCTGCACATTAATATTCGATACTTGAAAGGCTCAGCATGTGACTTTCAAAAGAAAAGTGCAATCTTCTTATCCACCTTTGCCAGAATTGACACCAATATGTGTTGTCCTAAAGCTCTGACTTTTGTTTTAATAACGTTATTAACCCACTCCAAGCTGACAGGAGGAAGTTCACCACTGAGTGTCTGCCATGTAGAAGACCTCTAAGACTCGATGGAAATAAAATATTATGAGCCTCTTCCTGGAATTACCACATGACAGATTTTCCAGTTGTGCATTTTATCATGCATATTTTAACATCAACACATAAAAGAGGCTGTAATACATGGATATTTTACCTTTTCAAATCCAATGTGCAGAAACAGCTATATGAACTAATCACATGAATGCTTTGCTATGAAATGTCCTCTAACCATCATCCATTCACTTAAATTTGCCTATTTCTCCTTTGTTTTGAAATTTTCAGAAGTAGAAGTAGAAATCTTCTCTCTCTTTAAATTTGTCCTCTTTTTAAACCTCAGGATATGAGGTGGTCTAATGTCTTGCTGTGTGCAAAGTTATCTGACTCTGAAAAGTGACACACAGTGTGTATGTGATCCATATTGTCAATTGATGCCAAATATTCAGCATACACCAGTGGCCGCTGTGATGTCCCAAACTCTTCTGCACCTGAAAATATCCCCTGAGAAGATTCAATCCTGACTCTAATTTTGTCTGTAGAAACAACTTTTCCCCCCAAATTAAAGTTGATTGTATAGACGAAGGTTATCCTGACAGGTCTATTTCAAACAGAGGTAGCAAAAGATGGGCAGTTTGTATTAGAAAACCAGTCCAGAAAAAATTATTTTCTGCATGTTTGAAAAGTAAGTTGAAGGTCCCTTGTGAACTGAACCAACAGTCACAGGAGATTGATAAGAGCTCAGAGATTGTCTGACATTTTACTTATGTCATGAGAAAAATACAAGGATAATCTGCCTAATAGCAAACGGGTGAGGAAATCACAGGAACCAAAAATGTCAAGATTGAACTTTGCACAAAAGCTAAAGAAGTGAAAATAAAGTGTTTGGAAAGAATGAGGTGTAATTTAGGTATACTTTAAGGTTCTCGATTTCAACACTGTATTTCTGCTTTTAGGCAACATCTATGTTCAGAGGGAGGCTAAACAAAAGAGCAAGGAGAAGCTTGTTTCCTTTCACTGTTAATTTTGGACATTAATGAGAGAAATTTATCCCTCCTCAATCAACATGCACAATAGCAATGTCTAACTGGGTTTTAAGGAAGTGAACACGGCTGGGAAATTTGGCCAAAAAAATGGGCAAAAAAAGGATAAAAATTATTGAAAGAAAAAGGCAGGTGCCTTGTCATCCATGGCATAGAGAAACAGCACACCCCATTGTCTGGGAAACAGAACCACAGCGCCAGGCCCGCAGTCACCTCTCAGGGGACCAGGTGCCTCTCAGCTGTCTTTTGGGGAAAACGGAAGCAAGAAGTGCAAGGATATCAGCATCCAGTTTGCCACTGAGGGAGTACTACAAAGGTCAACGTCCCTGCGGGCCAGTTCTGGAGGGCGGGATGCGGAAAGCATTCCCTCCGGGTACATCCGTCACTTGATATTGCTCATGTTTTCTCGGCTGCCAACCTCCTGGCACATAATTTAGAGATGCCTATGGCTGCTTTAGCCCCGGGCTACATGCATGGCATGAGTATACATTGGCCAGGCTCCTGTGGGCACACTGCCTTTGTCAAAGGAAATGCCCCCCCCCCCGCCCCCCTTCCCTTTTCTATAATAGCACATCCTCAGCGTCCTCTGCAGCACGCACCAGTGCGGTGCGGCTTGCATGGGAGGAAGCATAAGGATGGACAGTATTTTGCACTTCTTCCTACCATTTTGCACAGATGGCAAGTGTTTATGCCTTTCCACACGGCTGCACACTGGACAAGATGATCAAGACAGATGATTTATAATGGAGCTCATTGGAGATGAGATTCAGTCTACAGTGGCTTAATTTCACTGGGATGCCCATAAATAGGGGCTGTTCCTTGTGGCTGGCTAACAGCATCCCTTTGAAACAGCTTTGAGCCAGCCGCCGTGTAGCATACGTAGATTACAGACACACCTTTTATTGTTGTTGAGGGACTATGAACACTTCAGAGCTGTTTACGTGCATTTATAGTTAGAACCGTGAGTGGATTACTGTTTTTTTCTTTTTCCTTCACTGACAGTTGTTCAAAGATATCAAATATATAAGGTAATAGGCAATAGGGTTTGCCTGTGCCAAGGAACAGGAGAGAAGGTGCATTGGGGACAGTGAGGGGAGGGGAAAGGTTCCTATCTGCCACAGAGAGAAAGCACGACATAAACCAAGCTCTTCCTGCAAAAGCCTAGAGCTGGACAGACTGGTGTAATCTCCAAAGACTTTAGAAGAAAGTATGCGATTGAAGGCTGAAGGCTCGAGCACAAATCCAGAAGAAAACCTTTGAGATTTACCAACTGCTCTTCTTAATCATGAAGCAGGGGGGTCCTTTCCTCATTTGTGGGTCCACTCACACTCCAAACAAATCTGAAACCATTACAATGCATGGCAGTTGGTCGATAGTGTGGAAAAACCTCATTTACTGACTGGCCAGACAGTTTTAAAACCTTCAGATTTTTCTAAGTCTAGGTTATTAACTGTCTGACTGTAATCACATCTTCACCATAGGGAGCTTCAAAAGCTTTTCATTTGCATTGAATCAGTTGCCTTCCTCCCTGTCTTTTTCCCCCTGGAAATAAGCTTAAATAATTCAACAAACTGCACACATGGCTAGTGATTATTGAACCATTCTGAAACACTCCAGGCAAATGGACCATTATGTAGCGGGAATTAAAACTTTCCTTGCAGTCATTGGGAGAAAGATGTATACATATATATGTATAATCCTTCTCTCTCAATCTCTCTTTCATGTGTATGTGTGTGTGTGACAGTGTATGTGTACAGGGATATTTATAAACATTCCCTTCTCACAGAGACCTTGTGACTGTCCAAAAAAAATTGTTTGAAACAGTGTTCAAAGACTGTATTAGAGATGACCCATGATAGTTTATGGTGGGTATAGAGCGCGCATTGTGAAGGTAGTAAGGGGTTCTTTCTTTTAACACTATATCTTTTCACCCTCAAAGAGCATAGCATTTCTCTTTCATACTACATGTTTGTGTGCAAGAGTCATAGGATTCTTCTGATTAACTCTGTAAGCTACATAACGTGCTAGCTTGTATCCCTGTGTACCAATGTCACAAATAGGAATACATGGGAAAAAAAGTAAAACAAATTGATGAGTTTAATTAATTATATGTCTTTTTTTTTTTTTCTTGATGGATAACATGATTTAAATGATGAAATTGAACTCTTTAAGGCAAGCAAAAAAGTAGAAGTAGCAAGAAAACTTTAGCTCAAAAATAAAACAAAATGGCTTTTCACTACCTAAAATGTCATGGTTGTATCCAATATTTCTAAACTGAGTGCCTCACTCAGCCTTTTGGCTTTCCTCCATTTCAGTATGGGTCCTGACATTACTACTCTGCAGGCACAGGTTATCAGACCATTAATCTCTCCGTGTTTGGGTTTTTACTTCCCACAACTGGCCGGCTTTTGGTCTTTGTTTTTGTTTTTGTTTTTTTTTTTTAAATGGGAAATCTACATAAGCGGCACACCAGTCATTACCTGAAGAGATGAAAACGGGCAAATAAACAAATCTAATTCAGAAAACTCCAAATACTTTTTGGATATTTTTCTGTGATATTATCAAAATGTATAATAGACAACAGGAGAACAAGGAGGGAGAGAGGGCCCCATAAGGCAGCTGACAACATCAACATTAGATTTGAACCTAGCTGCAGCTTTTTATTTAGGTAGGTAGAAACCAATATTCAGTGACACAGAAGTTTTCCTATGTTCTAAGGACAAATAATACACTTGTTCCCTTGTTGCATGCCATTCTGATATCAGTTATATGTGAACATATACAGTGAAAACGGATAAGAAACAATGTTCAGAAACCCAGTGTATAAGGTCATATCTGATCAGTAGCCCTCCATGTCATGCTAACTAGAACAGAAATGTGAGTTTGCATAAATACTGAAATCCAGGTAAAACTTGTTGGCACAATTCAAGTTCTCCATAATATAGGGGAACATAAGGCAAACATGGCATACTACAAATAGTGCTCACTGTGAATATACTAATAAAATATTATGACTGCTAGTGCAAATAAGATTTTTCATGAGATTTTTAATGTAATTTCTTAATTTTTCCCAATAATTTTCTTCCTTTTTTTTTTTCTTCCTTTAAATAGTTGACCACTGTTCATTCTCAATAGCTTAAAGGAGAGTAGAATCTGACTGTTAAGAACCTGTCTACTGTCATGTTATTATGGAATACTACCTTGCATATGCCCCATAAATCCTATACCTATAAGTTTTTGCACATCTCTAGAGAAGATGAGAAGCTCTCATAAGCTCTCACAAATATCTTGCTTTTTGTACATTATACAGCAACTGCATAGAGAACCAATTAAAGCATTGTCTCCAGAATCCTCCTGACCTTTCCAGTCATGGACAAGGCAGGAGCACTGATTAGGCTACAGTGACACTTTCTTAAGAGTGTTCTATGTCCTTTTCTACCTGAAAGTCTTGCTGATACCATTGGAATATTGCCTAGGTACTTAGTAACAACAGAACATGTAGAAAAGAAAGTATGCACAATGATCTTTCCCTTAAGCACTTATTTATGTGTCTAGTTATGCTGGTATCAAATACTTCAGTTAAGGTTTTTTCCTATACTAAAGACTGAGAGACCTCAGAAACATGTAGTGGGATCTCCCACTGAGTAAACTAATCTTTGCTTTTCACTCAGTTGGGAAAACAGGAGAGAGATAAATGTGTGAAGTCCAGGACTTAAGAACACTGTCTTCCAATCATCGTTTTTCTAAATATATGTGCACTATCAGTTGTGATATCAGAATTTGGAAAGAAAAGTAAGATTGTCTGTTTTGTGTATTAAATATTATATAAAATTTAGCTATGGCCTTGAACATTAGCATAATGTAATTGAAATCATAGGAAACAATTTATATCACATCTATTTTAACTTTAAAGCACGTTGTACTCCTGGGCATGTTAAATTAATTGCTTGTCCATTTCTGTTGTTGAGCAATGCTGCTTGCTGATCACTAGGAATAAATCCTGTAATATTAATTTTCAAGCACCACTTTTATTTGACTGATGTATGGCATACATCCAAGAAGTAGCACTTGTCTGAGTGTCTTCTTCATGGATGAGATTCTTCCATATGAGTGGTTGCTTTGCAAAGCAGTTCAATGCAATGTGCATTTAAAGTGCTTTTAAAGTGCACTTTACCAACCTATTGAAGATCAGCCCAACAGCATTAACAATAGCCTGGGCCTGACAACAGCTCCAGTATAGCAAGGAAAAGGGAATTCAGACATAGAGAAAAAGAGACATGACTGAGGACACTGCCCCATGTTACTGTGATAAATAAAAATCACACTGATTTTTGTGTGAAGATCGCATTTCATCACTCCCAGTTGGCTGACTGTCCTTTCAGAGCTATCAACATCTTGTGAACTGGTGGTGGAATCTAAATCTTTGTTATTTATACATTTACTTTCTTAAAAATCTCTAGAAACACAGTTATTCTACAGATATTCCTGGATTTGAATTGAGCAGGTTCAAAGCTGAAGGAAAGAATCATCACAATTTGCAGAACTATCACTACTGAATGGGAGGATGGAGCAAAAAAGGAATCATAGATTTATGCTCTGTTGACAAACCTGCATTGGTGGAAGTTAGGAAGAGGTAACAAGAATTTACTGCCACATTGAAAATCAAAATATGGGCTGCAGCACTGCCATCTCTTGCAATTTAGACTTCAGCACTTACTATGCTGATTTTCTGCTTGTCCCCAGAGAACTGTGGGACATAAAGGAAATCAAGAAGGCTAATTTTCCCTTTGTAGATGTCTTCTGAGGCTCCTTCATATTTATGTGAAGTGTTACTTTTCTCTGCCAGGCATCCTCTCCACCACCCCCACTCCCCCGACCCTACCCCTCATGCCATTTCTTTTTCCAGTCACAGGGACAAATTCGTGATGCTAGAACTGTTTAATGTTTACACTGAGTTTAGGACCACTAAACTTCAAGGTTAAGCTGATCCAAAACCTAGGAGCACACCTTGTCCAGGGAGACATAGCTAGCGCATGCTTAATATGAAAGCACAACTGGTATCAAAATCTATAGGCTGTGCGAATTTTAACTCCTTTGGTTTTAATGAGATTGCCTGCATGTAGGACCAGAATTTGGCTTCCATGATTTATCTCATGTAGCTGTCTGCTAAAAGAAATGGCTGAAACAAGGTGTAAGTAATGAGAACTCCCCAAAACTTCACACAAGCTCTACAAAAGCCCAAAGTTTGGAAGTTCATAAAAGTTTAATTGATTTTTCTTCCACCCTCACCACTTCTTATTTTTGCATTCCTTTGCTAGAAATATAAAAAGAAAGCTTTATTAAAAAAAAAAAAAAAAAAAAAGGAAAGAAAGAATCTAAGCTGGTTTTGCAGAATAAAGAGGTTCAGATTTTTCAGCTAAGCACCTGAACTTATGTGTGAACCCAAATTGCAGCAGACTAATATTCGTCTTACATTAGTCAGTCGCACATGCCCTGTTGTGAGTTACTGGTTAATTTATGCATTACCTGTCGACATTATGAAGCGGAATTATACCTTGGGCACTGGTAGCTGAGATTTTCCAATGCTAAGCAGTAATGGAAATTGCTAATCCCAACTCATTTTGTCATGGGGTTGATATTATGCAGGCCCACACATTTTGCTGTACTCAGCAGTTTGACACAGTACCTGTAACAGCGTTAAAATGGAAGAATAAAATGTGTCTCTGTGCTCTAATATGGTATGCAATATGATTTCAGGAAACAATACCAAGCCACTCACAAATACACTTTTCTGAATTGTACCCTTGTTGTTACACAGCTCCAACATCTGATGATCAGATAACATCCAAAATTCAGGCATTCTGTATCTAAGCTGCAACTATTTGACTGGAAACAAACACTGATCTCAGAATCCTAGCTCTGGTTTCTGCTCCTCTGAAAATTTAAGGCAAAACTTCTGAAACCTGTGAGGTATGAGGAAGTTCTAATTTCCATGACTGTTAAAGAAAAAATTACTCAGTTTGCACATGCAAGATTTGGGAGGCAGCTCCTGGAATGCTTAGGTTTCCTACATCTTTCTCTGCTCACTCAGACTCAGTTTTGGGGTTTGCTTTATATCACTTTAGCAAAGAATGGTTTAATCAGATTATATGTTAGGCCAAGTTGATTAATTACTCTGTTATTGAGGCAGGATTGTACAGGGTTTTAATGCTAAGAATCAGCTTCCCTAGTCCTACCTCCTGCCATCATCTGTCAGATTATGCTTCATTACTAGTCCATTCATTTTCCAGATAGCTCAGACAAATAAGGAGCCAGGTTATCAAACAGTGCTTTTCATTTTGCCAATTAGGGAATGAAGAGTTAGCAAAGGGCAGTAATTTCCTTTTCTCCTATGCTAGAGCATAAAAAGAGACAGCACTCATGATTCCCATTTGGCAACAATTTCATACACAGCATAAATTAATAAACTGACATTCGGTTGGTCCTTAGCAGTCTTGGAAAAGTGTGTGTGAGGAAAGGCATGGAGGCTGAATTTTTTCTTAATTTACCTAACCCTATTTCATTGGCAAACATGATGGGGTGATTGTAGTGTCTCATCTGGAAAAGCAGAAGTTTTGTTGTCACACATTTAAATAAGAGAAACAGAATCAGGTCAAAAAATGTGAAGAAAATCGTGCTGCTGTTTGCCATAAAAAAAAAAAAAAATCACTAACCTTGCAGAACAAAGATAGTTTGTTAAAAGTAATCTCTTAAAATATTTGGAAACCTGTTTGCATTTCTTTGTTACAAGTTAAATTCTTCAGACATCTGCTGAAAGACTGTTATTGTTATTAGAGGTATTTCCTTAAAGAATGTCTAAATGATGAAATTTCAACAATTGTAAAAAGATATCACTGTTTCTACCACACAGTAGTGCTGTATTGTAAGTTAAATTATCTTCTTCAGTACTATACTTATACAAATAGATGTGTTTTCCTTCAGCTGATTGTCTGCTTGTCTGCTCGACTGTTTTCCAGCACTGCACATCTTGATATGAAGGATAATAGTAACAGTAAAGGAAAACAGGCTATTTATAGATGTTAGAGAAAAATTTAGCTGGAAAAGTATGGTCACAGACAACATTAAGCTCTTTTTACTGCCTGTCTGCTTCTTGATTTTGGACATAAAAATTAGAAAATTAAGTGTTCTTTTTGCAGAGATAAGATTTCAAAATTTGAAGCCTAGGGCACCTGCCCAATTTGTAAAAGTGCTGAGCATCTGAAAGTCCCATTGCCCTCAGATGTTTTGTTCTGATACCACCTGAGACTTTGATCCAGCGATGATTTGCATTTTGCATACTGCAAGAGTAATCAAAATGTAGTAGTTATCAAAATCATATCAGGATACATAGCAAAGCAAGCAACAAAAGGATAAAGTAATCACAGCTAACTGGATTATTCTCATTTTGTAACATTTTATTTTTCTTTTGGTTTCTCAGTAATATTGTTTTTATAAACAAGGAGATTTTGGAAAGAAACACTAGCATTTCCAAATTTTCCCTAAAGCAAAACCTTTCTAATAATTCAAAATATTGCTGTTAGACTCTTTTGTCCCCCATCTTTTTGCCATATAATGTGACAATGTTCACCAATTAGCTTTATACTATCTATTAAAAAGGAATTTTTTTCATTGTTTTCCCAGAAATTTCTAAATTAAGAAAATATGACAGAAGGAAAAGTGATATTAAAATTAATTTTAAAAGTTTTTCATTAAAATTATTTTGAAGTCTTGCTTTTCCAAACTGTTATGTTTTTGTGGGGTTTGGTTGGCTTTTCTGGACAAGATCTGCACATACTGAGGTGCTAGCATTTCTTGGTGGAGATTCTCTTCCTTTCAACCTCATGGCCCTTGCTGTCTGAATTGTTGCGTTAACATCATAGAGACAATAGTTTGAGGTATTTAAGTAGACAAGACCATTCAAAAAGTAGGTATAAAGGAAACAGAGTAGAGATTGAAAGGCACTGGGAGGGAGTGAGGGGAGATAAGATTTCTCCACAAGAAATGCTTGAGGAAGAGGAGAGATGAATGGATGTACTGGTGAGAGCCCCAAAGGGCATCATTTCACAAAGAAATATATGATCAAATTTGTTAAAAGCAATGGAACAGCTATGGATGAAGACAGACTAGAGGTCCTGATTCATCTAAGAGGGAGCAAAAGACCTTGAAAAAAGCAAATACAGCAAAATGCCTGAGGATGGGCATTATGAGAAATATCCAGAAAGAAAGTTAACGGGTGAATGATCCTTCCTGGTTACATCAGTGAAATAGGTGCTGTGAGTAGGGCGAGAAAGCAAGGAAGAAACTGCAGAAGGGAAGAGAACGACAGGGTATTACAGGGCAAATGAAAAAGGAATTAAGGAGCAATAAGAGGAGAGATGTCTGATCACTTAGGGTTTGATGTGCCATTCTTCTAGAGGTAGTCATGCCTAGTGCAAGGAAGAGACATATGCATGCAAGGATCTTGTCTGAAGATAAAGAACAAACTGCTGGAGTTTGAGTTAATATCTTCAGGAAGAAGTCAAAATAGAAAGATGGATCATATGAATAAATTCTGTAATGAGATACAGTTTCTGTGATAGACATGAATCAGGATAATCAAGCAGGGATTTCTTGTCATCTTACCATGTTGCATATTTGTAGACCCCCACAGGGAAAAATAGCACCCCCTTAATCTTTTATGGCCTTTGGATAAACAGAAAAATCCTCTAATCTCTGCTTCTAATCCTTCCCCATTTCCACTGACACATTCACCAAATAATGAGGATTGTGGGCAGTAAGAAAAAGGAAAATGCTGAGAGCTTGACAGAGGCACATACTGTGCACCTTTACCATGAGAGGGAGACAAAATACTACAGGTTAGATATAGAGGGCACTGGGAAAGACTGGAAATTACTTTTCCTCATTTCCTGTGCAGTGTAAATCATCAGTGATCCCATGAAAATCGGTGGTGCTCCAAGGAACAGCTTACAGTCATAAGGACACTAATAAGTGTGACTGGAGCAGACGTTCTTTCTGCTCAGTGACTCCTACAGAACAGCAGATGAGAGACATATAGACACTTTTCTGCTCCATCTGATGGGCGCTTGGGCTTCATCTTTCCTATGCTTTCCCTTGACCAAATGAATCTAGTCCATTCTGAAATGAAATAGTGCTGGAAAAACAAATGAACAAACAAAGCCAATGAGAAATCCTCTTTTATTTCTTAAAGGTCTAACCAATTGAAAAACTTTCAAAACTGAATCATGCACTTCTCTACATTCCAGATTACTTGTGGTCAAGTTACTTTTCAATAAATATGCATCTCATTCATTCTTCAGCAAAGAAAATAATAGAATTTCTATCGTTTAACAACAGTGAAAACTCCAAAAAGCATTTCACTGTGCTGCGATTATAATAATCTGTGGAATAAGCTATTTGAGTTCATTGGACAAGGTATAGGTGCAAATCATGGCTATAATTCATATGGCACGAGGGCTACAAAATCAGTTATTCAGCACATGTTTTTTTGACAGCCCCCTGGGGGCCTGATTTTTCACTTTGCATCTATTTTAGTCCTGCACCTGTTTAACTGTTAAGTCCTTTCACCTCTCCATTATAATTGACATACCTTTTCAATATATCCTTTTGCTGCTCCATTCAGTGGCTGTAATTCAGCATTATACAAGAACTTGGGTAAAAATGTACTTTCTGGAAAACTTTGCCATAAATACGTCACACAACAAGTGTTTCCAATCTAGATTACTTTTAATTTGAAGACACAGTAGTAGCAGCTAAACAGTGAACACTGTGTAATGTCCCCCTTAGAGAGAAATAAGTGTGCAATTGATTCCTTCAGATTCATTTTGAGCTTCTTCAGAGCCCCATCAGGAAGAGCAGCCATAGAAAGAGTGAATACAGGTCATTCTAAACTGTGAATTTCAAAGTATTTACTTATACTTTTTACAATTACCATTTCACAAAACTGAAATGAATATCAGTACAAGTATTTTTCTTCCCAAGGTAGCTTTGCATTTTTATATATGGTTGCATGATCTGGAGTAATTGCAACTGAAGGAAAAATTATCAAAAAATCAGAAAAGATGTTATCCAAAATAGTAGCCTTTTGTACTACCAAGGAGTTGTGCAGACTGATAAGGCTGGGTTAGAGAGACAGGGAAAGTTTACATAAATGAAAAAAGGGGTCTATCGAAGTGCAGAGGAATGTTTTCCCACTCATTTTTGAGAGGAAGGGATTAAGTTTGTTTATTTTCTGACGAGGATTGATGGGATTTGAGAGAAGGAAGACGGAAGAGACAAAGATGGACCAAAGTTGACCTGGATATTGGAAAGACAGTGATATCCAGGGTGACTCAAAAAGGAAAAGGCCATTTAGTAAAAAATATTAGGAGTTCATTTGAAACTACACACAGTATTTGAAAATTTCAATGACTAATTAAACATACACGCAACACATTTGGAGATAGATTCTCCTATTAGTTAATATTCTTTCCTCTGCCCAGAAACACCTTTTGTTCCACATGAATATGTATTTCAGTGAAGATACAGAATATTTAAAACTTATTAATAATCCCTGAAAAGCTATTTAAATGCGAGCATTATTAAGCCATTCTTTAACACAAGGGTGCATTACATGTCTGGCATAAGAGACAAATCAGATGAGCTCTTAGCAGCTTCAATGCTGTCAAACTCTTTTGTGAGAGCAATGTTACTGAATTGACTCTACACAATTTTTGTAATAATACAATACAAGTCTAGATTTAATGGGCAATTTTATTAGCAGAAGAGAATCTTTTTGACTGTAACAAAAACAAATGTCTTCCTTTTGCCAATCACAGTACTTTTTTTCCTTAAAACTGCATGGAGATCTGTGTTTTGTTACTCACCTCCCATTGAAAGAAGATTTAAGATACTCTACCTATTCAGAGTTATATCATTAGGAATTCAGTAATGGCAGATGAAATAAAAACCATTGTACAGTAACGATGTTATCAAATCGAAAAGCTTTTCTTTCAGAAATCTCTTCAAAGTTTGTTAACTCAGTGAAGAAACTTGGAAACTAACCCTAATCACTGGATTTTTTTTTCAAAGACATTTTCTCACTCAATGGCAAAATCTCAAATTGCTAACCAGGGCAAAGACAAGGAATAGTCTTTCACAGGTTGCTTCATTTTAAGGTCCTATACATGTAGATGATTCTGAGAGTATCTCAATAGTAAAAGGAAGACATTGCATATATGAAATGGTCCAGGTGCATGGTATTTTGTGGTCCTTATATTTGAAAGACTGGAAACAGATTGTAAGTGCTAGCAATGCAATTAAAATTCTGCATGTTCCTATGCAAGTACAAAGTATGCAATCAATTGGGTAAGAGTGTATATGAACGCCTAGTTAGTCAGCAGATTGCTAAGGACACTGTTAAACAATAGCACGCATTACAGCTTTTAAAATCACATTTTTTTATGTGAAGCTTTCCACCTTCTCCAGTATGTCTCCTTGTCCTCTCACTGTTACTTCTTTTTGTTTGTTTTTTTTTTCTTTCTCTGTCACAGGAGTCTTGATTTCTCCTTCAGGTTGATCTCTTCCTTTCCCTGAAATATCAGTTTCACCATTTCTCCTTCCTAGCAACGTGTACTCCAATCATGTGTTCTAGGTATTTCTTCCTCCTTCATATCCTAAGGACTTCTGAGGCTTCTGTGGAACTCTCGATGTTATTATCCCTTTGCCTGCTTTTGCTTAGCCTTGGGGGCAATAACAGGGGGATAATTCTTGAATCTTAAAAAGAAATGACAACAATAACATTACTGAAAGACTAGAGTACAATTAGGAAGTAAATGGCGGAAAGAAAATAATGTCCTTAGAGTGCAGGAGGACAGCAGATCATAATGGTGCTGGGAAGAGGAAATTCATTTAAAAGCAGGAGCAGGACATCAAAATGTCTCCAGCTAGGCTTTCCTGGAGGTGGCTTTGGAAATGATGATGTATGTTGATAAAGTCTTCCTGAAAGCATTAAATCTGAACTCAAACACAGGCTGACTAGACAAATGATGTATCCCAACCTTAAAATGAGAACCTCTGATCTCTCCCAGAATTATTGAGTGGAAGTTAACACAAATTTTCCTAGACATATAGAGAAATGGGGAAAACTGGATGAGCATGCAGACTGACTAAGGCCCTGGAAAATGTCCCATGAGCTGGGGAACACCACTGCACCAGCAACTGTTGGAGTAAGTGACTTTATGCAGACGAGTAATTTCTGTTTTAAAATCCTATGATCATTGCCGACTACAAAAGTCGGTTGGAAAAAAATAATAGTGCCCAGAATTCTTTGAAGGTCTGATGGCAAAGACATCAGTTCATACTGCAGCCTGCAATCAGTTTGTATTGCAGGGCACAGAACTCACCAAAAGTCAATATTGCACTTGTCTGAAGCTGTTTCTGTCTCAAAGACAGAATGGTTAAAACAAAGACTTTAATCTCCCTATGTTGACTTCTTCAGATCTGGCCTGTAAATTCGGTTGTGGAGAAATGTGGGGACATTTACATCCTTGATTCCTCTGGTAACACAGTTTTCACAGAGGGGAAAAAAATAAATAATGAAATAAATTACTTGAAAATATTTATTTTCTAATCTGTCTGTATGACATCTTTCAGGGGCCTTGGCCTCTCACACAAACATTTAAAACCAAGGAGAAACAAACAAAACAAAACAAACAAAAAACTGAAGCCCACCATTGAGAGGATGGATTAGATTCCAAGAAATGCAAATTTCTTAAATTGTGTAATCTGCATTACTTAATAGAGCAGGGAGCCAATTAAGAACGGTCCCCTATTCAGTTTAATTAGGCTAACTACAGGTAAGGGAATCATATAGTAAAGGGAGGGGCATTCAGCAGAGAGACTCTCTCATGTATCTCTTTCATGTCTGTCTCCTCCACTGTGAGAGAGCTAAAGATATCTAGTGCTTGACTTTCAACCTTTTAATGCTAGAAAGTAAACGAATCACACACTTTACATTATCAAGACTTTGAAATCATAAGCCCCCGGCATTCTGTCTGATGCTGAGGGGAGGGGGAGAGAAGGAAGGGAGACAGCTGGTATATTCATTCTTTCAAATCAACAGCACTGCCATGTTATGTATAAATCTTAATTTCGGCTTCCTTATATGCTTACTTGGACAACAAGCTCATATAGCTCTTTTGTAAAGTGGCTAAAAATGAAAAACTGAAAAAATACATATTTTGTGCTATAACTGCATTCTCATGGCAAATTGCCGAGTACAGCTTAAGTTGCCAAAGCTTGGAAAGATACAGAGCTGAGGTAAGTTACATGTCCTTTTCAAAGGTCTCCACCAAAGTATGTGTAGCATGCTTGTATCATAGCTCCAATGTTCATTCTTCTTATTGGAGAACTCTGAATCTATGTCCTTCTGTTTTGCTGACAGGTTGATAGGCCCAGGTGCTCAGATCGTGGGGATGCAGACAAAGATCAAGTCAAAAAAAAAAAAAAAAAAGACAAAAAAAGAGACAGAATAGCCATAAATATTTGTTAATAGAAACATGAAGGGGAAAAAAAAAAAGAAAGGAGAGGAAGGGGAGAGAATTGATCCTATGCCAAAGTTAATAAATGATGGTACACTTTGTCACCCAGACCAAATCGACAGTCACCTTTGAACAGTTAGACAAACTCTGTCTCCCTTTATTTTCATAATACTTGGCAGTCTCAGAATTTTTAATCTGCTTATGCTGAGAACACAACTTTAAGGAAATGTTTACAGATGGAGCAAAGACCCTTTCACTTCTGTTTAATCCCAGTGCAGGAGCAATGAGGAAATTTTTTTTCTTTCATGCAGCGTTTTGTCTTTTCCCTTTCTGTCACTTCCACAGGTTTCAGAGTCAGAACATCTCACGATCTCCTAAAATGTACTCTCGAACAGGGGAGGACACATAAATTCTTGCAGGCTGGGGAGTTTCTTCACTGTTAGAATTAACACACACTTCAGAAGGTAATGTGTGCTTAGAGGGCTTGGCAAGGTGCAAGATGGCACTGACTGTACCTGGGAGGAAAGACCAAGTCGGACACATTGCTATCCTTTTGTCCTGCTGTTGTGACAAACGTTTCTTGCACTGATGTGCACGTGAGAGACAATGCTCTTAGAAGTTTCCCCTTCTTTTTCTTTCTATCAGCTACCCCTCTGAGCCTCAGGATTGCATACAGAGTAATTTTAAATTTTAAAGGGTCAGCTTCTGCTTCCATTTACAGAACAGGAAACTTCCTGTTAATTACATGGGAAGTATAATTGAAAGTCTAATGAGTGCACAAAAATCCTTACTACTAACAGTGTTCACATTCACATACCCCTTGCTCTTCTGCTTCCCTTCCTGAGTCAGAGCTTCTTTAATGAGAGGTTATCAATAAAGTGCTCAGATCATTAGCTAGCATTAATTTATGCCTTCGAGCTAGTCCTCATTTTATACAATATGATGATTACAAGCTAACAATCAAGGTTAGGTAACTAATGTAGTCCAAAGCTACAGCCCCTACAAATTTCCGAGGAAAGAAACCGTACAAACAAGGAACCATATGCAAGAGTGGCCTTCTTTACTTTTTAATATTAATGCTGATGTCAATACTAAAGGCAGCTGTATGCATAATTTTATATTTTTTCTTTGCCCACTGAAAATATCCACTCCTGTATGCAACATTAATAGTAATGTCAGTAAAATATCTGATCGGGTCTGGTATTCTCGGACAATTAAATTTCGTAGAACAAGCTTTCTACGAAACTCCAAAAGAACACCTCCACTAGTTATCCTGAGACAGAACAGAACAACATTTCATGTTTTAAAACTTACAGCAAGATTTCTGCTAATGTATTTTCCTCAGCTATTAAGAATCAGTATGTGCCAACACGCAGTACTTTCTGGCTATGCAAGGCACAACAGAAAGTTTAAGAAAGAATAAGCAATGTTGGGATTTCAGTTCAATTCTATGAACAAAAAGATAAAACAGCCAAAAAAAAAAAAAAAAAAAAAGTGCTTTTATGACTGATTTTCTTTTGAATCTCTCACTAAGTAGACCTGGGATTCAAAACGGGAATAAAGATTTCTAATCCCCAAGAAAGACATCCAGATGCACATCAACAGCATTCAACATTCAGAGGGCAGCTGGTAAACTGGATTGTATTCTTTTTGAAAAGCACTATGACAAAGTTGTTTATTCAGCAAAACAAACTGTTCCCTGTGTCCGTTAACAAGGCTGGCTTTGTGCAGCGCAGACTTCTGCAGTGCTGACTCCTGTTTGGAACCATTTCACACTAATTAGAAATAAGAGAAAAGGCTGTGTTCATAAACAGCCGAGCTCAAGACCTCTTTCAAACTACTCTTTCTGAAAATTAACTCAGTTGTAACCCTCTATGAATAACAGAGTTGCACAACCAGGATAGGGAAAAATATATTGTTAATAATTGTCAGCTTGCTGTGCAAAATGCCAATGCAAATTTTATATAACACCACCCAAATCATATAAAATGATGAACTATGAAGTGCTGTGTAGTTCCATCTTCTAAGGCAACAACTATAGTGATTTTTGAAGTATTTAACAACAATAGGAATATGTGACAAATAAAAGAGTTACTATCATGAAAGAAATCAAATAATGGAATGATTCACTAAACATAAGTGTAGATCTGTGTTTTACTTACATATAATTATTATGGACTACTACACAATCAATAAAATAGGAATGGGACTATCAGAAACATTTTCATGTGAAGGACAAAAAGATAATAAAATAGAGAAGGTCCTTCAGCATTAACAGTGCAAAAAGATATGTTGAAAAATTAAAAATTAAACCTTACAATGTCATATAGAAAGTGTTTTCAGGGACCAACTATGTACTATGGAGGCTTATTTCTAATTTCTATAGGCATCTTGCACTTCAGGCAACATTTGTTCATGGAAGTAATCCCCTTTAAATCCATGGGGCTACTTGTGGAATTGCCAGATGTCATAAATCGGGGCTGCAGTGATAAGCACTAGTGCTTCTCAGCTCTCTATGATGTCAAGGTATTACACATGAGATATGTATATTTGTTTTCTATTATCAATAATGACAAAAGAAAATTAGATTACTTGATCACAACATTTTTCATCATCCTATACTTTTCTGATTTTATCATAAAACTCAATCGCTAGAGTTAGATGCAGATAGCAAAAGCATGTGCTTCAGAATACATATGAAAAGGGAGAAATTCTAAACTTATCTAGAAAAAAATATAGTTAACTCCCATTACAAAATCTCTTGCAAATTATTTGGCATGAATCCAGTAGTTTTCTACATAATTCAGTCTCATTTCTAAAATCTGGGAAAAAAAAAGAACAAACCAACAACCAGAAAACTAATTGGGGAAAACAGATTTCTTCATGTCACAGGAAAGAATTTAGCTTGTGAATTAATTGCCATATACTAGATTTCTCTATTCTAAAATGAAACCTGCAACTAAGATCTAACAAGGGTTGTGTTTCTTCTACCTGCATAATAGATGTCAAATATGAATCAGAAAAACAAGTAGGAAGAAAAATAGAATCAGTTGAGGCTCTTGTTAAGAAAGATATTACTGTGTGGAGTTAACATGCAGCACTCCCGAGTGTTTTCATCTCTCATGACCAATCTTTTCCTTACTATACCCTGTTCTTATGGAAATAAAGACTTACACAATTGCTCTTATGATGGCAGTAGTGTTACATTGCATGGGACTTGTGGTCTCACTTTCAGGATTGTTTGTAAAATTAGTGGAGGACCAGGTCTACTTCCTAATGAATGTCTCTATTGCTTTACTTGAAAATAAAACTGGCCAAAATGAACTGAGTTTCCTTTCAAGCATCATGAAGAACTGGAATAATTTTTAGGTCCCACATCCTGTGATTGAAAAGACAGTTCTAACACTTTAGTGTGATTGTAATGGATGGACTGAATTGAGGGGACAATATATCGCTCCTCTAATGCTTGCAAGAAATTAATTCTAAACAACTTGAATTTACATGTATAAAGTTGTCAGCATTTATTTGAGCAATAAAATAATCTGCAGATAGGAACTGTTGTCTCGTTTCCACAAACATGTCTATACTTAACTCTCAAATACTGAAGGTAAAGCCTTTTCTGCAAATTATTCTTATGTCTCTAAATAGTGAAAAGCATTAGAGATGATCACCCCATGTTCTTTCAACTCAATTTTCCACCTAACATAATACATTAATAACAGTAATTTTCAAACATGAAAGCCCAACCAAATTTCATGAGGGTCATGCAGTTCAAATATCTTTTTTATGCTCTGATGAATTGATAGCATCAAATCATAAGAAGTTTTTGGTAACTTCCTTTAAGTTTTCTTTTCTATAGAAGTCTGGAATACAACTTACAGCTTATTGTTACTTATGGTTAATGTACTAGAATTCCTTCTGTGGATATTTTAATTGCATGTTACTATGTTTTCTGTTCAATTTAGTTTTGCTTTTAACAAGAGAGAGGTTCATAACAGTTACATTTTTGATTCTTCACGTGAATTTTAATTCTAATCTGCTAGTTGTAGTTTACTTACTAAAAAGTACAGCAGATCTTTATCTCCATTCTGCCTACTTTTTATTTTCAGATTTCGTCATTTGTTTCTATTGTGCAATGCCAGTACTTTTTTTTTAAATGTGTGAGTTTTGACTCCTCTGAAAAATAAAACCCTATGTACTCATTTCTTTTAAAGCAAGGCAAAACCCCTAAAAAATATGCAAAATGGAGAAAAATAATGTTCCAAAAAGTTCACATTATGACTTTCCAAAGAATGCTCTGAAGCATGGCTTAACTCCATAATGCAAAAAAATAGGTTGATAGTACACAACTATAACTGGAATATTTTTATCAATAACTGCATCACTTCCTTTTCATATTTCTGTTTGTCTAAGTGTGAGAAGATGAAGCACGGCAGACTTCGCAGACTTTCCAAAAGACGACCTTTTGCCAACAGTGTTTATCTGTGCTGTCTGTGACCAATGGACTCCCTGGAAAGTTTTACCATTTTCAGAAATGTTGACCTGAAAGCAATATCATCTAGAATGGTATCATCAGCTGGTCAGCAATCTGTGGTCAGTTCTACTTCTGATATTTTTGAAAACACTGTCCTCTACTGGTTGTGATTTTGGAATTGAATACTCAAGAATTGCATTCTCCAATGACAGGTCTCTGTGGGCTGGTCTGTAGTGGATGAAAAACATCTGTGAAATTGAAAAGCATTCATTATTTTCAATATAAATATATGAAGTGGCTCTGTGACCGATATATACAACATTCTCAGATGGCAATAACCATCAGTAATAACCAAGAATATCTAAGTTAAACCATGATTGTTGTTTTTCCTCATTTAACTTTTCTCCTTTCAGTGTTCACCTTTCATTTCTAATCTCTCTTTCTTTCTAGAATCAGCAATCCACAAATCTTTTGAAACTCCAGACGGGGGCCTCCAGTAACAAGATTTATCCCACATTTTAGCATGAGGATGATCCTCTAGGGGAGTCTAGCATGTTCATAACCAGGTAGTAAAAAGATACAGTTAGATCTTGAGGGTGATAGTGCAGAGACCCCAATTTTCAAGCTGCTTTTTGACTATTTCTACTAGGCGTTTTGCAGTTCAAGAGAAAGCATAGAGCAGCAAAGGGCCAGATTTTTAAGGCTTTTAGAAGAAAATCTGTGGAAATGACCACTGCTTTTCATCAAGAAATGGTTGAGGTAAGAATAGAGTACAAAGCATTTCCATAACTCCATGTCCCTGTTCTGACGAGTAGAGCACAGTTTACACTCTCTATGGAGTGACAGATTTGCTAATAAGAAATCTTTGTATGTATTTCACATGCAGGTGCTTTTTATTTTTATTGTCACTTCTCTACTGCTATTATCTTTCACTTACCACCTGGACTTGGACTTAAATTGGAGAATAAATCATCAGGAGATCTGCTAGTTCTGAAGTCAGTCTTCAAATCTCTCCTAGGAAGCTTTTGTGCAAATACTAAATTAAGAACTTGAGCATTTTTATGCCCTTGTTCATTCAATGGATGGTTTCACTGCGGTTTTCTAATGGCCCATCTAAACTGCAATTCTCCATTTTCATGGCATACACATGGACAGAATTGGAACCAATTTTCATCATGTGGCTGACTTTTCCTATTGATTATATTAAAGTAACTGGGCAGTCCTATTAGAGAAAAAGCATGTATAAATACAGATCAGTTACATTTGTCCTGACTATCAAATGCTTTCGCTGATCTAATTATTTTCAACCTTTTACAGGACATCAGTTCATTATACCACCAAAAATCCAGTTTCTGGCATGAAAATTGTTTTAAGACCACTATTTCCCATTCTTTGTTAACTGAATACATTTTGCGCAGAATAAAAGTAACAGAAAAAAGTATTGGCGGCATAGAAGTCCTTTGTTAGTGCTTTTGAACTCCCTAGTTGTGGACTACAAAGAGTCCATCGTGCTGCCTCTCACCACCACAGAACAGAAGCGCTGAGCGCTGCCTTTTTTTTTTTTTTTTTTTTTGGATCTTGATATACAGGATATATTACTGAGTGCCTATAAAAAGGTTTGTGAACCTTGATGGAAATCAGAGGTGAAAATGACAGTTCAAATGTCTGGTCTGGGTTTAAAAGATCTATGGTAATGTATTTTTACTTATAACAGATACTGAGAAGGAAAAAAAAAGCACCAGCAAAGCAGTGTTCAGACTTATATTACACTCTTTCTCTGCTCCTGCCCTTTCCCGGAGCTGTCAAACCCAGAGAATTCTCTGAAAACTAAAGTGATTCTAGGCAGGTTACCAATATATGTTATTTCTTATTAGTTATCTCCTTAGGATATCACTAAGACACAAAGCCTATATGATTCTTTTCAGCTACAAACAATGAGTCAGGATCCGTGCTGGCTTGAAGCATGTGTCATTCCTGGATTTCAATGCAATCGCCTGGAATAGATTTTTTTTTTTTCTAAAGCAATTCCTATTTTATGTAGGAAGCTTTATAGAACAGTTAATCAGAAGGAAAGAAAGAATATGCTGGTTAACCAATTAATACTTGAATAGATTTTGGCAGCTGACATTTAGCTTTACACCTCAAGAAAAAAATTAAAAAACTTTAAGCAAGGAAAGGCTTTGTTCTATTTTTTTCCTGTGAAACATTAATATCCCTTAAATTCAGCTTTCATCATAAAGCACCACCGGGTTCTATTTTCTTCCACTCATCCAGACTATTTTTACTGAACATGGGATTTCTGACAAAAATAAAAACAGTTCTGTTTTGCAAAAACCCCTTTTCCACACCTTTAAGGGAAAAGGGGAAGAGTTTCTCTCACTTTTTCCTAGTTCTTTGTCAAAAGACATCTACACTAAAATAATTTCTAGACCATCTCTATCTTCTTATTCTTTACTTCTGCGTACTGACAAACTTTGTGGTGGATTTATAATCCGTTGAACTCTGAAGAGGGAAAAGAATCAAGAGTGTTCAAAATGTCAGTGCTGGAAACTATACCTGCTGTACAAATACTTGTCATTCACACAGCTCATTATCTGCTCAAAAAATAGTCATGGTAATCAGTGGTAAATGTTTCCCAATCATTCTCAATGGACTTCCTGTCTGCTGAGACTCCAAATCTCTTTTGGAAATAACAGAAGAAAGACAATCACTGACTGTCACCACAATCATCCCCCTTTAGAAGCATACGGGTGCTCTGCATGATCTACATTTTCAGACAACCACAAGTTGCGGTGTGAACTTTCTCAAACTTTGGAGGAGTTTAGGTGCATGATTTGGGCTTAGTTTGTAATGGAAATAGCTCCCAAACTCCCAGGTCAAGAACACAAAATGTATTTGGTACCTAGTTTTTACTAGTTTTAGTGGAGCACATCTGAAAGTGTACCACTTATGATCATATTTACTATACATATGAAGCCCACTGTTGGTAGTGTATAGCATATGAGGATCACTATGAGGGATGAGGATGACTGTCAACAGCCAATGAATACAGCAGTCATTTTATAAACACAGACCCGAACCCAAGGAGTTCATAACTGTGACTGTAGGAGACAAACAGTGATGAGTCTTTAGCACAGAGATGCTTGAAAATTAATGACAGACAAATAAGGCCTTGTCTATTCAGACAGCTTAATGTTAATAAGCTTGGGTTAGAATTTACAGTCCACTAACTCCTCCATGCTAAGAGCACCTTTATGCGAGGTGCTTTTAAGGTAGAATAAGTTGCCTCACGCTGTTTCCTCACAGGGAGTTAATGCAGAGTAACCAGTGTACTGTAAATTTGCACCCCAGTTTACCACAGAATAACTTTCCTGAGTAGATAACTCTTAATACAACGCGTATAGGGAAATCAACGGCTAAGGCTCAGTAATTAGTATTAAAAACTATTCAGGTTCTCGAAGTTTCTTATTCCTTTTTTTATTCACCCATCTCTGTTCACAGCTTTTTCTGTGGGATGAGTTCCAGTTGCAGATTTGCCATGTGTCTATTACTCTCAAGATCCTAACGGTCACACAAAAGAAATATTGGCATCTCCAAGAAAGTGTAGCTTTATAACTGATACCAGAAGTACTTATTTCCTGCTCATAAAATGTTGTGTCAACAAATCAAGAGGTGGAGAGACTTTCCTTCTACTTAACCAATAACTTAACACACTACCAAAAAAAAGATGATGAATAACCAAACACAATCAGTTTAAATTTGTTTATAAACAACTCACAAAATGGAACATGCTTCCATGAAATCATCAAATCATTGCAGGAAGAAAGGAAGCATTAACAAAAATATAATTCTTAGTATGGATAGTTCACAAGCAAGCATAAAATAAGGCTGAAATTGAAAGGGAGAGGCTCTGAAATCTGCCTATCGAAAAATAATGTAGCAACCCAACTGAATTATTGTTACATTGAAATTACATTTTTTAAATGGTCACTGCATCTTTAAAGCCACAGTTGAACAACAATTGCTCTATTTTGTACCACTTCAGGGAAACATAAGCAGACCCACTAGAAAAGCAGCCATTAAAATGCAAATGAAAATTCCCAATCACCTGAACACTGTCTTTCTTTTTCTTTTTTTTTTTTTTTTNCTAGATTTCAAAAGGGGAAACTGGAAAAATAAATACAGCACTTGGAAAAGTTGGTGCTTTAGAGTTTATATTTTCTACAGGAAAAAAGAACCAAGTATGGCAATTAATTTGTTTCTGAAGACAGGACATTTCATTAGACAGCAAATATTTGTATTAAAATAAAAGTTATTAAAAAAAAAAAGCCCACACTGAATAGTCCATTGTTAAATGAGAATAGAAATCAATATCTTTCCTTATATGACAAATCTATATTGTGAGGAAAATAACAAGTGCCAGGACCAAGGGAATAGACTAGTTTACACAAAGAAGTTTTTGTCTGTAAGGATACCACAGAGATTTTTAATACTGGGGAAACAGAACTGACAGACTCAAATTTCTGACAGGAGGAAACAGCTCTGAGAAGATGACATTCTGAAACTTAAAGATGAACTCATTTTATGTTTCCATTATCTCTTCTGTAAGAATATTCCACATTTCACTGGAATTGCCTGCTGGGAGCACGCAGAAGGCAGCGTAGCGGGAAAAGTGTGGAGCCCGGAAAAGGCATACAACAAAGGACACAGGTATTCCCTGGAGGCACTGCAGCTCTCTAAGTGTTTACAAACTTGTCACCACAATGAAAATTTCAGCATGCATTTCTCCAGGGGCCACTTGGGCCAGAGAAGCAGTGGGATAAGGCAAGACGAAGTTTTCTCCTCCCATCCTGAGCTATTGGACTACCTGCCCTCTGAGCAGCAAAGCAGCTAGAAAGGTTATAGAAGGTGGTTTTGGGGAGGACTGCAAGAGGTATTTGAGGCCAGTGTTGAACCATGGGCACTGTATGGGGTGCAGGAGTGAATAGCCAGCTTGTGATATACAGCTTCAGAGAAAGCTCTCTAGTCTGGGATGGCATAGTAGGTCCAACAAACCAAGTACATTAGGCCCCAGCCTATTGGTGAATCCTACTATAGGTAGTTGTCTTGATGAAAAATTATGAGGTTTGGTTTTGTGCAAATTTTCATATCGTCATTCAGAGGAAACAGTGTATCAGTGGATTTTTTTGTTGTTGTTGTTTTGGCTTGGTTAATACGATTTGGGTACCATTGATACCCTATAATGTTGAAAGTCATGGTATGTGAGGGAAATGGAGGTAGGAAAGCTAAATCGTAATTTTGGACAGGAGCGTTGCAATAGTAACAACCAAACTGTCCACACGCTGAGAGAAAGAGGAAGATAAACAATACACACGCATGAAAAAAAATCTGTCTTTCAGCCCTATAGCACCAAATTTAAAAAGAATTCAAGTAATTAAAATAATCATCCATGTGTATATTGAATAGGGACAGAAAACAATTCTGGAAGGATATTGAACTCTTAGTTATGAGAATAGATGTGAGTGCCTTACAAAGAATGCAGAAACACCTAGGTAGGACAGCTGGATATGTTTATGAGATGTTGTTCATAGAATGTTATGGTCCATAGGCCCATTGAGTCCATAGAAGACTAGCTGTATCATCCCTTATTTGTGTGAATTATGGCCATCTTCTGTATGGCCAGCATCCAGTTCAAAATGACTTTTCCAAAAGATTCAGAATGGGCTTCCAGTTCTACATCAGAAAAGAGTAGAATGGCGACTTGAAAAAGAGGTTTTAAGGCAGAGATATTTGTGCATACAGTTCTTGCAGGATACATATGTACACACACACATACACACAAAGCTGTGTATTTTTAAGGACTTGGACTGATGAAACTGAATAAAATGTTTGTGCTCATCATAAGAAAATCAAAGCAGGTTGTCAGCAGAAGCAAAGCAAAGGTATTCTGTTTGGAAACATTCATAAGAAAGGGAAGAGAAAGCAAGTGTAGCATAATCACCTCCAGGTGAATGACAACTAATATATACTCTCTACTGGGCGGATTTTTTTACAGTGCTTTGGACCTTTTTCATTTGCTCTTACCTCACTAATAATTTATTCGGCCCAAGGGACCGTTAAAGACAATGGAATTAGCCCAGACTTGAAATTTTGGATCCGGTTCCTTCTCTCCTTGACACAACTTATAATGGTTTGCGACGATAACAGTCCTTCTGATGCGTAAATGCTGTTGTTAACCTACTTATTGTTATTAAATGTTCTCTTCATTACTCTAGCATGCATGATTTTAAAATCAGCCTAATAGAGGCACCATGTTTATTGTACCCACAGCACTAAGTGTTAAGAATTAATAGGGATTTCATGATGAATAATTATTCAACTTAACAGTATTTTCCCTGTGGGGTTCTTGCGAGTTATCCCATAAATAATAAAACAGGGACTGTAAACATTAATGTTGAAAGGAACTTCATTATCAGGGCTCTCAGAGAAACATTTTCCTGTCAACTCTAACACAATGCCATAAAGTTTTACACTTATAAAAGAATCTCTCTACCTTATACTTCATCAACTCCCTTAAGTTATATGCTACCAGAATTAGTTGTGCTGCAAATTTTGAACCCAACATCATACTTAAAGAACCCACATCTGAATGTCCAGTCTCATAGCCACACTTTATTCTTGATCTAGAAATGATGAAAATATTTACCAATGTGCTTTCTTGAACCCTGCAGTTTGTAGATAGTTGAAATGTCTTGCCCAGTCATTTTAATTAGGATGCCAAGGAAATGCCTACACAATATTCCGATTGCAGTAAATGAGTGTGTAATTCTTTTCAAAATAAGATAACTACAAGAATAGGCTGTTACAACCAGTGTCCACTCTTTAAGTAATGATCATTAACAAGTGCGTATTCTGCAGTTCACGTCATCCTTTCAAAGACAGTACATCAAATAAGTAAAAGACGTCACCAGCTGATAACCTAAATCTCTTGATTAACATTTTATAGCTCTGGCTAAATTCAATAGTAGATTCTATTCAACTGTTAACTTTTGTTTCAAGAAGAAAGTTTAGAAGAAAACAAGAACACTGTCTTAAAATGGTGTTTCCATGCAGTTAATCTCTAGAAAAGTCATAGTATGATTGGAGCTTTATGAGAAATAAACATTTGTATTTAATTATGTTTTTTGCTATTACGTGGCTTTGAGGTGGAAGAAAACAACCATGATATTCTATTTTATACGCTGTTATCAGGGGAAATAGTTTGAACTATTCTGTTGGCCTTTAAAATAAAACTTGCTATTTGTTGTTGCATTTTTTGAAATTAAACTGATATTTTCAAAGAAGGAGGTACTGGAGAACTGTCTCAATAGATGCAATACTGCTCTCTTGTATAACATTTACATTCATAAACAATACACAGCTGAATTCTGATCTCATTCAAGAGAAAGGCAAATCCCCAATTAACTTTGATTGGAATCACAGGTGGTCCTGTTATACATCTTGAAATCTACAAAAAAATGATAGTTTCATCTTAATCCTATGGTTTCACCGTGCTTTGATGCTTAGATGATCTAAGCATCTGAAGATGTCCTTCTTTCACAAAATAAATTCAGATGCTACCAAACTATCTCAGAAACATATTATTCAAATGTATTCACCAGACTGAGAAAACAAAGCACACACAGGATAAGAAATGATATCATATCAAATGACTTGCAATAGCCAGTTCCAGCAAAGGTTTCAATGTCAAAATGTACTGACTACAGAACCAATACAGTTTACTCTGAGGCAATGTCATGTTCTTGAATGACATTTCTGCTGTTTTCTTAGAAGCCATTACAATTATTTGCAAAGATACATTTGTTGCAGATAAGTATGTCACTTAACGCTGAACACTTAAGCCTGTGCTGAAGTTTACTTGAAAAATCACCCAACAATTCCCATATTTTTTTGGAATATGTTTTCCTCAAATTCCTCACAGAGAGCAACACTAAATGTATCCCAACTTTTCCATTTCAACCTATAAAAATCTCTACAGATGTTGGCATCAACATTTATTTCTCCAACATAGCCATGAAACCCTGGCATCTCTTACACACAAAGCCCATAACATCAAGATTATTTAAAATTTTTGAAATATTTAAATTATTTAAATATTCTTTCAAATCCTCCTACATATATAGGTATGTTTTTGAGTGCATAGATATAAAAATGAAGTAGGTCTATCTGCTTGAAAATGCTTTCTTGGAAGGATGGAGACAGGGATAAAAATCTCCCTAAAGTTCTGAATATGGAAACAATTCCAAGCAACTAAACTGACTTACCTGCTATCATAACAAACTCTTCATGTTTAGAAAGTTCAACTGCAGGAGAGGACAGGGGATCACAAAATTAAAGAATGCATTTTTATATAGTAAGATGGGAGCCAAATTAAGTTTGCAGTCACATTCTTTAATCTGTATTTTTCCCAAATTTTGTGGCTTGACTTTGTAATTTAAACAGCAGTATTTAAAATGTGGTATTTTGGTGTAACAACTGTGAACATTTATGAATTTAATTAGGAAGTCATTTGGAGTGAAAGCACAGATTAAGCATAACAGAAATAAATTATCCCCTCCCCAAGTACAAGGTTGCAACATTGCCTCCAGGAGGCTTTTTAGAGTACTTTGTATGGCTATGAAGGACATATGGCCTGCTAAAAGATATTCATTAATCCCGTCCCTAGTCATCCAAGCCAGCTCAAGTGGGCAGTGCTGAAACCCTCAGAGCACATAACCAAAAACACATTCTGTGTGAATGTTTCTATTTGGACATCTCCTCATTGATATTCTCACTGTGAGAGTCTTTAAATCCTTCATTCCACAGGCACTAGATTTTATTTTACTAACATCTCTGGCTGTTGCACGAAGCTCAAGCCCCGGAGCGCCCCTCACTGACTTTCAGACAGATTTGCATGAAATGCATCTACCATTTAAGCAGTTGCTACAGAAACATGCTCCTCTGAACAGGATTTTAAATCTTAATCTAATCTAGAAAGTACGTTAATCACATGCAGATTCTTCCTAATACACCGCTTTTATTTAATCTTAGTCTCTCAGACAGGAAGTAGTACTTCCAGTACACCTCTAATGTACATCTACTGTACAGCTTGACCTTCTTTACGGTTTGGAGTTTCAGTTTCCTACACAGCTTCCTTTATTTCTTACCCTAGCCTCAATCTTCTCATTGCAAAGTTTTCACCTCCCTTTCTCTTTCTGGGGACCATTGTATACCACAAAACCAAATAAGTTTTTCAAATTTTTCTTTGAACAATGCTTTCTTCAAAAATAAACAGCTCCTGCAAGAAAAAAAAACTACCACCACAAAAAAAAATATCAAAGAATCATAGAATGGTTTAGGTTGGAAAGGACCTTGAATATCACCGAGTTCCAACCCCCCTGCCATAGACAGGGACACCTCCAACTAGACCAGGTTGCCCAAGACCACGTCCAGCCTGGCCTTGAACACCTCCAGGGATGGGGCAAAACGCAGGCAAAGCAAATTTTCCTCTTTGTTGGTGTGATTTTGGTAGATCTGTCTTCCATTTTTTCCTCTCTCATTTAGTCCTGCTCACTTCCCCAGGTACGCTGTTTCTTTCCCCAGGTCTCTCTCAATTCTCTTTGTCCTACGCTCTTCATCTTCCACATCCTCAATGTTCTTCCTTAACGAGTGCAAGCACCCATAGCAGTAATTATCATAAAATAGAAAGTAAATGTGTGCTAAACATCCAAAAGAAATATTCTTCTAATATATATTCTAAATATGCACTAAGCATATAAGTGCTATGCATTTCAAACTGACTATTGCATTATGTGACAGACCTCTTTTTAGAGTCCCATGCCTACTGTTGTGTCTAAAACACGTATTAGATCATTTGCTATATTAAACCATCCATTTCACCCTTATATTTAATGTTTTTTGAACCATATTTTTATCATGCTTTTACAGCTTAGAGACATTAGTTGTTCCTTTAAAACATATTACTGTATAGCAAGTGCTCCAGTAATGCCATTCTTAGCTCTACCACGAAGCAGAGGACCTAATGAGACAGTCAAAAACATACAATCAAGTAACTAGGTATGGTTTTTGTGAAGGAAAGGGCACCAGAAGAATTTTAAGCATCAGTTCAAACCAGCTTTTTAAATCCCTGATGTCCCTTTCTGCTGCTACTCTACTAGTAACTCATGCATTTCCAAACACTTCACAGTGTCTCTTCCACTGCAGAGTCAGTTTCAAATTATTAATAGGTTGTCTTGAGAAGACAACACACTGAGGAGCCCAGAAAAACCTTAATCTGTAACACACCATAACACAATCTCTAGTGTGAAAATATTAACAATGCAATAATATATAGTGAAGTATAGCTACACAGTAGTTGCTTGTAAAGATGACCCTTAAGAGAAGAGTGAAAAAAGGAAACTGGCACCTCAACAGTACATCTAAAGGATGAAGCTATTGTCAAGGATATGGAAACTGCTTTGCTCTACCAAGTACAGGTTTTCATGGCAGGTGTCCTACTGAAAAGTGGAAGGAAGAGGACTTTCTAAAGCACAGGCAAGATTTCTAAATGAACAACTTTAGGAAACACATTAAGGCTAAAATATATCAAATAAGCAAGAAAACTTTTCTGTTTCATAAATACAAAGCCTGTCAATTGCACAGATTTTAGGAAAGAAGTGAATAAAAGCAATTATCCCTGTACCCCCAAATTGTCTGCACTGTTGTTTTTTTTTTTTCATTTTGTAAAGCTAACATAACCCTGTGGATATTCTTATTGTCTGATATAGTGGGGATAGCAATCGAAAGCTCAATGTGGGTATCTGAAATGCAGTATTTTAAATTGACTACCACATGCAGAGCAGCAGTTGTAATATTTCTATTTCCTCTGCTGTTAGTCTAGAAACAGTAAAACTCCTGCTGGCTGTCTTATCAGAGATGTGGACAAACTAAAGGAAAGATCAAGATCACCTCTGGTAAAAACAAGATGAACATCCCTGTGCTTTAATGTAGATGCTCAGCACTTCTAGCTCAATACAGAATGACTCATGCATTTCAGTAGAACATTTTGTCCTTGGAGCGTAATCTTTCCTTTTACACCTATTTAATTCAGAATATACAAAATTCAGAGTATACACTGTATATTCTATACATTCATGTTTCACAAATCCTGTCAAATAGTCCTCCAGAGAAAAGTCTAATGCAAAAGATGTAAAGGTGCCTTATATTGAAAATATTGATTGTAATGGGAATCTATCTATTCGTCTGCAAAATCATCTTAGGTTTGGAAACTCAGAAATTAAATACACTTACTGTTGGATATAAATTTGTTTAAATTAATTTATTTCACTGATAAGATTTGCGACAGAGCTTAAAGAGACGAGCCTTAGAACTCCAGGGCAGAGTGCTTAACCTACGCTTGTCAAACCCAAGCAGAAGACTGGAAGTGCTATTGATGAGCCACAGTTCACAGAGTAGATTAGGAACTGATCCAGAATTTCCAGGTCCTAATCTCATGTTGTTTATGAGGAGTTAGATCAGGAAAATCAGTCAAGCTCATTTATTTGGTGAGTCATTTTGGTTGTCATTCACTTGTGTGTTTCTTTCTATCTCAAGAAGCCAAATCTGTCTGGATCGTGGAAAGCTTTGATAAACTGAAGGTTTTCTCTTTAGTAATAGGAGAAGTCAGGCTGACTGCGATGGTGGCGTGACGCCTTTATCCCTTGTTCCTTGCAAATGGATTGACTAGAGTTTAAGGTGTGCTAGGAATACCAGATTTAAAATGTTAGACAATGCCTTTGAAAGCAAAGTTGCAACCAGAAAGAAATGCTATTTTTATTGTGTTACACAGAAATGGGTCAAAATGCAAAAAACTTAGTCCTGCTGGACCTTCCTCAGAATTCCATAGCATGCGCCAGTTGTTGCTGTCCTGACTTGTGAAGGGTTTCATCATCTTTGCCAAAAACATCCCTATAGCCATTTATTTTGGCTGACACGACAATTTTTACCATGTATAGAGGGAAGCTTCAAGGTGGTAGATGTCAATTATTTATGAACTAGACTCAGTAAATCATTACTCATGGGAGTAACTGAACTGGCTTTGACAGTGCTACTTGCTTCAGTAATTACAAGTAAAGAGTTCAGAGCCTGATCCATAGTTTATCACCCACTTAATATGAAGAAAGGGTGATCCAGTAAAATTTATTCTTGTAATTTTATATTCCACATAGTGATATACCTAACTGTATATTTGCTGTAATCCTGATACTACGCTTTATTATTACTACCAATGAACTTTTGCATTGCTGTTTCTCTTTCTGATATATATGTAACAGAGATAAAAGTTTTGTTCTAGAGTCACTCCCAATTATCACAAGAAGCAAAACAAAAACTATAGAAATTGAAATGGTAACATAACTTCCTGTGGTCATCTACTGCAGACTCCAAGTTTCTTAACATGTTTCATCCCATCCCTGCAAAAATAAAAGTTCCTCTGGAATAATGGTGAATACATACATCCTGTATTCTGCTGTATTAGGTAAGATACAGTTTTAAAACATGTAGGAAAACTACATTCAGAACATCCAAGAGAGTCCTATTCTTTTACATTTTCACTTTCTACAGAAAGCAGTGAATATTTTTTTCTGCCCTGACTTTAAAAATTGCAGAGTTTCTGCAGAGTTTAAGAATTCTCTTTGGTATAAAAAGGAAGCAGTGGGTTTTACTCTTGACCCAAAGGGATTTTCTGTGCAGAGAAGTGAATATGTGCTGAAACAGTGTGTCAATGGCTTCAAATACTGCAGTGAGGTTTGCTATAAAATGGGAGGGGCAGAGGGAAGGGGGGTAATTGGGAAGATCCCAGAAGGGCAAAGTCCTATTCACAAGTGGTTGAAATTCATCAGAACGAAAAAGCAAAATTGGTGTTCAGGTGACAAGAGAGACAGGAAAAGTCACGCGCCAACTCTAGGACATGAACAGAGCAGCTTGAAAGCTCTCACTGCCAGCTACCTGGAGAGTTCTTAAAGACATGATCATGGCTTGTTATCTATGGCAGAAGAGCTGGAGGGAGGAAAAAGAAAAGGCTCAAGCTTCAGGGTTAAAAATTTCTCTGAAAACCTTTCCCCCTTGACTGCTATTGAATAGAAGAACTGGGTTTTATGTGGAAAAGGAGAAATATCCAGTCTACGTTAGCATGTATACACATCATATATGTACATATAAAGACACATACATATCTAGACATACACACATACATATGTATCCATATATGCATATACGTTTATGTTTATTTATATATATGTATACACTATGCAGGCATTTTAATGCAAGTGAATACTATTTTGTTTTTTTGCTTTCTTAAGACAGATCACCTTGCATTTCCCTTATAGGTTCTAGAATGGTTTCCATGCATGTCTTCTGGGGACCCCATCTCTGGCAAACATCCACAATTGAACCAACATCCATTAAACAGTTATCAAATTGACTGAAAGGTTCAAGGATTAATGTATAATAATGACTGCATGTAGAATTTAAACCAAAAGTTGATTGCTTATGTGTAGGATGATGAAGTCAATAGGGCATCCCATTGGCTGTCAAATATGTCTTGAACCCCAACATTTACTTAATTTAAGTAAAATAACAAATTGAGGATATATCCCAAAAAACGTGCTTGAGACAAAGGGGAAAAAATAGTCGTCCCAGTCCACGAATTCACATTTCTATGACCCACCATGCTCCCTAAACTGTGAGATAGGGTAGAAATTGTATCATACATTTGATAATTGATATTGCTATAAGTTTACAATACAGGTTACTATCAGTCAGTGTCTTTTCTACCCAGAAGTTTTTCTTTGTTTTCTATTAATGATATTGCTGCAGACAACATAACCTAAAGATGTCATTTGGGCAAAGTTTACTTGGAGGGGAAATAGCTTTCTTTGGATCAGCTGAAAAAAGAGATTTTGGACTATCAGGAAGAGGTTCTGCACCCAAAAGCTTATTTGTTTATGTCAGTTACCTCAACCAGTCTAACTACAAACATTATTTCTGGCTCCAGATTTTGCCTTGATCTGGTTAACAGATTGTTTACCAAAGCCAAATCTGATTTTCTTCAGTAGGTGGGAATAGCAACCTATCAGTGCGAAGGGGGCTGAGTCCACAGGAAGAGAGTAAAGAATCCAGAGGGACCCTGGTGGGACTCAGGTCCATGCACAAGCTGCAGTGAACAGCTTTCAGGGCCATCTTCCATCTCTGGCCAGCTGATGCTCGAACAGGACTGCAGCAACAGCTATGGGAAATTAACTCTCCCTGGTTTCATTCTGCCTTTGGAGGGGGATGTCAAAACTCTTCTCACAGGGCTTACAGATGACTGTGAAGATGTTAGGGCATCTAATCTAACCAGTTAATCTAACCTAAAAAACCCCCAGTATCAATATACTGGGGGATGAACAGATTGAAAGCAGCCCTGCTGAGAAGAACTTGGGGTTACTGGTGGATGAAAAGCTTTACTTGAGCTGGCAATGTGTGCTCGCAGCCCAGAAAGCCAACCACATCAAAAGGAGTGTGGCCAGCAGGTCGAAGGAGGTGATTCTGCCCATCTGCTCCGCTCTGGTGAGACCCCGCCTGGAGTATTGTATCCAGCTCTGGAGCCCTCAGCATAGAAAAGATATGGACCTGTTGAAGCAAGTCCAGAGGAGGGCCACAAAAATGATCAAAGGGATGGAACGTGTCTCTTACAAGGACAGGCTGAGAGAATTGGAGCAATTCAACTTTGAGAAGAGAAGGCTCTGGGGAAACCTTATTGCGGCATTTCAATACTTAAAGGGGGCTTATAAGAAAGTTGGGGACAAATTTTTTGGTACAGCCTGTAATGATAGGACAAGAGGTAATAGTTTTAAACTAAAAGAGGGCAGATTCAGACTAGATATAAGGAAGATTTTTTTTAAAATGAAGCTGGTGAAACACTACAGCAGATTGCCCAGGGAGGCAGTAGATGCCCCATCCCTGGAAACTTTCAAGGTCAGGTTGGACAGGGCTCTGAACAACCTGATCTAGTTGAAGATGTCCCTGCTCATTGCAGGGGGCCTGGACTAGATGACTTTTAAGGGTCCCTTCCAACCCAAACTGTCCTATGATTCTATGATTCTATGTTTCTATGAATCTATCTGAGAGAAGCTCTGACAAGTTAAATCTCAGCTAAATGTCTTTCTTGTGAACAGATCTTTGTTTAGGATAAGAACAAGTGGGTGCGAGGAATATACCATATCTGCTAGTCTACCTGACTGAAAGTGAACAGGGAGATCAAATGAGACTCTCTCTTATTTAGCCAAGTTCTCTTGGACTGTAGAAGAAAGGAATTTGTCTCCTTTTCTTGATGTCACTTATCTTCTCCAGTTTCTGATCTTTGGGTTGTATTTCTCAGCCTCTTCCACATTTATGAGAGCTGCGGGGACAAATGGCTGCTTGGTAACTGATCTCTTTGACCCAATGTTTTGCAGTGTGGGTATTACGTTATCTCTGCCTTTTTCCTTGTGTGAGGACCTCAGTTAATTCAGGAGTGAATCTTTAACAGTTACCCGTTGTTAAATGTACCTTTCAAACTCAGAATGAGCTCCATTGTTTTCAGCTAAACAATTTGTCATACAAGTCAGGTAATGTGCATAAAAGTGTACTGTTCAACTCTATGGCTGTTCTGTCACATCTAAGCAGAATGTGTTTAAATGAATGAATTAATCAGGGCTTTCCATTTCTATCTGCTCTAATTTCCCTCCATAAATCATCTTCATTTATTGCCTCCTTAATTGCCAAGCTATGACCTCGTGTTTTGTAACCTTTTCTTTTATCTCTTTATGACCCTAAATGATTTGCACATATCATCTTTAATTGACACCTCAGTGTGACATCAGCAAATGGAGAGGAAATAGACTACTGAGAACAGCACAATGTCCTAGTCATTCCATCTATTATGTTTCAGAAAACCACTGAGGACATTTGGGATTTTATAAGTGTCTTTGGCAGGATGTCTTCGGGTAAAGAGAATTCTGAATTCAGCTCATGAGAAAACCAGACCATTTCTTAAATCAACAACAAAGAAACTAAATTCTTCTTGTACAGCTTGATGTCAATCACTAGTAAATTTGCATGAAGGGACATGGACTCAAGGACATAAATGTGGGGTTTACAGTCCCCAAGGACCTGGGATACATTTTGTACCCTTTACTTTGGATTGCTCAGTATTTTGTGTTATAAAATGTCATGCAGAGTATTCAGAGTATAAAGGATTCACATACTAGCAACAGCACAGGTTATGACAAAAAAAGCTTGAAAATCTTTATCCCCTCTCCTAACAGATATTTAGCCTTTATAATATCATGCAAGTCTTGATCAAAACAGGTCTAGACACAACTGTTTTCAAAATAATATCAATGAGTACTGTGTCAAATGCATTCAAGCTAAAGAACGGTGTCTAAAATTTTCTTCCTCAGCATAATTTCTAGGAAGCAAGAAAATCAGGAAGATAGGGAAGTACTTCCATGCTATTCTTACTTCCCACCATACAACACATAAACCCACAACTCTGGGTTTTTTAAAACTCAACTATTTCCAGGAAGGTTTTCTATTGTTTGCCATATTGAAATGTTTTGAAATTTAAAGTTCAGAAAGACTATATTAAAACGGTTTTCATAGTCTAGAAATTTCACTGTGTTCTGTATGAAAAGTAACATTTCATAATGATCTATATGACCTTTCAACAGTAAACAACAATAAGGAGCTAAGCCAAGTAGCTTAAGACCTAGATCATTGCTTTGAAAATGTAGGAAAATTCTAGAGGTAAGAGACATGATCCTTCAGCCTAACCTCTGAATTTCATTACGAATTGAGTTTGTCAAACCTTTAGCATTATTATAAAGAACGGTCTTTGTCATTGAACAACCATCATAAACAGGTTTAAGTCATTGGTCTCCTACAACTTTGGGGTCAAAAAGCAAAAAAAAAAAAGCAATGTGAACAATTTTGCTTCTTGTGCTAGGAATCTATAGCCATGATATGCAGAGATTATTTATTATTCAGGGAAGCCTGGGTTTGTTATTATTATTTTGGCAGGTTTTCAAGCAAAACAAGGCTATACTCTACAGTGGGCTGCTGTATATAATCTCACTACAGTGCACCATGTACTGTCAATGTACTGCAGGCATTTCAGACCTTGCAAAGTAACTCAGCATTTTGCTGATTAGTTGAGGAGTCATATGTCTAATATCTCAGCAGCAGCTTGCTCCAATGTAAAATACCTACGATAAAAACAGGTAGCAAGAAGTCACTTCTCCAGTAGTATCTTGGCTTATAAATGCTTTCAAATACACTATGTAATTCCTAGGTGAGATCAGTATAAAGATATAGGTAAGCAAAGTAGATTATTTATTATTGAACTGATGTTTAAGTTACAATAATGATTTTTTTAACAAATGTAAAGTGTTAGGGTTTTGTAGAGGTATTTTTTAGCTATGTATTTTTCATCATTTTACAGAATCGATTGCAATATGCAAAATAAACTGAACATGAGTTCTCTCTGCATGCAAACTGGCAATTTATTTTGAGTGGCAGGCAGATAAAATAAGTGATCCTATGAAACAGGTAATAAATGTCTACATGAATGAAAATCATTCCACGTGAACAAGAATATAGAAGTGTTGGTTAATAGAATGGGTGTTCATTTCTGAAACATGGATGTATAACCTTTCAACTTGGTATTTCTGCTTAATATAAAAGTGTTTATAGAAGAAGTTGCAATTCCTTCTTAGACTAAACTGTTCCGATAGATGATGTAATAGTTAATTTTTAGTTAAACTCTGATTTAGATTATTAATAACCTTGATGACATAAACATGAACTTAAAATCTGTAAAACAACAATTTCATCCTGCGACGAGCAAAGAATTCAGAACAGAACACTTGGTAATTATCCTGAGCAAATGTGTGTCCAGCTTAAACAATTCTGTACATATACCTCATTGCGTGTCTCTTCACTTAAAAATACAGGTAAAGTCACACCATGTAGATTGAGAAGCTTTAAATTCATATGCCTAATATAAAAATTTGCGTTCTGATACAAATAATGATTGGCTTTGGCTACTTACAGCATCTGCTTCGACTCTATCACCTTCAAATTTATTGCAGTTTCCTAGTGTAGACTCCATAACATGAATGGCGTGTATATCTATTTCTCAAAATCCACAGTCAGCTTTCAGGGAATATTGACTCATTGTTTAACATTTATAAATAAAACAATAAGCTATGCTGTTCGAAAGAACATGCAAGCAGCAGGCGTTAAATTTCTTTGGCAGTAAGACAGGTGAATTTAAATTCATGCGGTCATGGAGGTGTTTAAGGCCAGGCTGGACGTGGCCTTGGGCATCCTGGTCTAGTGGGAGGTATCCCTGTCTATGGCAGGGGGGTAGGAACTCGATGATTTTCAAGGTCCTTTCCAACCTAAACCATTCTATGATTCTATGATTTTATCTTAAAAAACTACTTTACACTCACCTGGCTAGAAAAAACAATACACTTAGCTATGTGTTGTACTTCATGTTTGAATGAATAGGGTGGGGTTTTTTATTAAATCATTGAGGCCTTTCAAACAAAAATATATGATAGAAACATCATTGCAGAGACATGCCTTTTGAAGATATTGTGGCTTCCTCAAAAGTCTTAGTTAGTAACCAGGACTGGAAGGTGAATCAAAATGCAGTAAATGTTAGTACTGTTCCTACAGAGAAGCTCCTACAGAGGAGCTCCCTAGGAAGGAAATATTTACTGAAGTTTGTTCCCTCCATAGTTCTGCCTCATTGCTGAGGCAATAATTTACTGCAGAACCTCAGCGTTGCCAAAAATCATTTAGCATTTAGCACTATACATTTAGTATAGTGTACATAAGGATGTGGTTAAGGGAAGAGAACATATAAACTCCAATGTTTGTTAGAGCTCCCAAGTGCTGCACGCTTCCTCAGGCCCAAGGCAGGCACTCTGCGTCTGCACCTTCCCCAGAAATCCTGTCAATATGGAGTATGTGCATAAGCATATCTAAGGTTTGGTTGTTTAGGTGACTCACATTCTTTGCCATATTGAACAAAGCAGCCACCCAGTCTGGGATAATGCCTTAGACCCTGAGCTTTCTGGAAACATTGGAAATAAAACAAAAGGAGCCAAAAACACCTTAGGGGAGTAACTTTTTGCAATTCAGCTGTCCCAACTGAAATCCAGATGAGCTTAAGATAAAATTTTTGCTCTTTCCTATACAAAAAACAAAGAACCATCTAGCCCTAAAATATGTTCTTTGTCTGTCCAATATCAACTGCTAAACAATTATGAACTTATCTTCCAAGTTTCTCACACTACCTGTCAAATGATGCATTCTCAGTTGCATTGTTTTTAGCATTCTAATTTCTTCTATTCAACTTGCTGTTGTTGCTTAATATTTAACTAATAACCTTAATATTTAACTAGTAAAAACCTTTAGATGGCATAAGGGGTTTCAGTTAGGAAAAAAATGTAATGTGTTTTATGAAAGTTTGCTTTTCTCACAATCAATCTGTACAGTTTGTTTCCTATCTAAGTATGGTAGTACTTCCCTCCTAAACATTACACAGCTTATAAAAATCAAATGAGATCTCATGTTTAAAAGCAGGCATTTTTTTCTTCATGCTGGAGTACTGGCAACCTGTCTTGACTGTTGGTTTTCTTGTGTTTAGACATAGCTGTTTCTGTCTGTATTTCTTTCCTTTCACCCATCAAACCGGTGACTCAGTTAAATGTAGGCACTTCATTCAGGTCTACTTTCCACCTGTTTGAAGGATCTGGAGACAGGAGACCGTTTCAGTGGCTCAGCTGCCCAGTTCTCCTAAGCTAAGTTAAAAAAAGTCTACATCCCAGAGCCAATCTGCCATTGCTGCCGATCCTCCTGCTGCAGGTCTCAAGCCGATGCAAGTCCCTTAGTGAAAGCACTGCAGCAGGTGACTGGAGAGCAAAACACTGTAATCTGAGTGGAGATCCCCAAAACATTTTAAGATAGAAAAATGTGTGAAGTCTAAATTGCTAAATTAAAAATATAATAATAAGTAATAAGACTTAAGTCCTTCAGGATTATCGGGCATGTTCAGCTGCAGAACAACTCACTTTCAACCTTTCTGTTTACACCTGAGGGAAATTCACCTGTCGATTGTGCCAGTTAAACACTGGGAGCCCAAAGAAAGTAACAACAGTAACTGGTGGAAGAACTAGAGGAGATACAAGAGTAGTTTTCAGGGAATAACTTATCTATTTAATATCTTTTCTTTTTTTTTTTTCATGGTCATGGTCTACTTGGATCTTTCAAATTTACAGGACAACATATTCCATGCTCATTAAGAGGTATAACAAACACGACAAAGAAGTGATCAGTCCCCTTTGTACAGACTATTCTATCGCATGAATTCATTTATTCACCACTTAAGTCATGAGGTTTCATCACCTATAACCCATAACTCTTAGCAGAACTCTAAGCAGAACAGTTACCCAGCTGACGATGAGAGTGCTTATCCTTCCTCCTCAGCCATGATGCAGGTGTCCCCTATATCACACCAGGAGGCACAAAAGCCTCAGCAGTCCCGCTACTGTTGGATCTGCTTCAAAAGATTTTTGGATAAGCTGATGTTTTTATACCTTTCAGCATGGAGGTTTGGTCTATTTCATTTCTGTGAGTTACCAGATCCTGATTAAACTGCCAGACAATCCATATGCAAAGATGATGGCTGCAGGAGTGTCATGGTTTGGGCCAGACTGGCCACTGAGATGAATGAGATATGGTGTCCCTCACCTCCCACTCCAAAGAGAGAAGGGAGAGACATAAAGAGATTTATGAGTTTAGAAGGAACTAAACTACTTTAATGAAATATTAGTAATAAAATTAAATATATATATATATATACACAAAACCATATCAAGCTCCTAGGATGACCATCATGTCACCAGCTGGCACTGGGAAAGTCCCAGACTAAACTCAGCAATTGATGGGAACTGAATTCCGGATCTGGATTCAGGAATGCACAGATTGGGATCAATGGCAGATGAACAGACAGAGTCCACCCCAAACACTGGACATTGAAGGAAGATGACCCTCAGTTTTTATACTGAGTATGAGGCAGATGGGATGGAATACCCTGTTGGTCAGTTTGGGGTCACCTGTCCTGTCTGCTCCTCCCCACATGTGAGACATTTTTATGCTCTTTTGCTTCCAACCCTCCAACAGGACACATAACAAAGTTCACTGGCCTTGGGTGTTATAGCAATAAGTATAAGCAAGAGCCTCTCTGCATACCATTCCTTGGCATCAACTATAAACATAGGTCTTATGAGTCTGAGAGCGAACAATGTCTCAACCATATGCCATTAATTTCAGAGAGTTCAGTTAGTTAGAAGAGGCTTAGCTGCAAAGTAAAATTTCTGAACAGAAAATTGGTTCTGTCTTACGTCAAACCAGAACAAGGAGACACCAGTCTACAGGTGACAATGGCTGCATAATGGCTTTTTAGTTCTTTCTGGACACCTATCTTGCCTATGTGGTAGTTTTTCTTGAACATGATGGCGCCTCTCCCAACATACATCAGGTCTTAGCGTGAGCTTAGTGTGTGACTAATGAGTCACATTCATTAGTTGTCTTTGAGGGTATACAGAAAACCCTGCTAAACAAAAGCAAGTTCTGCTCCACTCATTTTTTCCATTGACATGAAGATCTCAGCATCCTTAGGTGGAGCAGTACCTTATGCATTCTAGCTGACTTCATTGGCATAAGCATCGTGCATTCAAAGTGCAATATTGGCTTTTTGCAACTGATCAACAAAACAAAATGAGAGCTTGTTGGAGTTGAATCAAAGCAGGGAAATAGATTTTAACTCCGTTTCCAACATTTAAAAAAATTAAGACATGGTAGCTCTATTTTTTGTAACAGAAGGTAGCTAGGAAGAATTCTGGGAAATGTGAAAGAATTCTTGATATTTTCACATTAAATCTTTGAGTTCCCTCAAACGAGCTTTTTCAGTACAGGCTGGAATCATATGTTTTGTCTCCTGCTCAGTCATTTTTTCTTTCCTCAGGTAGGACAGCATTTATCTGTTCTTTCTCTACATACACCTACCCTCACCATCTTCAAGGAAGGAAATGAGCATAAAGCAAACTTCTTCTCTTCAGGAGACAGACATGATCAGACAACGTGTTCTCCTTCCACTGTGTATTACTGAGCAGAGTCAAGTCTAATTTTGCTCTCTATAGAAGGATGCATGCTTGGAAAAATTGTCTCATTTCCTAATTACTTGCTGTATTACTGTATTGCTGTATTATTTCCAACCACACAAAAGCTTCTCTACAAATCACCAATGCTTAATTTTCATAATCTTTAAACAGACAAAGGCTTCAAAACCAGGCCACTTAGGAAAATATAACGATGTGATAAGTTGCAAGTGTAAACTTAAGCAAAAAATCTCTGGTTAAAGAGGAACACATCTCTGTCCTATACCACTTGAGAGACAGGCAACTGGCTTTACCACATCCTAAGCTTGTGATCTACATCAGCTTTGCCCTGCAGCATGTTATTCAATGTATCCCTGTCTTTATGAGGCCACATATCTCGTCAGCCACAGTGGTCTGAACTAAACAACTGCCCACAAGGCAGCATTTATTATAGGTTACTACTCCAAGGTGAAAGGCAGCTATAGATGTTCCCGAAAGTTGAAATCTCATGACTCTGCAGTTCTTTCCCATATCCCTCCTGGGCATTCATACCTATTTCTATCCTGTACTTCCAAAGCTGTAACCCCTACCTGAGAGTAGTTTGTCTTCACTCTTCAGCAGCCACAGTCCTGCTGTACTTGCATTTTCTTCACTCTTTTACATAACTGATTAAACCATCTAGTATTGGGTATCCAACTGACCTTATATGAAAATATCAGAACTTTCTGGCAGCTGTGGGAAAAAAGAAGTAAAAATTAATTTAGCAGTACAGAGATCAACTTCAAATTGTGCAAAGTTTGAAAGCAAAATTATTTTGACAAATCAGTATCCAGCAAATATTTGGTCAAGAACAAATTATTTGACTCATAAAATCATAGTTGATTTGTTAGAAATCCAGTGCATCAAAGACAAGCTGAACTGATTACTTGAAGTGCTTTATCTAAAATCATACAGAACAGCAGGAAAAGCAAAGGAAGATGAAATAATTAGATCACTAAATGCTGGAGTGCCTGGAAACTGAGAGCAAGAAATGTAAGGAAGAATTCTTTACTCTGAGGGTGGTGAGGTCTTAGTCTTGCTTAGGGTTAAGCATCAGTGCATATGCAGGCACACTAGTCCAAATACTGATAAGCACTGCTGCTACTCCAGCTACCACAACGATCACTGCAGCTCCTCCAGTCCCTACAACAAGTGCTGTGGCTACTCCAATCCCCCACGATGGGCACTGTGGCTACCGCACCATAGAGTCAACCCATGCCAATATCAATTGCCCCTATACAGGAGAGATACACAAAAAATATCAGTTGACTTACTGTCCTGGTTCCGGACTTGTGTACCTTCAGGTTCCTTAGATGGTCTCCAACCTGGTCTTCTCCTACAGTGGGCAATTCCTCATTCTCCCAGTCCCTGCCTTTGCGTTCTGCAACTTGGGTGGTGTGGCTAGAGAACTTGCTGGTGAAGACCAAGGCAAAAAACTCATTAAGTACCTCAGCCTTTTCCATATCCTGGGTGACCAGGTCTCCCATTTCCTTCTGCAGAGGGTCCACATTTTCCCTAGTCTTCCTTTAGTCACTGACGTACCTATAGAAGCTTTCCTTGTTGCCCTTTATGTTCCTGGCCAGATTTATCTCTATCTGAGCTTTAGCTTTCCTAACTCAATCCCTGGCTGTTCAGACAATTTTTCTCTATTCCTCCCAAGGTACCTGTCCTTGCTTCCAGCCTCTGTAGGCTTCTTTTTTTCTGTTTAAGTTTGTCCAGAAGCTCCATACCAGAGAGGTTTTAACTGCTTGGCCTGCTTAATTGCAGCACACATTTCACATTCACAAATAACCTGTGTGATAGTGTTCATGATCAAATCCACTTCTTGATCACAAGCCCATCTGTAGATTGCATCTTTTCCTTGGTAGCCTGAGATGTCACGGGCCCACTGAGCTATAAGTTATTCACCCTTATGTTGCCTGTCCAGATCCACCTGAGCCTCTCTAATCTTATCAAGCCTGATCTGCCTGGTCGTTTTGATGTTCTTCAGTGGCCTGACTCTTGGGTATATGGGTATCTATGTGATGTACTTTTACAACCAGATTCTTTATCTGGGCAGCAATATCCTGCCAAAATGGGGCAGCCCAAATGAGTTTGCCTCTGTGCTGCCAGTTTGTCCGCTTCCACCCCCACAGAGAATTTACCACCACCCATGAATTGATATAGAGACAAAGTGCTGGCCATTTTTCTCATTCAGCAATATATGTATGGCTCTTACCTCTGCAAACTGGCTCGATTCACCTTCTACTTCAGTGGCTTCTGTGAGATACATCTGTGGGTGCTGAGGGAACTGGCAGATGAAGTTGCTAAGCCACTAACCATCATATTTGAGAAGTTGTGGTGGTCTGGCGAGGTTCCTGACAACTGGAAAAGGGGAAACATAACCCCTATTTTCAAAAAGGGAAATAAGGAAGACCCAGGGAACTACAGGCCAGTCAGTCTCACCTCTGTGCCTGGCAAGATAGTGGAGCAGATCCTCCTGGAAACTCTGCTAAGTCACATAGAAAACAAGAAGGTGATTGGTGACAGCCAGCATGACTTCACCAAGGGCAAGTCATGCCTGACTAATTTGGTGGTCTTCTATGAAGGGGTTACAGTGACAGTGGACAAGGGAAGAGCAACCGATGTCATCTACTCGGACTTGTGCAAAGCGTTCGACACCGTCCCACATATCCTGGTCTCTAAATTGGAGAGACATGGATTCAACAAATGGACCACACAGTGGATAAAGAACTGGCTGGACGGTTGCACTCAAAGAGTTGTGGTCAACGGCTTGATGCCCAAGTGGAGACCAGTGACAAGTGGCGTTCCTCAGGGGTCGGTGCTGGGACCTGTACTGTTCAACATCTTTGTAGGAGATATGGACAGTGGGGTCGAGTGCACCCTCAGCAAGTTTGCCAATGATACCAAACTGTTTGGCGAGGTAGACACACTGGAGGGGAGGGATGCCATCCAGAGGGACCTGGACAGGCTGGAGAGGTGGGCCCAAGCCAACCTCATGAAGTTCAACAAGGCCAAGTACAAGGTCCTATATCTGGGTCAGAGCAATCCCAAGCACAAATACAAGCTCTGCGGGGAATGGTTGGAGAGCAGCACTGAGGTGGAAGACCTGGGTGTGCTGACTGACGAGAAGCTCAACATGAGCCAGCAATGTGCCATCACAGCCCAGAAGGCCAATCGTACCCTTGGCTGCATCAGAAGCGTGGCCAGCAGGTCAAAGGAGGTGATTCTGCCCCTCTACTCCACTCTTGTGAGACCCCACCTGGAGTACTGCATCCAACTCTGGAGTCCCCAACATAAGGACATGGACCTGTTGGAGTGCATCCAGAGGAGGGCCACGAGGATGATCCGAGGGCTGGAGCATCTCTCCTATGAGGAGAGGCTGAGAGAGTTGGGGCTGTTCAGCCTGGAGAAGAGAAGGCTCTGGGGAGATCTTATTGCGGCCTTCCAGTACCTAAAGGGGGCCTACAGGAGTGCTGGGGAAGGACTTTTTACTAGGGCATGTAGTGACAGGATGAGGGGGAACAGCTTTAAACTGGAAGAGGGCAGGTTTAGATTAAACATTAGGAAGAAATTTGTCACTTTGAGGGTGGTAAGGCACTGGAACAGGTTGCCCCGAGAGGTTGTTGAGGCCTCATCCCTGGAGGTGTTTAAGGCCAGGCTGGACGTGGCCTTGGGCAACCTGTTCTAGTGGGACGTGTCCCTGCCTATGGCAGGGGGGTTGGAACTCGATGATCTTCAAGGTCACTTCCAACCTAAACCATCCAATGATTCTGTGACTTGTCCTGTAGAATCACAGAATTGTTTTGGTTGGAAGAGACCTTTAAGATTATCAGTCCCAACCATTAACATAACACTACGAAGTCCACCACTAAACCATGTCCCTCAGCACTACATCTACATGTCTTTTAAATACCTCCTGGGATGGTGACTCAACCGCTTCCTTGGGGCAGCCTGTTCCAATGCCTGACAGGCCTTTCGGTGAAGAAATTTTTCCTAATATCCAATCTAAACCTCTCCTGATGCAACTTGAGGCACTTTCCTCTTGTCCTATTACTTGTTCCTTGGGAGAAAAGACCTCCATTTCACTACAACCTCCTTTCAGGTAGTTGTAGAGAGTGATAAGGTCTCCCCTCAGCCTCCTTTTCTGCAGGCTAAACAACACCAGTTCCCTCAGCTGCTCCTCATAAGACTTGTTCTCCAGACCCCTCACCAGCTTTGTTGCTCTTCTCTGAACATGCTCCAGTGTAGGACTCCATACAGCAACCTTCTATTTCAATGTTTTCCTAAAATCCAGCAGGACCCATTAGTGAAGAGAACATATTTCTTCTAATTTTCTGGCCGTTTATTATATGGTGGAGCACGCATTGCCTCCTCCTGTGGTGATATTCTGAAATCTTTGCCTTCTGGCCAGTCCATGGTCACTTCCAAAGTTACTGTGTGATGGGGGTTTCCTGTTTGAGCTGGTTGTGTGATCAGTGTGACCCACTTACTCCACATAGCATCAGATGTATGATGTGTAGAGTAGACCTTCCCTTTGAATATTCAGCCCAGAACTATCAGTCGTGGTGCCAAGAGGAGCTGTGCTTCAATACCAACCACTTCCAAAGCAGCTCAACCCCCCTCGTATGCTGCCAATATCTCTTTTTCAGTTGAAGTATAGATGGCTTCAGATTCTCTGTATCCCCAACTCAAAAACCCTAGGGGTTGACCTCAAGTCTCCCCTCGCACTTTCTTCCAGCAATTTCAGGTAGGTCCATTATCCCTGGCTGTGGTGTGGAGCACATTTTTAACATCTTGCCCTGCCCGGACTGGCCCAAGGGCTACTGCATGAATTATCTCCCATTTAATTTGTTTAAAAGTTTGTTGTTTCTCAGGGCCCCATTTAAAGTCAAGTCNCCATTTAAAGTCATTCTTCTTCCAGGTCACTTGATCAAGAGGGCTTACAATCAAGTTGTAATTTGGAATATGCATTCTCCAAAATCCCACAATGCCTAAGAAAGCTTGTGTTTCCTTTTTACTAGTTGGTGGATACACGGCTGTTACTTTGTTGATCACATCCGTTGGGATTTGACAGCATCCATCTTGCCATTTGATTCCTAAAAACTGGGTCTTCTGTGCAGGTCTCTTGACCTTACTTTGTTTTATGGTAAAACTGGCTCTCAGAAGGATTTGGATTATTTTCTTCCCTTTCTCAAAAACTTCTTCTGGTGTGTCGCCCCATACAATGATGTCATCAATGTATTGCAGATGGTCCAGAGCTTCACCCTGTTCCAGTCCAGTCTGGATAAGTTCATGGCAAATGGTGGGGCTGTGTTTCCACCCCTGGGGCAGTTAATTCCAAGATTACTGGATGCCCCTCCAAGTGAAAGCAAACTGTGGCCTGCATTCTGCCGCCAAAGTGATTGAGAAGAATGCATTTCTAGTACCAGTCGTGGCATACTACTTGCCTTGGACTCCAGTTCATACTGAAGTTCCAGTGTGTCTTGCATGGCAGCACTTAGTGGTGGTGTAACTTCATTCAGGCCACAATAGTCTACCGTCAGTCTCCACTTTTCGTTAGGTTTTTGCACTGGATGTATAGGACTGTTAAAAGGTGAGTGAGCCTTGCTGATCACTCCTTGGCTCTCCAGTCAACAAACTAGGTTATGGATGGGAATCAGGGAGTCTCGGCTGATGCAATATTACCACTGGTGCACCGTTGTGGTAGCAATTGGCACATGTTGTTTTTTGACCCTCAGTAACCCCACAATAGAAGTGTTCTCTGGGAGACCGGACAAAGTAGACAACTGTTTAATTTCTGTCATGTCCACAGCGGCTATACCAAAAGCCCACTGGTATCCTTTTGGGTCCTTGAAATACCTCTCCTGAGGTAGTTTATGCCAAGAACGCGCAGAGCCTCTGGGCCAGTCACAATGGGATGCTTTTGCCACTCATTCCAGTTAGGCTCACTTCAGCTTCCGATACTATTACCTGCTAGAACCTCCTGTTATTCCAGAAATACAGAAGGGTTCTTCCCCTTTACAGTTTGATGGCATTATGATACACTGTGCATGGGTGTCTACCAGAGCCTTATACTCCTGGGGGTCTGATATGGCAGGCCATTGAATCTACAGTCCAGTAAACCCGGTTGTCCTGGTTGTGTTTCAGAGCCTAAAAAGGCTGGAAATATTGGTCATGATAAGAAATTTATAACTTGGCTGTTTGGAGTGTACAATGAGAATAAAGTGTTTAGTATGTTCTTATTCCATGCAACAACATCCCTGGATGTCTGTTCCTCAAGAAAATGAGGAACACAGGATGGTTAACCATGGACATTTTGAGTGATTGCTCCCTGCCCAGCTTGGCAGATGACTGCTTGGCAGAGGCAAAGTAGAATTCAATTCTTCAGTGTGTTACCCTCATTATGACTATCTCACAGAGGACTTCTGGTATTTACACTGATTAGAAGTTCAACAGAATTGTATTCTGTAGCATAGACAATTTGGTAAAAAATGAAAGTCCTTTAAAAATTGTTTGAATTTGCCAGCACTATAAGAATAACTGGAAAATGTCATGCTGTCAAAACCTACCATTTTGACTTTCTAGGTGTTTGTTTTGTTTGTTGTGACTTTTCATGTGTAAGTTTAAAGACACACACTCTGCTAGAATTTAAAATATAATGCTTTCATTTTACCTCTGAACACAGTCAAATTTCCAAATCTCAGAAAAAATGTATTTTCATTCTCACATGTGATTCAAATTATGATGACTCACAACAGAAATCCAGCTGGAAAGTTAATTGGGCTGTTTAAGTGGTGAAATGTCCTAAACTAAGTGCCTGAATTTTCAGTCTTAACATTCTTTTAGCCCAGTTCTCTGAGTTCAGCATACAGATATAATGGAAATACTGAGTAAAATGTTGTCATAAATTATATTCATTGCTCTTTCTCTTACTATGTGTACATTCGGTGCCTGGAAGACACACTCTGTCTTGTGGCCAGTTTTTTCTATCCAATGCAGGGTAGAAAGACAATGATCTTTGAAGAGGACCCAGCAGGAATAAGAATCTGCCCAATGAACATATTTTGGTGTTTCCTCACCTGAAATAAAGAGCTGTTTCCTTTAGTGAGGTTTCTCCAGACTGTGCTGAAAAATATCCACCCTTAACATTTCTGCAGCAGTAGGATGGGCACAACTGCTTTGTAGACACCTTCACTTGGTGGTGAGTTTGCAAGCAGGCAAGTTTGCAGAAGTTTGTTTACGTATGCATCTCTAAATTAACATTAAAAAGATTAACATGTTAGGCCTTGTGTGCCACATTTATTGGATACTCATAGGGAAGAACTCAGGCAGAAAAAGTGTTTTCTCTTCTGTCTTGCATACCTCAGCTGACAGCAACACTCTTAACCTCAAACAGAAGTAAATAAATTATCAAAAAATCACTTGAAGGCCTTCAGCCTTCAATAACAGCTATAGAAGAGCCTTCAATAACAGCCTTCAATAACCAACAGCTTCAATAAACAATAGCTTCAATATACACGTTTTGATCTGTTTTCAGTAAAATACATGTTCATTTCTGCTACCTGACAATAGGTGGCACTGGCAAATTTCATAGTTGCTCTGCAGTTTTCAGCTAATCAATACAACAGGGATCTGATTTGTTCTGCCAATACCCAAAAATTCGTGGCTGACTTGCTATGTGTAAACATTAGACATGTCTGGCATAATCAGGGAAAAGAAGTTACTGATTAATAGTAACTTTTCTTCCATATTCACAAAGCATTCCTTATTCATAACCTAATTCTAACATATTTGCTATTTCCATATATTGGAAAAATGATTGCACACATACATACAGTGTCCTATGTGTTTGTGTGCTCCTTTGGTAGAAGAGTTGAGGTTACACGGTTAGTTGCTAAGTCATGTGCTATTCTCTCCAGTTCCTGTTTGGATGCTTTTGTGCAAACTAAGGCATTTCCCTAACTTTTATTTAAACAATATCAATTTACACAAGTGTGAAGAAACAGAATATATAAGAATACAAGTCAGTGGAACTAAAGGATTTTTAATATCAGATAAACCATGGTTTATTGTTCTTTCAGTTAATTCAAGACATCCATATTCAAAATTTCATTACTTGGAAGTTAGCATTAAGATACATACAGAGCTTTCCCACTGTAGTCCTTAATTTTAGACCTGCATGATTTCATCTCATCACTACCTCTGTTTTTCTATTATTCACTGCTGAAGCAGACCAGCTTTTTTTCTTTGAAAGCACCCGAATCCTAGCTAACTGACTTCTAACAAAAATACTATTTTTGTCCTCCTTGATATCAGTGTTGCAGAAGCCAAAAACCCTTACTGTGGGTCTCAAAGCATCATTAATGCAGAAAGCTACAAATAATTATGTTTCATATGACAAGGAAATAGCTTATTTAAGTTGAAAAATGAATGCAGATAAAAAATGCAACTCTACGATTAATCTGTCATGTATTAACTTTTAGATGATTTAACGAAATAAATGCTGTTCCTATATGATTTATACAATTTATCTACTTAACTTCTGCCAAAAGACTGTCCCCACATGTTTATCAATATTTTCCTTTATTGAAAGTATGCAGTGGAAGAAACATATCACTATTTCTTACTTAAACCTGAACATGACACAGAAAAGATAATTTGCATTAATATTTTTATTTACCTTAGTTAAATTGCATTATTATTTTGATTTTGCACTAGTCTTTGGTGTATGAACTCTTCCATAGACTCACTGTTTCCAAAGGTATCTTAATAGCTTACTATTTTCATCTGTTTTGTGGACTTACACAGAAGGCTAACTGTACTTGCAAATAGGAGTTTAATAAGTGTCCTGATCAAACTTAAATAGACAACCTGATCACAAAAAGGTGACTTCTTAGGAAGTCAGTTAACTATTTGAAAGACAGCCATTAGTGGAAGCTCTGCTCCCCCCCTTAACTTACACTCACTTCTTGGTGTTTAATTCAAATTATCCACACAAAACTCCTAAGGTGAAGATCCATGTGAGAGTCCAAATTTGTCAATGAGGCAACCTAGACTGCCTGCTCATTTTCTGCCTTGGAATAATGAAAGTCCACATGGTAAATATCATATCTTCCAATGGTATCTCAGACTTCTGCTCAATTTTCCAGTCCTTTTAACTATTTAGTCCCTACTCACATCTTATGTATTTGCAATGACTGTCAATGTATTCTTTTTTTCTAACGACTTCATTTTTGTAATATTGTTAGGATTAAATTTAATGCAAAATTTGCTTTAAAGTGTTAAAGGAATCCATAGCTTTGCCTATAAGTAAGCACAGAGAATACTAAAAATGTTCTGAAACTCACATACTTCCATACTCCAAATACATTCTTTAGATTCTGACCATGAAGGGTGTTATTGGTAAACAAGAGAAATTCATTCAGAAAATAAACATAAAAATTCTACTATCATTTTGCTATAAAGTTAATTTTCTTCATTTTTGAGAAGCACAGAAGATGACAAAGTTTTCAGTTGTTACACACTTTCACGCTGGAGAATGTTATAAATATCCACCAGAGAGAAATACAGAAAATTTGCTATTGTTTTAAAAGTTATCAGACATTTAGGTAGCCTTTCAAAAGTTACCAGACCTAACTGCTGCTACTTTTGAAATGCTCTGTGATGGCCTTTATGCTAGAAGCTCAATACAGAAATAGATGATGTCAGTGAGAAATGCCAAGTTGAAAAAAAATTAGTTATTACTATAAATACCATAGACCTCTACCTAGCAGATAAGGCTGGGAATGAGGAGACCTGAAGAGAAACTTGGAAAAGGCTCTGACATGGAGAACATCTAGCAGGTCAGAAACGTATGTAAAGGCAAGCCTGAAGCATTGACAACTTCTAAGTAACAACAGAAGTCACAGAACAGACATATAATTAATTGTTTGGTTACTTGAGGCTAGTTAATCTAGAGTGACCTAATCAAAGAAGAACAGCAGTGGCTTAAAAATTTCATCTGTATTGTTACTGTTCTATGACTATTCTTATGAACTTACTTAACCAGGCTTCCTATTTTCCTATTTGAATGACTGTGAAGGGACAGTTACAAGAGCTGATAATAATATATAAGAAGTAATTATAAACATTTGTGTTTTGCTGTATGTCAAATGATGACCTTTTCCAATATTTAACATCTAACTTTATAATGTTTGTTAAGAATTGCAGTCAAAAATTGTTAATGTAAATATCTGGTAGTTACTAAATGGTAGTTGCTAAAAAAGTCCAGACTGAAGTGCAGACATTGTAGATTTTTTTTTCTGATTCTTCATGGTGTCGCAAGCAGGTTTTTTAAAAAAGTGCTCTTTGTTAGATGAAATGCATTTTTTAAATACCAAGAACAACTCCATGTGTTGGTTGGACGGGGTGGGGGGAACTGTTTTATTTTCCTTCCTGATTAGCATGAATCCCAGGTTAGTTTCCCAATATCAACAGGACAATTCTGTGCCCTTTGGCTTGGATCTTTGCTGCTTATATGTTATTCCTGTCTGCCCAATGTTAAAACCCATCAGTTATTACTTTTCCTTGACATTTATCTTTGGGAGAATAGCTGTCATGCAGAGAGTAACAATGGGGAACCTGTAGTCATAATTAGCTTTGGAAGCACGTGGTTGATGTCTGAAATTGGGTGTCTCTACTCAGGTTCAAACTGTTCTCAGACCAATTCTAGGTTGCACAGTAGTTGGATGCATTGTACGGATCAGAGAAGTGGCTGGAGAGCATGTCAGTCTATTGCAGTCCTTGTGTCTAACTCATTCACATGCAGCGGGAAGGAAAATAAGAGGGGTCAAGAAGGATGCAAAGCAAAGGATGCAAAGGTACTCTGCTGAAGAATTGATTTGGGATCTGTTTAGAAGCTCAAAAATATTCTTGGAAAACTTGGTGTCTGCGTAGTCCTGGTGAAAGCGTGGCTGTCTTCAGTTACAGAAGAACTATATCATGAACCCATTAGGTCAGGACAGATTAATTTACTAGCAAACTCAAGTAGCATGTTTATTTCATACAGCTCTCATATAGGAACTGCTTTATATTCACACAAAACTTTTTCTGTTTGTTGGTTATAATGTACTAAGAAATTCAAAGAGTTACAGCGTTTACATGCCAGTCGCAAATAGTTGGCATTCATACAGGTGGAAAGCACTCACTGGTGGGTATTTCATACCTTCACAGACACATAAGATAAATGATGAAATGCTAAAGCCAATAGTATGCATTCAGACCAATTAAAACACCCAAACTTTCTTATGTTGTGAATGGTAAAAAAAAAAAACACTTAGAAGTAATTTACCAATGGGTGTTAAACACACTCACTTATTCATATGGCCCTCGAGCTTGGATAATTAAAGTAACAATGAAGGGAATGTTTTCTGGGGAAATGAAGTAAAATTCTTCAAAAGAGCATGAAGACTATACTTTCTACATCCCAGCATACAAATTCCTGTATTTAGGCCCTAATAAAAGTATAATCACTTCAAGTTTGTGTCTAGCGATCTGTTTCTGGACTGAGCTGCCCAAAACAATGACTTGAACGTTTGGTTAACACATCCTCATTGAATCTGTCATATGAATATGTGAATAAATGAGCTTTATCTTGTGCTAAATGCACAAAGTTTTCCTTTTTTTGTACTAGGACTTCCGAGAATGTTGAACGTGTTACAAAACCTTACAAGCTTGACATCCTTCATATGCTAAATCCTATCCCTGACAGTGGAGATTCTCTGGTACTTACACAATATAACTTCCTTCAAGACATCTGGAATTGGTGTTTTTCATAAAAAGTACTGAAAATCATGTGGATGAATGAATCGCTGCACTTTATCATTTTTAATTTCAATAATGTGTGGAGAAGTTATATACAACCCTGTGTCATCGGGCGATCAGATAAGACTAATATACTTAATTGTTAAAGTTCTGATAACATTCAGAAGTTTTACTCCACTTACAGCATCACTAGAGTGTTTTCCATATTATCTCTTCTAAAAGAGATGAATCTATGTTCTATGTGAGTATAGAGCATTTAAAAGTTTAGAGAGAGTAGTTAGAAATTACCATGCAGGGATAATTAACTGAATCTTGCAGCTGCAATGAATATGCACTTATACCTCAAACACAAAAGCATTGTGCGGGAGTGTTCTTGATCTCCTTTGGTCTTTGGTCACCACCGAAGCCTCTGTTTCAGTCAGCTGGATAATGAGAGTCCTTCTAGTTGATTTTTGTCTGATTTGGATCAGGACCTGAATGTCCTAACTATAAATTTTCAGTGAAAATGGTTCATCCACTTATAAGCAAATTCACTCATACTTAGTTTTACACTCACTTACAGCCCTAAGCGTTGTAGCATGGGTATTCTCTTTAAATAATAAATAGAGAAGTTACTGTGCCTGTCTCTGGCCTATGGTTTTCTTTTTATAGGCTGTAGCCTATCCAGTCTGTGATTGTTTTCAAAGCAATTTTAATTTCATTTTCTTTGTAGCACTTTGTGACCCCCATTATCAAATATTTCATAAAAAATCTAGACATTTTACCATTAATTCATTTGTTTAGCCAAGGATTAATTTATAAATATGGCCTCATCTAAATTCAGGTGGGAAAAAGCTGAGTGCACTCCATAAGTTCAATGTGAGTCTATTATTAGATAGAAATCTCATAAAACTTTGCAATGTCAGAGTTTAGTGGATTTTGCCTATTCTCATGTTGATCTTTCTGACCGGTGTTTGGCAGCCTTGAAAAATGAAGGAAGATTTTTGGTTCCCAAGATGCCTTGTGGCATTTTGTTTCTTAGTAGTGATTCCCTGGACACCTCTTGATGTTTGCTGGCCTGTGACTGGCCATAGGCTGAGTAACGCTGCTTTGGGGACTCTGTTTTTTCCAGCCCCCCCTTTAACATTTTTACTGCTGAATAACTGACTTCCTTTGCTTCAGATGTGAGGATCTTTTATCTAGATGTAGAATAGACATCATACGGACCCAGGTGGCGAGCTATTAACATTTTTTCTTACATTTTTCTTTTTCTTTTCCTTTCTTTTTTATCTTCAAAGGGGGAAGACACTAGTCACCAGGATACCTTCAGAATCTCATGCACTCTTTAAGCTTATTAGTTACTCATTCAATTTTTCTATTTCCCAGCAAGGTGTCTCAACTATTCCATGTACTGCAACAACTCAAAAACAACTTCCATAGCCCCAGCATTTCTACTACTTACTATTGTCTAAACAGCACATATTCTATACAGTTGTGAGTCTTTGTTTCCCCCCCAAAAAAATGTGAAATAAAAGAATGGAGACAAAAGGAAGTAGAAAAGGAAGAGAGATCTGTATCCACTTGTATATCTTGTTCAGGCAGCAGAAGGTGCCGTATTAAATTTATGAACTGCCAGGGCTGAATATGGTAAAAAATAAAAACCCTGCTACTGGGTACAAACTAATGTTATTTAAAGCATAGGTGCTAAAAAGTAGAAGGAAATTAGGAGAGTCAGTCACGAAGAAAACAATCAGCTGAGGTTTATGGCAAGTAAAGCCCACAATTTTCACTTCTGCATATTCTAAAGATGGTTTTGGGAAAAAGAAAATCAGAAGAAACATACACTGCAAGTTATATATTTTTCACAAGAATCTTTTAAAAAATTCTGTATATGATGGTCATGAAAATGAAGCACACATATTTCTGAAGAAGTTCTGCAAAAAAAAAAGTTGCTGATTTTTAAGAAACATTAATTTGATGTATATCAACTGTAAAAAAAAAGAAAACAACTACTAAAGCAAGGAATGTCCATTATCAAATGTACTGTACTTCTGAGCCCTTAAAAAGCTTATCAGTTTACCTAGACAAAAACAGGTAAGGATTAAAGCACTCCCATTTGCTTTAGTCCTAACAACCAAATTATGTAAGCAAATGCATTGCTTTATTCAGCGGGACCCAGTGCCCATTCTGATATGATCAAATACAGGATTAGCATCTGCTTAAGAGATTTGAGTGTCATCGGCACCAATATGCACAATGAAGTCAGTTGACTGTTTTTATATTATGGCCCTGTCTACACTGAAATTACAGTCCAACGATATGCCTATGTTGGTAGAGCTATACCGGAAAACCTGAAAGAGCAAGTGCAGCTGATATTGCCTTTCCTGGTACATAAAATGGTTGAAAAATATTTAGATGCTGACATTTCCTTATTACTAGAGAAGTATTTCCAAGCTCACACCTCATGTTCTCCTCTTCTTTTACAGTTGTTATCAGCAGATACTTTTCTAACATGTTATAGTACTAATTTGTGGGAACTCTTTGAATTTCTGGATGGTACAAACACATGTAGGTGTATGTCTGTTCATATATGCAGTTAGAAGAAGCAGAAAACTATGAGAAATGCAGAATTTAATTTTTTTTGTTTTCAGTGTGTTATTATCTGACAGCATTTACTGCATGCTGTGTAATAAATACAACTTTAGGACATTTCTTTCTGAAAATGCTTTAGTAGTCATTACTGAAAATACACCACAGAAAACCTGCTTTTGAACTGGAAGCTTCAATGAAACAGTGAGAGGACAGTGACAACAGTAATGTGCTAGTATGTACAGCAATCTGTCATCCCGAGGTAGTAATATAAAAATGTCATTCCAACAAAGCAAATATGAGCTGCTGAAGTGGTTTCATCTCAATTGTATGTTAAAACAAGGAATATGCTTTATGCAATTTTCTTCTTTTTCTCTCTCTCAGTCTTCCCCATTCCTTACTCCAGGTCTCTTTCCCACCTTACCCCTGCTACTTTTCTGCCCTACAACGAAGCTATCATTTTTCAAGATCACATTTATTAGAAATACTAATCCTCACAGACGCCCAGGAGTAACACAGTCATGAGTGTGTTTCTGAGTCATTAGTAGGATTAGTCATTAACAGTGACTGTACATTAACAGTGACTTTACAGTAACAGTGACTAATGACTTATCCTACATTAGTAGGATAAGTAATTTACAGTTTTGATTTCTGTGTTTCCAAGAAAAAGTTGGCCAGCAAAAGTGAGTAGCAAAGTGTTACCAGAAGACAACTTTTTAAAAAGAAGGATGAAAAAAAAATTATTCTGGATGGTGTGGCACATGTAAAAGGTGACAATTAGCTGTGGAGAGTGACAGGGAAAATACAAAACAGAGAACCGAGATGAAGAATGGAGACAGATGAAAAAAGAATAAGTCAGGAAATTATAGAAGGGTGAAGTAAATTCATTGTTTTGAAGCAGGAGAGCAATTTTAAATTAGCTTCTGAAATGAATAGAAACCCAGTCAAAGGGATAATAGATGAGGGTGATCCATATCTCCTAAAGCATAAGAGTAGCCTGGCCACACATGAAGTTCAAGAAGTATAAACATCATGAATGTTGAAATTATAATAGCTGACACAGGATGTGATAAAGTATACTAAATACAGATTTCTAAGGTGACAATGTGAAGGGTAGCTATAAGCCAAATGTGTAGGCAGAGTTTGCTGATCTTAAGTAGATAAAGCAGTATGCTGTTTTTAACAAATGAAAGAATAAGAAAAAACAGTTAAAAATAACATTCCAGGAAAGTGTAGAATATAAATGGAGTTAAATAAAAAAAATTTTAGAGTATTATTGTAAAAATACAGCAACATATAGAGCTCCAGATAATTTACTTTCAGTGACTTTCTGCAAAGAAAGAACTGAACAGGTTTTGGGTTGTTTTTTTGGTTTGGTTTTGTGTTTGGGTTTTTTTTGTTTGTTTGTTTTGTTTGTTCTGTTCTTTTAATTATTACAAAAAGCAAGTGGAATTAGGTCTTATAGTAGCTTTTGTAAAGCATGATGAGGAGGAAAAATTGTTAAGTTTTATTTATATGACAGAAAATCTTAATATGCATAAGACTAGATTCTGGTCAGCACAGAAGGGTTTACTATCATAATTTTCATTGTGGCACTCTATTAGTAAGATTAAATCACTGAAGTGTATTAAACACTGTGAAGAATGCATTTAGAAAGGTTGTAGGTTGCTAAGTCAAATGTATATTTATATAACTGTAGCAAGCACCAGATGAGAAAAAAAAAACCCACTGTCAATTAAATACTCAGCTATACATTCAGATAAAGAGCATAGAATGAAAATGTGAATCTTTATTTGTAAAAGGCTTTGGGATTTGTCCAGGCAAGTGTAGCACTGTTTTCCTACATTTGAGATGGTGTTTCTGTTGCTGCAATGAGGAACACGTGCAAGTTCTAGGCTTTATCTTTACTCACTAAACTCAAATAGTTATTACAAATCATAGCCTGAAGAAACATGATGTTTCTTACCAGTACTGCAGTTTGTCTGTCAGTAATGATCCCTTTCAATCAGTAGGAACTCAACCTGTATAATCTTTTCCTACAAGAAATATATATCTTCATGTAAAAATATGCCTTCATATTTATTTTTTCACTTTAGAAAATCGTTGGTCTGCTGTAATTAATGTTTACATTTTCCATCCCTTAAAGCATTTACTATACCTCATGGCATTGAACTATTAATAAGCACAAAATGCACTTACAAGCTGCCCAGTTCTATGGAGTTTCTTTTTCTGGAGCAGTGGTAGTTGCACCTCTGCATGGCAGATGCTGCTGCTGGTCAGGTCAGTGCCAAGTGGATAACAAACCTGCAACAGTTCACTGATCATAGCATCATAGAATGGTTTAGGTTGGAACAGACCTTAAAGATCATCTAGTTCCAACCCCCCAGCCATGGGCAGGGACACCTCCCACTAGACTGGGTAGCTCAAAGACCTGTCCAGCCTAATATTGAACAATTCTAGGGATTGTCTCTGTATTCCAGTATTCCAGTGCCTCACCATCCTCATAGTGAAAAATTTCTTCCTGGTATCTAATCTAAATCAACCCTCTTCCAGTTGGAAACCATTAACCTTCATCCTATTAGTATATGCCTTTGTATGTCCCTCTCCAGCTTCCTTGTAGGCATTCTTCAGATACTGAAAGGTTGTTCCCAGAGCCTTCTCTTCTCCAGGCTGAACAACTCCAGCTCTCTCAGCCTGTCTTCAAAAGAGAGATGCTCCAGCCCTCTTAGCATCTTTGTGGCCCTCCTCTAGACTAGCTCCAGCAGGTCCATGGGCTTCTTGTGTTGGGGACTCCAGAGATGGCTGCAGGACTCCAGGTGGGATCTCACCAGAGCAGAGTAGAGGGACAGAATCACCTCGCTTGACTTGCTGGTCACACTTCTTTTGATGCAGCCCAGGATGCAGTTGACTTTATGGGCTGTGAGTGCACACTGCTGAGTCATGTTGAGATTCTCGTCCACCAGCACCCCCAAGTCCCTCTCTTCAGGGCTGTTCTCAACCCATTCTCTGCCCAGCCTGTATTTGTGCTTGGGATTGCCCCAACACAGGTGCAGGACCTTGTACTTGGCCTTGTTGAACTTCATGAGGTTTGCACAGGCACACCTCTCAAGCCTGTCAAGACCCCTCTGGATGGCATCCCTCCTCTCCAGCATGTTGACCGCATGACTCAGCCTGATGTTGTTGGCAAACTTGTTGAGAGTGCACTCAGTGTCACTGTTCATGTCACCAACAAAGATATTAAACAGCACTGGTCCCAATACTGACCCTGAGGAACGCCACTTGTCACTGGTTTCCACTTAGACATCAAGCTGTTGACTGCAACCCTTTGAGTGTGACCAGCCAGCCAGTTCCTTATCGACTGAGTGGTTCATCCATCAAATCCATGTCTCTCCAATTTAGAGACAAGGATGTCATGTGACACAGTGTCAAACACTTCTGGACTTACACAGCAGCCTGCAGTGACAGAGAGCTCATGTGAATGACATCCAAGGAACATCTTACAGATTCTGATTTTGCTGGGCAAAAATGCCAGAGCTATCGTTGGGAGAAGATGCCATAGCAATCCAACATCCAGGGACATAGAAAAACTCTCTTTTTTGTGAGTTTGAGTACTGCTTGGCTCCTTTCTTTAAAAGCCCTGAAGATTGCTACCACAAATCAATCATTTAAATGCTCTCTTCCAACATTGTCACAGAGGTTTCCAAATGTGTCTCCTTGGACAGAGTCAGAAACCCCCACGAGCAGGCTGGGGCATGCATGTAAATCACCAGACTTGTTATTAGCTGCCCCTCTGCACTACCTATGTACCCATTCTCAGGCTTCAGGATACCCTTAAAGGATTATTTATGTTGTCTTCAGTTTCAGAAAGAAAAAAGGAGAATCACATGTGGTTCAGGACAGCTATGGATCAGGATTTACTTAAAAGCATCTTTGTGTGTCAGAAAACAGATATGCATAATAAGAACGCCAACAACCACAGTAAAGTCTTCTTTCATGAATGACACAAAGGAACTCTGAAATCCTGAACTGAAACAAAGTCCAAAAATTTTTTATTGTCATAACAATTATTTTAAGAATATTTTGTGGAAAGGCCAGCTGCAACAAATACCTCGAATCTGTAGATGACTTGTAAGATCAGTGCTCCTGATGGTGAAATTATGGTTACACAAACTGTATCAAATTCATTCAAATATACAGCTAAATACTTGGTTGCATCACAGGAAAACTGGAAAACAAATTGCAGATTGTTAAAAATGTCCTGTGGAAATAAAGAATTATATTTGTAACACCAGGTACTCAAAGAAAAATAAGCTCTAGTGAGAATTTACAGAAAACTGTGAATTGGGGAAAATTGATATTAATAAAGAATGACCAGGTTCAGATAAAAATATATTTTTAAAATACTGGAGAAGGAGAGGAGAGGAGAGGAGAGGAGAGGCAGGGGAGGGAAGGCAAGGCCCTATACTTGATCATTAGGCTTCCCCCTAAGAGACAAAAACTTATTTTTTCTCTACCATATTAACAAATACTGAGTATTATCTAGAAAGTAATGTTATCTCTATGCAGGGGAAGTTAGCCAGATTGAAAGAATGAGCTCCTCAAATAATGGCTCCTCCAAATTACCAGAGGTTCCAAAAGGAGCTAACAAAATACTGTGATGGCCTGAAAAATACGTTTTGTACTGAGAGAGCTAAGATTGGGTCAATTGTAACAGAAGCAGGTGAGGAAGAAACAGATTTTGCATGGCAGAATCTTTCAGAAAAGCATAAGAAGAGGCACTGCTTGGCAGGCAAATTCAGACAGACAGAAGCAAAATACAAAATAAGGTGCAAATTCTTCACAGTTAACATAATTAACTATTGGAATAATTTAAGCAGGAAGATGATAGACTCTTCAACTGCAATACTTTAATTAAAGCTACATGTTTTTCTAAATCATATCTTCTAGCTCTAGATGAAGTTATAAATTGATGTGAAGCTTACTGGGTCCTTGGCCCGTGTTATGCAGAAGTTCATACAGGATGGCCACAATGGCTTATTTGAGCCTTGCATTCTACAAATATATGAAAATACAGTCATTAATTTCTCTGTCACGCCAAAGTTACACTCTCAAACTCTTCCTTTTACCTGTCACTTGCTCCTTATTTATTTATTTATTTGAAAATTTTTTTCTCCATGGCTATCTTTTTTGGAACTTCATTGTACAGAATGGTCATTAACTGTGATGCAAACGCCAATGTTTCCATGGAAACCCCTGTCCACTACAGAATATACTAGAGCAATTTTTGAACCATTTGTCCATTTGATTAATTATGTCTTTGTGCTGAAGGCGGCTTGGCTTGATTGTCTCATCATGTATTAGAGAAGCTACTGCTCTAACAAATGGAGCTATTGTTTTGGGTCTATTCATCTTGGTACATCCCTGAGAGCTGATAGACATTTCAACAAAATGACTGTCCCTTAATGAGCTGCAGCTTGTCAGAATTGTTTAGGGCTTCATGCTAGGCACAGACCACTGTCATGACAGCTTCAGTTATTATGGCAATGAGTAGGATGTCTATAAAAGAGTCTATAGAAGAGAATGACCCTGGTTTTGATATCACATAGTTTGTAATTATCAGCTATATATACACTATATGATAGATTCATAATAGATTCCAAAGCTTTGAGACAATTTTCTTATGAACTAGTTGTTCAGTCACAAAGAAAGAAGAGATAAAATACTTTCCCTAACCTTTTAAGCTGTTTTTTTAGTAAAAACAGAAAACAAAACCCACAAAACAAAACAAGAAAATCTCACAGAAAATATCAGCCAGTAATTGTTTGCAGTTTTGCTTTGTTGATAAATCACAGACACTGCAGCTTTCTGTAGTGAGGTAATTTCCATCTCTATTATATTTTTTTAAACATTAACTTTACCTGTTACCAGTACTAAAAACCTACCAGGAATATGAAAAATTCAAATGCAATATACATGGCTTAAAAGCAAAACATTTTTTTCTAATGAATTATTACATAAATCTGCACAGAATTTACTCTGGTCCTTGCTCTGTCAGCTCCCATCAACATTTTTGCAATTTTAGTGGACACGTCTGTCACTGTGTTGTCTACATTAGTGAATATCCAGCTCTGAAATGTAAGCAGCTTTGGCGGCGTGGGATATATACCTGCTTATTTCTGGCAACAGGTTTCACATATTTTGAATAATAATAATGGAAATATTAGAAATCTGCATTACTTTTCATGATGGCCTGTAATTTCACCTACACAGAGATGTGCACTTCTCAAAGGAGAAAACATGAAGCCAGCCAGAGTCAACAGAACAAAAACTAAGCTGTCTCTAACCAGAAGCTAATTATGAAAATCAAGATAGACTTTCTACATATTTTAAAAATGTAGATTTATGATTTCCATTCTTAGATGTTCCATTCAGTGAACAAGCGTGAAGAGTCACTGTATATGACATTTGCTTTAAATATTTCTCAGTGCAGAATCAGTGATTAAGCTGTGCCCCTAATAATCACAGATGGAAGTCAGCACCCTGTAGCTACCAACAGCCACATTTAATCAGTTAATAACTGTGGATTAAACTTAATTCAGATTAATTTGTATTAGTATAGAATTTGTAACTCAATTGCTTTCATATTAATTTACATGTTGTCTAGACATGACATCATATTGACTCTTTGTTTGGCCCAAACACTAATTACGAACCATGTAGCTAATGGATGCAAAACTTGCAGTTTAAAAACAAAATAGGATTTTGGTCTACACTGTACTGAGGACAGTTCGATATTACAGTTTATAGTTGCAGGGTTAGCATTGCCTGGGAATAGCACTTCTTCATTTGCACTTCAACCTCCTTAAACAAAGCATGTTGTTCCTACATGAAGAATGTGGCTGTTGGAAAATGAACTTGCTATCATCCATCAAAAATTGTTAGCCTCAAATTCTTCTGGGAAAAGCCAAACGAGGAAATCAAAAGGGTTAAAGGAAAAAAAAAAAAAAAACAAAACCAACAACTAAGAAGAAGAGAAACAAAACCTGCTAACAATAATAACTGCTGTGGTGCAAATTGGACTGAACCACTGTCAAGGTTATTTTATCATTTATAATTGTATCTATTCTGGGGGGCCTTTCACATGAACCTGAGCTCAGTTATCACTTCTTCTGACAGTATTTGACTTATTCTTTTTCAAAGCACGTTTTCAAATAAAAGAAAAATAGTGGTAAACATCCTTGGCTTTCATTAGCATGATATGTATAGTTTTTCAGTTTTTTTGCTTTAGCTAGATTATGGTTATATATGTACACATATGGGGTCCAAGATTACTTAAGATCTGTTTTACAGAGAGGATGCACTCATACTTAGTGTTGTACCCATTAGTAAAATAGAAAAAAATATCAAAACCACTCATTTATTACCTCTAAATTTTCATCAGCAATAGTGGTAATAATAAGAAAAACGTATAGGATTTCTATTACACTGAAAATGTTACTGCTTTCTTTAAATTCTAGTTTGTCTGTAGTGCCTCAATAAAAATGACCCTGACTTAATGCTTCAAGCAGACATCAGAAAATAACTCAGAATAAGAGACTGAGTTGATAACACCAAGCTGAAACTTTGCTATTCCCATCTGCCCACTTGTGTTAATAGCGTTGAACAGAGGTAACAACTGAGCAACAAAGTAAGGCCAGACGAAGTGTTGTTTTGTCTTTTTTTTTTTTTTAACTGAATATTCCCCACGTGGTTTGAATGTTAAAAAAAATATAAGACTAATAATCTTTAAGTTTAAAAAAGGTCTGATAAATGTTATCAACTATGGGAAAAGCTACTAGTCAGGCATATTTTTTATCTGCTGGATAAATAATACTCGACTTGCTCATCCGTGGTGTAGCAGTGTCACCTAGTGGTCTTTCCTGTCCCTCAGCAAAGACTACCTTTCCTCCTTCGTAGCTGATCGCCTCCTGTCCGTTCAAAAGCCAGCTGCAGCATATGCTACCCTTGAAGCTGTAATAAATCATTCAGTAGCATGACACTCCTCTTTGCATGCAGTACGATGGGGATCCAATTTCAAAATAGCTTCCACAATCAATGCTGCAGTTTTTGGTCAGTGGCACAGCTGATAGGCAGAGTGCTTCTAACTTTGTGCCTGCATAAACTGAGTTTTATTCATGCAGGTTGTACACATGTAAATTGAGGTCCTGCGCTTTTACTAACTACACTTTAGAGTTGAGATATTTGAACCTGCAACTGCAAAGGACATTTTTAATTTATGACTTACTGTGACAGGCACATGTTCAAAAAGTATAGAGAGGGTGTGAACAAGGCATACAGCTAGGCTGGTAAGACACACACTTTTGACATGTAAGGTTCATAGTTGTGGGAGATTTTACTTTCATAAATAAATGTCTAAATTAGTATCTACTAATGAAGTAGTTGAAAGATTATAGAGCTAAATCCTGAGACTGAAGAAGAGTAAAATGTTTTATCTCTTTAGACATCTAATTAAAACGTTCTTTTTTAAAATTATCATGTGAAATAGTGATTTTGAACCTAAAGTGTTTCCATTAGCTTTTCCTCTCAAGAAATAGAAATTTTATAGTACAGATGGGTGAAAATGTTTGAGTCTTCTTTCTTCATAGCATAGATGAGCTAAGCAAATATTAATTAATCTTTTGTAAATTCATGATGACTCACATGAAAGTTGTACAAAAAATCACAGAAAATACTAGAACTCAAAACTATTTCAATGAATATCTGTACTCAAGGTCAACGTGAAACAGCAAAATGACCTCTGTAAAATTAACCCAAACCACCTGGAGCAAAATCAACCAGAAATTATTAAACCTATATGGAAGACAGGTATTGCAAATCTCAATGTTCCATACACTTCTGCAGACTAAAAAATGCTAATGTCCCCTTATATTGAAAGTTCCTGAACTTTTTTAAAAGAGGTTATTTACAGCTAACAGTGCATATTGTCATTGAACTTCACCTCCATAAAGCAATTGCTAAACTAATATTTATAAAAGGTCTTAACACTGCCAGCTTCAATCTTGGTAAGATGATAAAATGCTGCAGAGGTCTCAGTAGTTTTAGAAGTACAATAATGCTGGAACTCTTCTTAGACCATCCTGTTTCTTTCTTGCATAAAGGCAACACATCAGGAGAGTAAGTAGTCTCTGCATAATTAATGAAACATGAGAAAAACTTCCCAAATGCTGAACTTCTCTGAAAACATAACTTACTTGCTGTCTTTACCTCTGCTTTTTATATGGGTTATATCAAATATGTCTCTTTGCAGTTGTCTGCTCTTTAAAGCAGATTGTGATGGTGTAGTATGAATGTAATGATTTCACATTAAAATAGGTGTGTTTTCTTGGGCAACTTTATAAATTAAAGGTATGGGCATAACCTTTAACTTTGCATTGACATCATGGCCCGGAGATACGTTTTGTTACATTTTCATGTCTTAATAAGACTCTGAAACAAATTAATTCAAAAGCTCCCAGTTGCTCTCCAGTCTCATTGCTAAGGGTATTGGCAGTGACTGTGTCTTTTGATCAAGGTGTGATAAGTCATGCCCAGTCATTAAGGCCAGGCTGAGGTCAGAAAACGTATGCTGTGCTAGCCAAAGGAAACAACAGACCAAAAGGCAAAGCGAAGAACATTGTCTAATACTAGGCTTATTCTTGGGAGCCCAGGAATCATAATGGAAGCGGCATGAGAGAAGTGGCCACAAAGTAGGAATCAGAACTAAACATGCCGGACACTGGAATTCTTCGATCCCGTCCAACCAAATACTTAAAAAACAAAAAATCTTGAACAGGGCAGAGTTTTGATGATTTGCTCTAGTCAAGAGCAACTGGCAAGATGCCCACACAGATGGGGATAACACCAGTCAGACTCACAGGAACACACCTGGCCTCCTGGGGAGCTGACCATGGGAATCACTGTCTTGACTTGTCTGTGAGGACTATCTGAGACAACAGTGCCTGATGGTAGCTTGCTTGCCCGTAAAAAAAAAAAAAAAAAACTGAAAAGAGCTATGAAAGTAAAAAATTTCTCTTGGAAATGTAAATCTCTATCAAAATCTTTGCTGGGATATAAAGGTTCATTTTTTCCTCATCATTCCAGTCTACAAGACCTATATTTTGACAATACAGCCACCTTCAGTCTGCAGCATCAATTTCCTCAGCTGGAGAAAGCTGAAAAGCTGATGGTGCAAAAAACCAAAGACGCTCATTTTATATAACAGGACTAAAGTGTGTTCTTGGAGGCAGCATGACATACCTTCTCACTAAAATATACAGACTTAGCATTACACAAGCACTCGCAGAATTTTGCTGCAGGAGGACTACTTATTACCTTTCTTCAGTGGTTTGCCATGTTTTCCACACTATGCCAGTGACAGCAAAACTCTGAGTGAATGCCAGAGCTTAGCCGAGACAATATTAGCACGCAGCTGAGCACTAAAACCAACCTCCCCAGGGCTCTAACTGCATCCTAGTGCCTCTGCCACTGATGTGAGAAAAGCTCTCATGAATGCATTTCTGATAATGCTGCCTTTGAGGGTAGAGGAACACAAAGGATGAAGCAGCCTTGAATTGAAGGGGTCCTGCAAGTTAAGCTTTGCAGGGTCCCTGCATCCAGGTTATATGTCATGTACGAGCTGGCACAGGGACTCTTGTGGGGCAAAGCAAACCTGAGTGCAGCTAAACACATTGTGTTCTTTTTCTAACAGTGCCAAAAGCCCAGATCTTCTTAATTTAAGGAAGAAGCCCATAGAGGTGAATACCTTTGGCAAGAATGGTTTTTCTTCCCTACAGATGTACCTAGGTCTTGATGGATCTACAGAGCTCCTGCCAGTCCCATACCTCAGACCATGCAGTGAAACACGAAAGGAAATAAGAGCTCCACTTCTGCACTGAGATACAGCCACTGCCTCAGTAAATAAGGAAGGGTAACATTAGACTGCTTTTCTAGGCTCTTCATCTCCACATCTGCAGGGGAATTGTGCGTACAGTATCCGAGATCTACCTGTGTACCAAGAGAAAACTATATATTCAAGCAAGCAAACATTAAAAAGCAACTACTTAGGTCCCCATGGCAAATGTTACTTTTTGTAACTGCATTCTTCACAGGTATCTGTACTTGCTAGCTTCACTTGAAATGTTCCCCATTGTTTAACATTGCTAAATCCTCTTTTGGATGCCATTCTCTCAAGAAACCTTCTGGAAAAAAAAAAAATCATCTGACTATTTCTTTGTCAAGCCAAGGACTAATCTGAAGGTCTCACTTGACAGCCCTGTCTGTCTCCACAGGCCTAACTAAATCTGTGATGGGAAGGCAGTGGCATTCAGTCTTCTTGAAAATGAGAGTGGTGCAGTGGCTTTTGGTTTCTTGTTTTTTTGTTGGGGTATTTTTGGAACAAGAAACTACATTTTTATTTATATTTGTTTGCCCTCTCTTGAAAAACACTTCTCTGGTTTCCTATTGACAAATGTGATTTGAATTTGATTGTAGCTTCAGCTGCAAGACAGTTCTTTGAATGCACAGTTATGAAATACACATGGTGTCTGACATCGTCTAAATTATAAATGATTTAGAGCATTATCTCCGAAGTGTGTCCTATCTACCACACACTAGGCTATTCCGATGTGGATACTTCCAGTATGTAGTCTCAGAGTTGCACTGTTATGTGGAAAATACCACTATTATCTTGATCAGGATCTTTGACCATAGTGGTTTCCACTCCTAAGTCACCATCCCAACAATTAAGCTAAAGATTTGCTAGCCCTCTTTCTCTTGTTCACAGTCCTCAAATGGGGATCACATGATAGTAAAGGTTAACTCTGAGGTTACTCAACAATCCAGGGAAGAGGGAATTTGTCCAAGTAAACAAAGACTTGGTCTGAAACCCCACTCTGAATTAGAGTAAATTTGTGCTTTGGCCTCCCACCTCATCTCTACTTCTTCTACCTTTTCTGAGTACTGCTTAAGTCATAGACTTAATTTCCACTGCTATATATGGTACTTACCTTTTCGTAATCTTTCCACGCCTCATTCCCCTCTCTACAGGAGCTATGCCCTTAATTCCATTTCCATCAACAAACAAGTCTTTACACTGTTTAGTACGTTATTAATCTTGTCCTGTAGAACTTCACTTCTCACTTGAGGTTCCCATGTGTGCATTAAAAGTAAAACCTAGAATATGCTGTTTATTTATTTGAACACCAATATGCACACATTTACAGAAGTACATCGACATACAGAGACATATATTTTTGCTATCCATTTTTCATGCTTGCATCTTAAATAAGCCTCATGCATAAAATTGTCTGCAAATCAGACTCTTGAATATGTGACATTTAAATGGTTTCCACAGTGGGGCAAAATGCATTTCCTTCTTTTTTTCACCAAAAGGGAAAGGATTACCTCAGTATTTCAGATTTTGTTTTGTTTTAAAAGTGTATAGCCATGATAATATTTTTAAGGCTGTGAAACAGCTATGTATGTGCATAATACACATATAACGTATAATCTGTCATACAACTTTTTCTGAGGGAGCTGAGTGGAAACCTTACTTGTAACTGTTTGTCAAAAGTACTGTTATCACTTTCAACTCTGATTTGCAGAAAGGTATTGGAGGGAGACTAATCTGTATTTATGCGCCTGATTTTCTCCAGCCTAATTTCCTACTTTCAAATTCAGTATATGACCAGCCTAACCAAAGCAATCCTGTGGGATTTACACCTGCTAGTAGATTAGTACTTTGGCTGATTTTCAAACAAATGTACAGTGAATGAGAAGACTGAATGAAGCATTCCTTTACACTTCTGGGAAGGGGGAGTGGGGAGAAAGACCACAGAGCCCGTGTTTGGAATTCCTTTCCACCAGCAAGTGTAACAACAGGGGAAAAGACTTTAAATGCCCTTCAGCAGAAACTGGCAGGCAGGAGAGACAGAGGAGCCTTTTGCTCACATCTTTTGCTGTAAGATGTCTAAGTATGTTATCTCTTTCCCATAGCTGTCAATGTCAACTTTGATCACTAATATATTATCTTGGCAGAAAGATAATCTAACCTCAATCCTTAAAACTTTGTACTTATGCAGTGCACATCTTCCTAGTGCTGTCTCAATACACTATCCCAGCTGTATTTCACTTCATTTAACAAAGTACATTAATTAAATCGGCTCTTATGATGGAAATGTTAAGGCTTAAACAAGAGCCATTTATTTTTCCTTATGTTAACATATCATTTTCCTATATAACTTCTTGCAGCATCATTTCTAAAGGGTTGTAATCTACTTTGAAATCACATTTAAAATATGTTACTTAATGGGCCATTCTGCTATTGACTTATTGATGGATCTTCAAGAAAATTCTGGCTGAGCAAATGTTTATATTGATAGCACAGATGTCAAAGAACAGCCAGAACTGACCAATGGAAAAATTCTTATTCATAGGGAGCATAATCTGATATAATTAAGGTTGTCTAATGGTTTCCATTAAAATATTCTGGTTTACATATCTTGGTCAGACTTCCGCTCTTCGGGTTAAAATTGTCCATGTTGACTGTCTGCCTTAGGCTAACCATTTTTCAGTGTCAGCAAAACCAGATCAGCCATTTCTCAAAACAAAGTTAGGAAACTATAAATCCCAGTTTAGACAGTTTTAGGGTTGTTTTGAAACAGTAATAGACCCTTGCTTTGGAAAGGACTCAGCTATCCCTCAGAGGGTCACAGGAGTATAACACTAACCACATACCATTTTTTATCTCTATTAAGCGGGTTAAAATATGGTAATATATTCCCCAAAATTTGGTGTCCTAATTGGAGTCCAGCCTTGTGATATGTAACTGAAATGTCTTATGTAAGCAATTAGGGAAAAAAGTGGCTGCCTGGCTGATGTTTTGTCCATCAAGGGTGGACTACCAAGGAAATCTTCATCAGAAAGAAATAAAGAGACAAAGGAAGAGAGAAAGAGGAAGATAGCGAAAGAGAGAGAGAAAGAGAGAAAGAAAGAAAGAGAGAAAAAGAGAGAAAGAGAAAGAAAGGAAGAAAAGAAGTAGGAAAGAAAGAAAGAAAAAAGAAAGGAAGAAAAACAAAGAAAGAGAGAAAAAGAAAGAACCCAATAACTCAAACGCTCCATATAGCAGTTGTTAAATCAGTCAAAAGCTTGACAAAATAACTCCTTCTGCCTTGAACTGATACAAGACAAACCACACAATAGATCAGAGGGAGCAGATTCAGGAAGTGTGGATTCTTCCTTGGTGGTCTGTAGGAGATGCAAAACTTGCAATGAAAGTACTTCAATTTTAAAACTCTGTAAAACAAGGGATTTCTTATACAACATTAACACAGTAGTATTCTCACATCAAATTTTCCTCCATAAAAGGACACCAACAACTCAGAAAGGATGTAATCATGAAGAAAGATTAACATGCTATATTCCATAAAATGCAACTGTAGAAAAAGCTTTAAAAAGAAATAGGAAGGAAAGATATCGAAGTTAAGCATTGAGGAAATTTGATGGTGAAAGGGTCAATTCAACAGCTGTTTGCCTTAGAAGATTTTGGCAGAATGGATTTTAAATCTGGAAAAACCTGAGGGGCTGTCAGACATCCAGGCTGTTACTCATCTTCTGTCAAACAAAGGCCCTTCTAAATAAAATTCCTAGAGCTTTTCTGAGCACCAATTCTCCAAGGTAGAAGTAACTCTCACTATGAATTCCAGTTTACTAGGCAAGACTCTGGCCTCTTTTATCTTATGCCAGTTGTAGAAGAACTTGATGAAACTTGTGTTTGTTGCCAACTGACATTGTCTTCACAGATACTGCCAATGAAAGTAGTAGGCAACATACTGAACTTCAAAAAGCTACAGTCTCAAAGGGCTTTACAATCCCATTTGCTATGAAGCTATCTGATTATGTTCAGCTAGGCTTAATATTTCTGATTTAGGAAACACAGATTAGTGCTCATTTATTTCACCGTAAAANAAATTCAAGTTAGGTATCAGTGGGTTAAAGCAGTCACCAACAAGGAAGTCACTAAAGCTCCGTTGGATGTGTTCAAAGAGACCATAGATGTTACGTTAGGAAATCTAATACACAAGTTGAGTCTTGCACCAACTGACCCAGAAGCTCCCTCCAACTATAAGCTCTATGAACTGTGACAATTGTAATAAGTGGTGGCACTTGTGGAATTCCTTCCTGCCATGAAGGATAAATTATTATATAAAGGCTGTCACGTGCGATATATCATCTACAAATTTTTTGAGTTCTTACTGCAGCTGCCATTTGAAAAAAAAAAATTCCCTAAAAAAGCTTGCAAAAAAAATATAGAGCTATTTGACATAATAGAAATTCACTCTGAGGTTCTCCATCAGTACCATTGTCTTTGTTGTATTTGCCTTTGGTGATGAGAGTGTCTCCAGGACTGTTTGAACCACCAAAACTCGGGAAAGAAAAGACATTCTGCATTTAAGCAGAAAAGCAAATATTCTTGGCAGTATCTGACTCATTCTGCTTAGTAAAAGGTAGTAGAAAGAGCACTGGGTCAACACTATAATTTTGGTTCATTTCTCGTAACTGACAAAAGTGAATGGAATGGTGTCATCTAGATGACAACTCCTTGAATTCAGCAGCATTTTTAAAATGTCAACACATTTTTTCCTATATTGTTTCTAACACAGTCTACTGGAATGGAATAAAACTCAGAGGCTACACCCACCAACATTTCTCCTCACATTCCCAGTCTTCACCTCCTACATCACGATCAACTCCATCCCACTCTATTTTGCAGGAACACTACAACTCAGACAAAGATCTAAACATTCTTTAATATTTTCTCAGTTAAATGTTATCTTCATCACAGGAAGGACAAGAAATTGCGTACTTGGAATATACGTAAAATTCCTTAGGAGTTATACTGAAATGAATATTCCTGCCTGACCTTAACACTGTTATCATGACTCCTGGTCACATATGCTCACTTCATAGAGACAGGCTGTGTCATTCTTTCTGTAATGTATTTTCCCAAACTCATTAAGAATAAAAAGCTGCATAGCTGATGTCAGACACAAGGTTGGACTTGTTAAATTGGAGTAAAGTGACAAAGTTTACAATGGTTTATAAACATTCAATAAAGTCTGATTTCTCTATTGTTCTTGTTTCATAAACTTAGATTGAAAGTGTAGATAAATATACTTTAAAATATGCTTTGTTTTTACAAGCTCTCTCAGCAGTAGAAGAATTATATAAGACTACCAATAATTTATTTAATCTGATCATGCACATATAGCTGAAATTCATATGTGTGTACCATAGGAAAAAAAGAAAAAAAAGAGAAAAGAGAACAGTCTCTTCCTTACTAAGGAAAAGTAATAAATATGTTCAAAGTTGCCTCTGGTATACCAGCTACTGGTAAATAAGGTTCTACTAACGTGGAGAAAATTATAATAACCAAGAAGTACATTTAAAATGTAAATTAGTTTATTTGATTGTATAATCTACACTTAGGACACATCAAAACTGCAAACTGTCTGAGAAGTGGATTTGAAAAGTGAGGTTAGCTCTGTACTAGTGACAGATAAATTTGATAAAGTAAGCAATTAAATTTCCAGTACTTAGGGGAAAGAAAGCTGTTCTGGAAATAACGGTCAGAATAATTCTAATTGTTATCCATAAATTTATTTTTCCTTTTTTTTTCAGCATGTGTTATTGATGGAAGAAAAGAAAACATCAGTTACTGACACATGTTCCTGAATTTTCTGGGCAGTTGCTTCTGTATAATTTTTTTTTTTTTAATTAGAAAACTTCAATTTCAATGGGCAAAGATTCAGAAACGTGTAAGAACTTCTGTTTTTAAACTGATAAGTTTATAGCTTTTTCTGCCTGGTTCACACACTAGTAACTGGGGGAGGGGGACACATGTGCTGTTGTCTTCAGTCATTAAAGGGATGGCACAGCTTAACCTTTTCTGATGACTGAGACCCAGTTCTTTCCAAAGAGTAGGATACTATACCCCCCACCTGAACAGCGCTTATAACATGTATTTGTCCATTTGGTTCCGCAGAGATATTGATTGCGAGCAAATGATCTATTTTAAAGAGGAGATGCTAGAGAGAGTAGCAAGTGAAATTGGAGAACAGGTCTACCCCTCTATAACACACCAATGAGAATAAGTTCCCTAAATTTCTGGGTTAAGAAACATCCATCTTGTAACACCAGTTATATTTTGACCATATCCTTTAGTACAGCTGAATGCTTGGGGAACAAAATTGCCATGAAAATGTGACGTCTGTTTCTGCTAAATGTATTTCTGTATTCCAACAGGTCCTTTTCTTCTTCAGACTCTTTTTAATCACCATGAACAATTCTCCACCCTCTCTATGTGAATTCTGTTGTTAAGCTGTTATCAGCCAGGACATTTGAAATGGAGCTGTCCCATTCTGTATTGGGTGATCCTCAAAAGAGTGGTCTTAGAAGGACTTCTGGAAGTATATATGTAGGATGTGTAAAATGGCTTTCTGAAAACACCAATGTCAGTGACATCTGAAAATATTTACAGCAGGAAGACTAGATTAACAAATATTTTGGAACTTAAAAGGTGCCCAGGACCTGGTCTACCTGGTCTAGTGGGAGGTGTCCTTGCCTATGACGGGGGCGTGGAACTCAATGATCTTCAAGGTCCCTTCCAACCTAAACCATTCTATAATTCTATGATTCTATGAATATCAAAATCAAAGCCATACTCAAACTTAAGGGCATATTTGTGGAAATGTTATTATTTTGCCAACCACTGCCTGGAGTTGAAAATGGAATCCCCATAATTTGCCTATGAAAATTAAAAGTGTTATTATCCTATTAAAAAACAAAAACAAACAGAAAGACCTGAGGCAAAAAAAAAGTTGAAGTTCATGTTTAGTGTTAGCGTTCTACAGCCACAAGTAGGCACAAGATTGCCAGTGGGGTCATAAATTTAGGCTCTGAAGGTCACTATTTATGCAAATAAGGCTAAGTATTTACATTAGACCAAGAACCAAACTTTAGTCTATTTTTTTATTATTATTATTAAACATTTTTGAATACTAATTTTTTGTTCTAGCTGTAAAAAACAAAAAATGAAGTACTAGAAAAGTGATTTCATTTTGATTGGTAGCCCATGATATGAACGCAGTATTAATGGGAATGCCATAGAAGTATCAGGGTACTTTTGTCTTCGAATGAGTACTTATAAAATGCTCCAGCAGAGCACACCAGTCAGCCAAACCATAACATTGTATGAATGTAACCAGGAATTTCATCATTTGTGTCAGAAATGTGGTTGGCAAGCCATAGCCAACTTGTACTTTATTTCTTCTCATTTCATTCATTTCTGCTTTGTAACTCTTATTCCTCATGACCTCTTATCTCATCCCCATGTGTTGCCAAAGTCGATTAAAAGTTAAGTTGAAGAAGTTGATTAAAAAGTGAAGTGCTGCACCAGTGCTGGTTACCTGCAGAGTTTAATTGGTTTTCTGTCCCTTTTCTTTACTCTCTCTGCTCACAAGACAAAATTCCTTCTTTTTCTCTTCCTTTCTGTCCCTCAGTTCTACTCTCTGGTTGTCTCACTCTTCGCATTTCTCTTGCTCTGCTTCACAACTCCGCCATTCCCCTGCTCTCTAATATTCTTTGCTTTCTCATTGTGCACACACAAACACCCACAAAAACTTTTCAGGACTGAAGTTAGAAGTTGTCAAGTAATCTCTTATCATAATCAGACAGCGAGCACTCATGATAGTCATTATAAATGGAATTTCTTATTGAAAGGGCATAATCCAAACATGCTTTGATCATAACTGTGAGCCAGTGGGCAAGAAATCTTCATCTTTCATTCTATAGTGGTCCCATATGGTATCGCTCTATCCATTAACTAATGTACCTAGCATGAAATGTCAAGCTCCTTTATTCCTCTCTACTTATACCATTCCCTAATCTTTATATGAGCCATGCATTAATTTATATCAGATATCTATTTTATGTTCTCATCTTCTACATCATATGTCCCAATCTCCCTCTTGTTTTTCTAGTGGTACATAACAAAAAACCTTCATAGAAGCAGAAATGTATCCTGGATCTTAAATTTTCCATCATTTCACTTAGCAACTGCTCGTGTTCATTAAGTTTTTTTCCTTATAAACCATCTCGAACTCCATAATCAAAAACACCAGCTGTTTTTCCTCACTGTTCAAGACCCATTGACTGTCAATACATCTGTATAATTACTGTAATACTGCCAGGTGGAAGATACTGTAAAAATAAGAATGCCAGGTGGGGAATAATAAAGAAGAAAAGAGAAATAATAATAATTTAAAAAAAGAACAAAACAATCAGATTAAATTTTCTTTGTTCACAGTATCAAACAAGTATTGCACTGCCAGTCATCCATAGCATTCAGCCTTCTTTCCAGGACTGTGTATCTGCAGGCAAGAAGGATTAAAGTCTTAACATGTGGCAGAATCTATACACAATGCATTATTTCTTTGAAGCAAAGTATGCCAGTATTTCACATGGTTAAACTCAAACTTGTCATTTCAAAATGAACACAGTACTGAAGTAGAAAATTCAGCATACAATGACAGAACAGGCTCACTGCAATGAGAGATCTTCTAACACTAAGAAGTTCTACTACTGACCTAAAGATTCCTCTTTAATGGCACAGACACTTTCTGTAAACTTGCCTAAATTGTCCTCACGAAATTAATGTTTTAATTAAATGCATAAAATATATAAAAATATGTCAACTTTTTAATCAGTAGTAATGTTCTTTGGATTTCTACATACTCCTCCATGCTTCTAAGATTATTTTTTAGGCTTCAAAGAGAGTTTGGAATTTATCAACCACGAGCTTTCAACTGTGAACTGGTTGTTTACAGCATACCTGGGCAATTTATAACCCATCAATATAATCCACCTGTTTCTTCCTCATGGTTCTCTCTGGGGACCAATCTTCTCGTCTGAGACTACCAACTGTTTTGCCAGACATTTGCTATTTGAGTTACCCACAACCTACTCCCAGGTTTTCCTTTTTTCTTATATGTGCCTGGTGCTGTGAGTAACATCCTATGACACAGAAGTACATGTTATAAAATTGCATGTTGCTGACATGATGGGTAGGGTATTACAACGTATATCAGCATGGATTATGGACTGGGGCTTTCAAGAGGTTCCATTGTGAATGGTATGGTCATTGCAGCCATAACCAGTTTAGATAAAAATAAATAATGCCGCTGCGCTTTTTGTTCTTCAGAAAAACAGCAAATAACACATGTACAAATATTATTTAAAAATCCTCTAAATTACAGATTATGTCTTGTCATTCCAATCGGTTCACGTTCTATTGTGTCAGGATGTATATAAACAGAAAGATAGTGTTTTGCCTGCATACTTTTTGAATTGTACATAATGTTCCATAAAATGCATAACCTGGTGATCAATTTTTATTTTTATTTTATAAGAAAAAAAAATAATTATAGCCTTAATTAATTTCCAGATTGTCTGTAGACTTCCTACTTCCACACATGGTATTTATAAAATATTTTTAAATATAGTTATTTTCATGGGTTTTTTTCCACTTTCTTAAAGTAAAAATGAAGCAATAATACATATTGTGTGTGTTAAATTCTGTTTGGCATAAAATAGACTTTTGGCAATAAATTCACTCAAGCCTATTAAATGAACATTTGAAAATTAAGTTTCCATGAAAAATATGAAGAAGATTTTCAGTTATTGAAGGTATGAAATTTATTGCATTATTACCATTATTATTATTACTTTAGATATACTTAACTACAGGACAAGAACACCAGCATATTGAGTGCTAAGCTTCTACTTACATTTGGATTAAAAAATAAAAATAGCAGAAATTCCCACCTCTGCAAATACAAATTGGCAAGTTTTTTAAATAGAAACACTATATATATCTACATTTTGAAACTTGTACAAATAAGAATTGCTGTCTGTGTTATCGGAGATCCTCTGAACTTGGTTAAGAAATTTAGTTCCTACTTATGATTAGTAGTGTGCTCACTGAGTAGAAACTGGGTTGGATTCATCAGTACTATAACTCAGTAAGTTTGATCCCTATTGAAACAGTAAAAAACTTTCAGACAGGTATTTGAACACTATATACCTTTGCCCAAGACTTTTTGAGTCATTGCACTATTTGAATGAATACATATTTATAAATATTTTTAAAGAATTGTTATTACATTTGACTCCATTTAACCAAATGTCAGAACCTTGACTGAATGTCAGCTGTTACATAAACACATACAGTTAACTTTTATTTCTCACTGACATTGTTAACATATAATCAAGCTAATTTTTAGAAATCTGGTAGAAATTTTTGCTCCCAGGCAGAATATTTTTTTGCCAGGTTTCAGCCTGCAGCAGATTTTCATGGCAGATTTCTGAAAACAGAAATTTCTAAGAGAAATGCTGACACAACCTTCGCTCCTGTATAGTAATGTGAACTCGCCACTGTAATAATTAAGCAATTAGGCATGACAGAGAGTGTGAGTTTCCTGAGATAATCACACCCCTGGGGTATTACAAGTCATGATCCAGAGATAAGTGTTTTTAATCCCCCAAGGGTGTTATTATCTTATGATAACCACACCCCCTGGAGGAGATTTATAAGTCACATAAAAATCTTCAGTGTACAGTAAAAAGTGCTTGTATTGCAGGAGTAAGGAAAAAGTCTGCATATAGACAGTGCTTTGTGGCTTCCACAAATTAATGAAGAGTTGCAATATACAGCACCAATTCATACAATTACCCATCAATCCTATCCCTTTTACTGGCTAGTATATCTAAGTAAATTATTGTTGTCTTTCTCCAACTTCTAATGCAGCAAATACCGATTTAAGACTTTTGAGATGATCTCAAAACTAAAAATGTAATCTCCATTTGAGACTGCTTTATTTCCAGGTTATGACAAGAATGGTCTTCCCAAATGCTATTTCCAATTCCACCAGGAAATCCATGCGCTGCACAAGATAGCAAATTAACTATGATCTCTTACTTACTTCTGAAACTCATGTGGGATGCTCAGGACCTCTACTGAACTGCAAAAGGATATAAATTCCTTCTGATGAATTGACTTCAAGCAAATGCGAAAAATGTAGCTACTTGAAATCCTACAATTGTCAGTTCTTAAAATAGCCTCATCTATTAACCACCTTGTCTTTTCCCGTTGAGAGTAGGATAGGAAAATAAAGGTTGGCTCCCCTTTCTGTTGTAAAGAAACCAAGTGAAGTTATTTGTAAAAGACCCTTGAAGTTGACACCTCTACCCCTTACTGGCCCTGAAATGCCATCCAACATTCTCAAACACTGATGTTTGGCTAATGAAATCCAGACATTTTTGGAACTAACTTCTGCAAAGAGTTCCAAGGGTGACTGCACTTATGCTGACTGAATGTATGAAGGTTCTTCAGCATACAGGAGCCCTGCACATACTGCATAGATCTTGCTGATAAGTTTAGTGTGTTAGGCGTTGATGTTTCTGTCTGGATGGCCATAGTGGTCATGCATTTTCTGCAAGGCCACTACATGTTTTTTCTTTACACTTCTACCCAATAAAATGTTGGCTACTGCTATTCCACCATTACATCAAGATAATGAGAACATCATACACTTACAATCAGCTAGTACAGAGATCCTTAAAGTAAGCAACACAGGGAAGACTGGTCAGAAGCAGTCAGTTGATCAGCTCTGTGCAGCACACAGTCCTGTTTTAGTTACCACTGTAATTTAAGCACTGGTCGTTAGTTGGCAGCCTTTGCATTAAAGCAAATACAGCTACTTTTCATTTGCATTATTTAGAATTAGGATATTGTAACTCCAAAGAATGAAAACAAATTAATTTAGATATTTTAGGTATCAGTCAGGTTCAGCTTCATTTTATTATTCTGTCAGTGTAATTTGATACAGACACAATTGTTCTGCAATGAATATTATTACACCTGTAGCTATTCTCAGAGCTTGTTGCCATGAACTTATTGGAGAGGTCAATATTGGTGTTAGCCTGGGCTGCAGTGATCATGCCTTGATGGAATTCATTATCTTAAGGAATATAGGCCAGGTAAAAACTATAGTCAAGACCCTAAACTTTAAGGAAGTCAACTTTCAGTTCCTTAAGGAACTGGTGGATGGACCTCCTGCAAAACTGCCCTCAGGGATAAAGGAACAGAAAAACTGGCAGATATTTAAAGACATTTTTCTTACAGCAAAAGAACTATCAATTCATAGGTGCAAGAAATTGGGCAAAGAAGGCAGGAGACCAGAATAGATGAGTAAGGAGTTCTTGGTCAAGGTGAAACACAAGATGGAAATGCACAGACGGTGGAAACAGGACGTACATCCTTGGAAGAATATAAGGATACTGGCTGGGAGTGTAGGCATGAGGTCAGGAAAGCTAAGGAACAAATGTAGCTGTAGCTAAATTTGACAACAGATGAGAAGAATAATAAGAAGGGTTTCTACATGTACATTAGTCAGAAAATGAACAGAAAAGAAATTATAACCCCATTCATAAATAAGACAGGGGATCTGGTGACAACTGACATTGGGAAGGCAAACAAAACAAAAGCAAGCAAACAAACAAGACAACAGTTTTGCCTCAGTTTTCACTGGCAATTGCTCTCCTCATATCTCTTGAGCCCCTGAATCTTAGGACTGGGACTGGGGTAAAGAAGCCCCTCCCATCATAGAAGAAGATCAGGTTTGAGACCATCTGAGTAACCTGAACATAAGCAAGTCCATCTGGTCCACTCAGAGGCATCTCAGGGTCCTGAGGGAATTGGCAGGTGTAGTCCCTAAGCTGCTCTCCATTTATTTGGTAAGCCATGGCAGCCAGGTTAAGTCCCCAGTGACTGGAAAAAGGGGAACATCATGCCCATTTTAAAAAAAAGGTAGAAAGTAGGATTCTAGAAACTACCGACCAGGCAGCCTCACTTCTGTGCCTGGTCAGATCATGGAACAGATCCTCCTGGAAAGTATGGCAAAGCATACGGATGACAGGAAGCTGGTTAGAGACAACCAGCATGGCTTCACAAAGGGAAAATCGTGCGTGACCAATCTAGTAGCCTTCTATGGTGGAGTGACTGTGTTGGTGGATAAGGGAAGAGCAACTGATGTCACCTATCTTGAATCCTGCAAGACCCTTGACATGATCCGGCACACCATCCTTGTCTCTATCCATCAAGCAGATGGATAAAGAATTGGCTGGATGGCCGCATCCAAAGAGTTACAATCAGTGGCTCAATGTATAAATGGAAGTCAGTAACAACTGCTGTCCCTCAGGGTCCATATTGGGTCTGGTGCTGCTCAATATCTGTATTAATGACTTAAGAGAGTGGGGTTGAGTGCACCCTCAGCAAATTTGCAGATGACATCAAGCTGTGTGGTGCAGTTGATTCACTTGAGGGAAGAGTTGCCCTCCAGAGGGACCTTGAAAGGTTTGGGGAGTGGGCCCATGTGAACCCCATGAAGTTCAACAAAGCCAAGTACAAGGCCCTGCACTGGGTCAGGACAACGCCCAGTATCGGTACAGGCTGGGTGATGAATGGATTGAGAGCAGCCCTGCAGAGAAGGACCTGGGGATATTGGTAGATGAAAAAATTAGATATGAGCTGGAAATCCAACCATATACAGGGCTGCATCAAAAGAAGTGTGCCCAGCAGATTAAGGGAAGTGATTCTCACCCTCTACCCCATGCTCATGAGACCACACCTGGAGTACTGTGTCCAGTTCTGGGGCCCCAGTACAAGACATGGATCTGTTCCGGAGCATCCAGAAGAGGTCCACAAAAATGGTCAGAGGGCTGGAACATCTCTCCCATGAAGAAAGGCTGAGAGAATTGGGGTTGTTCAGCCTGAAGAAGAGAGTCTCAGGGAGACCTTATTGCAGCTTTTTAATACTTAAAGGGGGCCTACAGGAAAGATGGGGAGGGACTCTTTACCAGGGAGTGTAGTGATAGGACAAGGAGTAACAGTTTTAAACTGGAAGAGGGTACCTTTAGGTTGGATACAAGGAAGAAATTCTTTACTACGACGATGGTGAGGCACTGGAACATGTTGCCAAGAGAAGTTATGGATGTCCTGTCACTGGAAGGAATCAGGGCTAAATTGGACAGGGCTTTGAGTAACCTGATCTAGTGGAAGATGATCCTGCCCATGGCATGGGGGTGGAACTAGATGATCTTTAAAGGTCACTTTCAACCCAAAACATTCTATGATTCTGTGATTATATGAATTGCACACTGACATGGCAAAGACCTGACAAAGACCATGTCAGACTTTCAAGGTTATGCTCGTACCTTCCTAGATGATATTTAAAAGTAATTCATACAGCATCGTAAAACCAAACAATGATTGAACATACCATGTTTTGCTCTCTGTATACATTGTGTAGATGTGAATAGGAATATTACAAAAAAAAAAAAACCAACAAAACCAAGAAGGAAAGTAAGAATTATTATTCTTATTTGTCACAGTTTAACCTCAGCAACAAACAAGCACCACACAGCCACCCACTCCCACGCCCTCCACCTCCACCCCAGCCCTAGTGGGATGGTGGAGAGAGTCTCAAGGGTAAAACTGAGAAAATTCATGTGTTGAGATGAAGACAATTTAGTGGGTAAAGCAAAAGCTACACACGCAAGCAAAGCCAAACAAGGAATTCATTCCCTGCTTCCCACAGGCAGGTGTTCAGCCGTCTCCAGTAAAGCAGGGCTCCATCATGCGTAACAGTTACTTGGGAAGAAAAATGCCGTAACTCTGGATGTCCCCACTTCCTTCTTCTTCCCCGTTTTTTTTATTTCTGAGCATGACATTATATGGTAATGAATATCCCTTTGGTCAGTTGGGGTCAGCTGTCCCGGCTGTGTTCCCTTCCAAATTTTTGTGGACCCCCAGCCAATGCGCTGGCAGGGAGGGAGCTGTGAAGAGCAGAAAAGGCCTTGACTCTGTCTAAGACCTGCTCAGCAGTTACAAAACCGTCTGCATTATCAACACTGTTTTCAGCACAAATCCAAAACATAGCCCCATACTAGCTACTATGAAGAAAATTAACTGTATCCCAGCCAAAACCAGCACATAATTTTACAGTACAGAGAAGAAACAGGCAGAGCAGACTGGCCAGTTTTTCCAAGTCATCACAGAATTCATTAGATTTCTGAAGCCTTTTATTACCACTGTTCTGTGTTTGTTCTTTGTTGTCAAAGCTGTGTGTTCACTTTTGTTCTTGTTGCATTAGACTACAGGATACATTATGGGATACAAGACCACGGGTAATTGCAAGTACAACTGAAAACTTTGTGATAGATTCCCATGGCTTTTTTGGTTTGGATTTCAATGGCATTAAAAGTCTGGGAACTTTGATGATCAAGGAAATGAAAAATTACTTCTAGAGTTTAAGCAAAGACATAGCACAACATCTGCTAGATTACTTCTTGATTACCACCCCCCCCACACACAAAATTAGTATAGCCAGACATTAATTATGATTTAGGGAACCTATAGCATTGTATTGATTCTGTGTAGCTTTGGTAGCTCATGTACTGTCTAACAACCTCAGGATTTAGAAATTGGAATGGATGAAAACTACCTCTTCCAAAAACATATGAGAATTTCTAGTTACCACACAGCTGCAGAGGAAAAGCACAGAAAAAAAAAAAGGAGCAAGTATTTCATTTTAGTCCTATTTTAATTCCAGATGAAAAAATGTAATATACACATTAAGTTGATGAGCTCTTCAGCAAAGAAATCCAGTTTGTACTCAGTAAATAATGTTATTGTCTGTTGGTTGATGGATTGATAACAGTATTTTGCTGGTAATTACAGACGGGATAAATTTTCTTAGCTATAGGATATTTTCAAACTCCCTTATTAGACCACATTTTACAATACAACTTCCCTTGTATTGCCTTGTAAAGCTCTTACGGAAAAGCTCACCAATGTCACTGCTAAGCAGGGAAACCACAATAAACTGAGAGTGATCATAAAACGAAACTCCTCATCAAATTTCATTGTAGGTGTAGTGCTAGACCTGAAGAGGCAGTGCAATCTGATCAAGTTGGCAGTCAGCATTTTCTTAGCAAAACAGCCATGTCTTTAGTAGAAAGGCAGAGATCTTTTTCATATATTCTGAGATGTAGTTAAAAAGAAAGACATAGTAGAGTTCTGAAATGATCAAAATAATGGTAAAGGAAAGATTCGGTTAGATCACATTAACATGTTTCATCCTTTTCCATGAGTTTACAGGGGATACTGAGAAATTCTCTAATTATTTTATCTATACACAGAGCTACAGCATGCTCATTTAGTTCCCTCACTTCTCATTATATGTGTTCCCATAAGCTCTTTTGTGTTCCCAGTGGAAATGACATCTTTTTCATTATGATTCCAGTTCCTTTTCTTTGTTAGAGGTTGTCATACAGCCTTCACATCCAGGGTGTATCTAAATCTTGTTTGCTCTCTAAACTAAAACTGTTAGGATACATCTTTTCCTATCCATCCACTCAACTAACTTCCAGGTAGACTTTCCATATTTCCTACCCCCACTACTGCGCACATTTTTATCTTGTGCCTTCGTCTTAGCAAGGTAGTTGTGATTCCAGCAGATCTTAATAAGTCAAAAATAGGAAAAGTAAGGGGCTTGTTGGTTCTTTTTTCCTTTTAATTTAATTTTTTTCAATCTAAACTGACAAGATGTATTTCTTTATTTGGAAATTGTAGTGGGAAACTAACTTTGGCTAAAGGAAAATATTAGAGAAAGATATGGAAGAAATGCTAGAAACTGTAGAGAAAACCAAAGATTTTGGTTAGCAGTATATTGTATTTAAGGCCTGGAAACAGAAGCAAAAGGAAACAATTAGCTGAAAGATAAATTTTAGAAATCAGAGGCAGAAATACTTTAGAAGTATTCATTTAAACTTCAGTATAATCTGCCAGTTATCTGAAACAAGAAGAAAATAACAACAAAGAAAGATGTTCCTAGAAATATTTATCATATCATTCAAATAAGAGCAACTTTCACCATGCTCAAGAAATAGAACAAAATGACGTTAATTCAGAAGTTTGTCAGAATGACCTCTCCATATTTAATACAGTGTTTATTCAGTTCACACCTCTTCTCAAAGAGGAAATTATTATGAAAATTCAAGATCTGATCAAAACATAGCCTTGCTTTGAGTTCCCCTTCCTTCTCTTCCCCACTCCCCATATTTTAGTTCACTATCGATAGACTTCATAAACTCCAGCCAAACTATGTACAACTCTCAATCAAAAGAAGTCAAACTGTTGGAGCCCAGTATGGTATTTAATCTCCCTTTTGAAGGGTGGATGCAGCTTTTAAAAAAAGGGATTTTTTTTTTTCCATTTAAAATACTTTCAGTGTTTTCATTACTCATTATTTCATATATTCATTACACCATTATTCATCATAATGGTTTTAATAGTTTCAATAAATAGATGCTTTTGAAGCTACAAAAGGGCATTACTGAGGCCACTAGTCTAATTCTTAAATCTGCAGAAAAACAATTCAACATTTTTAGTGCCTTTGTCAAAATGTTACCAGAAATGTAATTCTCTAACAGACCTTCTGATATATCCACTTATGGTTTCAAACATGCTAAACACTGACATAAAGAACTGTCAAAACATGTATTGATCCTTGTTTGGTGGCACTTTACTCAAAGCAGAATTACTCTCCAGACTAAAAATCACAAATCATCCTTGGGAACATTGATCAACTTCAATGGCTTCCTACAGAAAGAACTAAAATATACATGTCAGCTGATTATATCCAATACAACTCTCATTTTAAATTTATGCCTGAGGATTGGTAATTCTGAAAAAAACAACAATAAAAAGTTCCTAACATTATATTAGATATCTTTTAGATTTCTAAAGACATGACTGACATTTTAACTTTTCACAGATTTATGGTGCTGCTGCCATTATTATACTTTTCATTGCTGGCATAGTAACATAAGTCTGATTTAATACCTTATGGACTCCAGAGTAACTTAACTTAAGCACAACTGCAGTATTGCTTGATTCTCCAGTGCTTGGCAAGATTGCTATCATGGTTTTGGAAATAACATTCACTGATTGAGATACTGAGAGGGAGTTTGCTTTGATTTGTATACTGTCTTTCTGACCTGCCATGGCTAAATGGAGATGTTGAACTTTAAGCTGACACATCTACCCTCTAAAACACAGCATAATATAACAATCTCCAATTTAGTTTCGAATGAGGCACTATGCTGCAAGTGGTAGTTAACTTTCTGGGTGATATAGCTCAGGGCTCCTGCAGTCTGATTGCTTCAAGTACTGGATATAGGTCATGCGATGCTGCACTACACTGCAGAAACACTGCACTGTGGTCTTCCCTTCAGCGTGAAGAGATTTGTCTGCTCCGGAAGATTTATTCCAGTGCTTACATTGACTGTCGTTAATGTTTGTTAAGGTATGTCTACACTGAACAACTGTGACACTAGATCCAGCACAGAATTTATCAGAATAATACACTTCGTCTTGTTAATCCAGCTCAGAAGCAAAGCATCCCTCAGGTAAACTTTGGTCTATTCTGTGGCTATGTCTGCCCAGCACTGCACTAAAAAGTGTAAATATATGTATTAACCTCATTGAATCTAATTAACTGTTGCAGATACTGACACAAATACCATGAAAATCCTGGACATCAGTTTAACCTGCCTGATTTTCTTTAATGACAATGGCCGTTCCCAGAGTATCCAAGACGCTTCTAAAGAAATGCACAAAATCTTCACGTTTGTATGTCACTGATCTCTCATATATCAAAACCAGCAAGAAAATCCTGACCCTGCTGAAATCGTCTAAATTTCCATAAACCTGGAAATTCATCTCATAGACATTTAAACAAATATACACATTTAATACACTGCTAGCTATTTTGAAACCCTTAATTAGCACAAAAAAAAAGATATTTTACATACTACAATAATACAATAACATAACTTACTGTATAATTAATTGTATAATTTATGTAATTATTTGCAGTATAGTAAAAGGCTTTCAGGCAAACCTTGATTTTACCTTTCCTCAGCAATTTTTTTAAATTTCTTTTTCTTATTCCGTCTTTCCCTTTATTTAGCTCTTCCTCTCTTCACATCACATCTTATCCACATAATACTTGAGTTCCAAGCCATCGCTTTGCATTAAGCTGTGTCTTATCAAGTTGTTACATTAAATCATGTTGCCATGTACAGAAAAATCAATGCCTTTCCAGACCAGATTCCTATAAAAACACCTCTATGGCCAAACCTGTCAAAGATCAATATTTGCTTTCAGATTTCTTTCAGTAATTAAAATGGTGGCTGGGTGTGGTAGTCGAAAGAATTCAAATAACATGTGTTTGGTATACAATAGCAGGGTGTTTTAAACTCCCTTACTTGGAGCCTTCCAATTTACTTGCACCAATTTACATCAGATCTCTCTTCAGCTGACATAATTATTGGCTTTAAGACCGGGACATTAAAATGGAAACTCAGAACTGCCAGAATCAATAACGCCTGGCACAATGTCCCAAAGGAAACCAAATTAAAAAAATATTTGTTAACTTTCCATCACTAAGTCATGTCACCAGTATGGCACATGCAAGTAGTAAGCCCAAAACTAAATATTAATTATTCTCATCTAAACGTATTGTACTGCCAGGCTTTAAGCATCATAGTATTTTCTGATTCAAGAACTAGAGAAGAAAATAAGAGAGAGGGGAAAAAAAGGATTTATGGAATGAGAGAAGAGGAATCTAGAGCACGAGTTCTATTTTCTATACAATTCTTCAAAGGAGAATGTGTGTTTCTTTTTTTCGTTGTATGCGCTTGCATGGCAGCAGAGGTATCAGAATCTGTAACTTTCCCTGTGATGGGAAGAAGCCCAAGTGAAATCAGAAAAACCCTTTCCAGGGGGGTTATTTCCCTATTTAGCCTGCTAAAAATAAATGAATTTAATGGACTTCACCAACCTTTTTGTCTCCTTTCCCTCTTGGTCTCCCTTTCCCTCAGTATAAGACATAAAGTAGGTGTCAGATTAATAGTAGGAAAGGAATAATTAAGATTAACCAACTTTTTCTCCATCTTTAATTGTTCAAGCATTCCTAATGAGCTGAAGCCAAAAAATAAATTGACTGAGTGCTCCATTTAAAGCACATTCTTCTTCACTGCTCCTCATAAACTGCTGTCTACTTTAAATTTCTTCAAAGATAAAGGTAGGACTGGAGAACTACAGTGTCTATGCCTAAATTCAATAGAAAAGGCTGGAGGAAAGATTGTCCAAGGGGAGCTATCAACAAAACTAGGGAGATAACATCCAAGTAAGAAGAACAGGAAAGAGGTCAGGGAAATACCACGAATAACATGTAAAAGTCAGTGGGAGAATAGAGAAGTAAAATTATGCCTGGAGAGAAAGGAGGAAAAAACCAACAACAACAACAACAACAAAAAAAAACAACCCAAAAAAGTGAAAAAACAGCACACTAAGAGAAGAAAAAGAAGGAAAATAAGAGTAGTGAGAAAATTGAAAGAGGAAGGAAAACTGTTTTAATAAAAGTGTGCTACACAAGAGCTGACACAATACTGCCTCCAGGTTCCAAAAAGGTGAAACCATCGAAAAGTTGAAAATAATGGACTTCTCCCTTAGCTTGCGTAGTAATTTCTCTCTAGAAGTCCCCCTCTGGCTACCACAGCAAGTCTGCCCTTTTCTGTTTGTACCTCTTTTGCCCATCATGTCATTCAACCTTTTAAGGAAGTAGATGGAGTTTTAGTAACAGGTTGTGCCTAACTGGACTGACCTGCAAAGCAAACTGAGTCATTCTGCCAGTTCCCAGTCCTCAGGGCAGTGGATGAGGAAGACATATGGGTGAGGAAGATATATTTCAGGTCCAATGTTAACCTTTACTTCCGAGAGCTCTGAGGATGTTCAGTGTCATCTGAGGAGGTATCAACAAACAAGTAAAAATACCAAAAGAGAATGGGAGTAATGTCTCTGTAGATATGGTGGACTAGATTAAAAAAAAAAAAAATCCTTGGGGCAGCAATGACCTGATTTGCATTTGTGGCCAAACTTACAGGGAAATAGACTGCCTAAGGAAATTGTATAATTTCTACAAAAACTCTAGCATAGGGAACAGCACAGAGCTACTTTTCAGGACTGTGCCAAGTATAATTGATCCAGTATTAGGCAGGAAAATGAACAAATGGCTCCTTGTAGTCTCTTCATCCAGCCCTACAGTTTAGGCACAAGCAAGATAAGGTTTACTTGTCCATGTTCCTTTCTCCTCCCAGTGGTGCTTCGGCCACAGTCCACGGTACTGGCTGTTACTTTTGTTTTAGCTGTAGTGGGAGGCTGAGCTCATGTGAGTTTCTCAGAGCACGTTTAGCATAATTAGACGACGATGTTGTAGGAAAATGAGAGTTTTTCTGGTTTTGTAGGTGGGTAGCTTTTTAAGTTACGTTATTAGATAACACGATGTACTAGATTTATTAATTTATCTTTTAACTAGTTTCCTTTAAGAGGAAAATTTGGATCTTGTTATTCTGACTAAATGTGTTTTTCCCTCTTGGTATACGCAGCTTTTAATAAACTGCCAGAGTGGATAACAACCCCTGCCAGTGAGTTTCCAATTTTCTGCCACCCTCCCTTACTTGACAAAGAATTCAGATTTCCCTTGATTAACAACTTGTATTCCCTCTGTACTTTGGGCATTTTTTCTGAATGTAAATACAGTGCAGTGACAAAATTTCTGAGCATGGAATCTCAGTATTTATTTTTATTCCTCAAATTGTATTCCACATATATTTTCCCTGAGATTTAGATTCCTTGACCTTTGCTCTTGTGAAGTAATTGGATCTCATTATAATATGACCCTGCTTTTCTCTTTCAAGCCTCTCTGCATTCTTCGCCTGTGAGGGGCAAGGTGGAAAGGAAATGCAGATATCCAAAATACAAAAGGAGTGCATCACTGCTCCAGTAGTGTCTGATTTGCTCTGTCTCTGTAGATGCTTCTTCCCTTCTCTTTCTGAGGAGATATAGTGGAAGAAGACATGAAGTGAAAGAAATGAACAAAATAAATTCAACAAGATGAAAGGCACCAAGATGTTACAAATCTCCAGTGCATAGAAGACCTCCCCCTACCTCCAAAACGCCTCCCATCTGCATTATTTAGATCATGCATTGAATAATGAAGACACTCTGAAACCACAATATATGCACAAACAAAAAAGGTGTTTGTCTCTAAGTAAAATTGTTGTGTTGCCAATACTAGACAGCATAGAAACATGCAATATAAAGATTCAGACATGGTAGGATGGGCTGAGGATGAAACATAATCCTTCACTCTGGTTTGTTTTGGTTTAATCTAGCCCTGCAATTGTGTTTTAATATAGTTTTTTAGTATAGAGTAAAAAACAAAGCTGAAATACATGATAAACTAAGTCATTGAGCATGTTCATTGTTGTAAGTAAAGCAGACATGCCAGATGTTCAGAGATTACTGGTGTGAGTACAGAGGGAAAAGGCAACACAGAAAAATCTAGCTGCATGTTTTGTCTTTGGAGATGATCAAAAAGAACTTTCTCTTCCCCTGATTGAAAGGCTCTTTGGTATCAGCTAGAATGACTGGCTAGCACTAAAACAATTCTCTGGAGCAGCTCATCTTGAACCATATACAACAGATAAAAAGACAGCAAAATGCAGTTCTACAAACACCATCGTGTTGTTAAATTACATGTAATTTGGGTGAGATTTTTACTCCCTTTTCCTTTTCACTGGCACTGGAGCTGTGAAGCCAAGAGCCATAGTTCTTGAATGCATTAGACAGAAACCTTTCTCCCACTCATTAAATGAATCTTCAGCTTGCTGTATACTGCAATCTGTGCCTTGCCACTTTGCTCACATTAGGACATCTCTTTCATTCAACTGTCTATTTCGGTTGCACACACATAAATGTTACTATCATGCTTACATTAACACATATGAAACAATAGCCTGAGGGGATTTTTACCTTGACCTTTGCCTCTTTTTCTGGCTAACGTATGTTTCCTACCCCCTTTGCTTCCCTCTTTGTTTACAGTTCCCTGAGATTATTTTTACTCTCTCTGCTGAGTGCATAGTTTCTGATTGTTTTTCTGTAACAAAATAATTCCTTTCTAGAACAAATAATAGAATGGAAAAGCCTGCCCATCATATTACAGGTACCACTGAAAAAAACAGGGGATCCCACTTCAGCCCCGTGAGACTGAGAAACCACTCACTTATTTGTTTGTTGAACATTCCTCAGAGGCTAGCAGTTCAGTCTCCACATGCATTAGCCTGGTCCCTTTTAAACACACATAAGAAAAGCTGTGTATCAATAATTTCCTATTATATACATGAACATGAGTCTTAGTTCTCATCTGTGCTTATGAACATGGTGAACACCTCTTCTATCTTCCTTCATTTCACACGCATTGGAGAAACAGGCACAGTTCAGCCTCCCTAGATACGTTTACCTTTAGCCACCTATCTTTGTGTGCTTGCAAAAGGGAGCAGGTGAGATCTACACCAGCTATCAGCTGGTGTGAAATCTGCCTACAGAATGAAAATTCTCTGTTGGGATTTTGGTTGGCTTACGGTAGTTTTGCACAATGGAGTCATCAAAGCGAGGAATCTCACCTATACTCTTGAATCAATTCAGTTGAACAGCAAATTCACTGTTCTGGAAGGTAAAATCAAAATAAAACTGTATGATCAGAGCAAATCTGATCACCTTCTGTGACAAAGTAAACTGTTCAGTTGATGAGGGACGAGCAGTGGATGTTGACCACCCAGCCTTCTCCAAGGCTTTTGACACCGTTCCCAACAGCCTCTTCCTAGAAAAACTGATGAGTTATGGTCTAGACAAGTGGTCTGTGCTGTGGGTGTGGAACTGGCTGACAGGCTGCACCCAGAGGGTGGCGTAAATTGCTCTTTTTCAAACTGGCAACCTGTCACAAGTGGGGTCTCCTGGGGGTTGATACTGGGCCCAACGCTTTTTAGTATCTTCATAAGTGATCTGGATGAGGAGTCAAGCATACCCTGATGAATTTTGCCAATGATACCAAACTGGCTGGGGAAGTGGGCTCATCAGAAGGGAGACACGCTCTGCAGGAAGACCTGGATAGGCTGCAAGAGTGAGCTATCAAGAACCTTGTGAAGTTCAACAAAGACAAGTGTAAGGTCTTGCACCTGGGAAAACATAAACCAGGTGTGCAGCACAGGCTGGGGACTACCTGGCTGGGGAGCATCTCTGTGGAAAGGGACCTGGGAGTTCTGGTGGGTAACAAGCTCAATATGAGTGAACACTGGGCTGAGGTGGGAAAGAAAGCCAACAGGATGCAACAGGGTTGCATCAACAAGGACATCACCAGCAGAGATAAAGAAGTGGTTATCCCACTCTACTCAGTGCTTGCCAGGCCACACCTGGAATACTGTGCTCAGTTTTGGTCCCCGCTACACTAAAAAGACGTGGACAGGCTGGAGAAGGTCCAGAGAATGACCACAAAGATGATCAAAGGACTGGGAAGCCTGCTATATGAGGAAAGGCTGAGAGAACTGGGTTTGTTCAGCCTTGAGAAAAGAAGGCTTAGGTGAAACCTTATTACCATGTTCCAGTATTTAATGGGCGGCTACAAAGAAGGTGGAGACACCCTTTTTACAAGGAATCACAGGGAAAAGATGAGGGGTAATAGGTACAAGTAACTCCTGGGGAGATTCCAGTTGGACACAAGAGGAAACTTTTTGACAGTCTCCTCAGGAAAGTGATGGATTCCTCAACATTTGACAATTTTAAGATTCAGCTGGCCAAGGTGCTGGACTGTGCTTTTGCCAAGAAAGGTTGAACCAGATGATCTTTGAGGTCCCTTCCTACCTGATGTTCTATGATTCTATGATTCAAATGTCCTGACAGTGGCAGCTCCTAGAATTCCTGTAGTGCCTCAAGCAGCCTTTCTTAGAAATGCAGTTTCTGCTTGGATGTTGTGAAATCAATAGCTGGCATAACTGTTAAAAAAAGGAATTTAGAGAAGAAGAAGAAGAGGTGGAAGAAAAGATTGATCCACTGGCTTAAGAGGCTAAATGGAGATAAGAAGAAATTGTTTAAAACGGAGTAGACAGAAAGACTGACAAAAAGAAACCAATCTTATTCAGAGGAAAGGGTAGGATAAATACAATAAAAGGGAGAAGAAAAGAAACAAGAAGAAAGAAAATATGAATGCAGAAGTATGTTAGAAGATCATAAAAATTAGTTTTATTTCATACCAGTAGTTAATAAAAGGATTGCAAGAGGAAGCAACATGGCCAGAGTGTGGTTGAAAGGCAGAGAAATATTTTTTTACTCACTATGTTTTGGCAGTATAGCACTAAAAGTAAAAGGTGGGAAACCTGGAGATAAGTCATAAAAGTGAGAGGACAACAATGGAAAGGACACATTACCAAAACAGTGTGCTACAATCAACAGCTTGATTACCTGACCCTCTGAGTAGGGTAGGCAGGGAAGTTGCCCTGTGATTGTGCATTAAGGACTTGAAAAAACTATTCAGATGAATGTTTCCTTTTTGTGAAAATTCCTCAGCTACACACAATCCTCTCATTACTTCTTTTGATGAAGCTATAGCTAAAGACGTTGATTAATTAACTATACCAGAATAGGGAAACATTCAAACAAAAGAATTAAGATACATGTATGTGGAAGTAAGAGAATTTGTTTTCTAATGAGCTTGCTGCATGTCATATTTGGGTTTTCTATTGTTCATTTAAAAGTCTAGTCTTTCATATACTTGGGAGTAGGTCAGGACAGAATTCATCCCCTATATATTTAATTGCAGTGAGAAATACCAGGTTAGTGAGAAATACATAGAAGCTTGAAAGTGGGAACATCTGATCCTACACAAGACATCTAAGATTGGTTTGGAAAAGGAGCTACTCTTCTAGCACCTTCCCAAACCTCTGCATATTAAAACTATCTCAGTTGGATGAATGGATGAGTAATGAAATTAATATAAATTGCTACATATTTTCACAGGCCTCAATAAATGGCTTCAGAGAAAGATAACTTACAAAATTCTGAAACTACAAATATACTTAAGAGACAGGATGCTGATATCAAACACTTTCAGAGTGACCCTGGCAGACGCAGATTACCGTTCACAGAAATCCATTGTTGAGAGTCGGATCTGATCTCCACAACTTCATGGCAAAACAGCTCTCCACCTCACTCTGGAGAGCAACTGATTCAGAAACTCCTTATATTGCAAAGGTCAGAGAGCACTTTAAAGACCTTCAAGGTTCTCACCACTTAGAGCTGCTCACTCAAATAAGAGGTTGTCACTGCTCTTTTCTGCATTACTACTTTGGGACAGAATTTTCATTTGCTCACAAGAGTACCCTGAAGATTCCAGAGCAGTCACGCATTCTTCAGGAAGGCTCGTAAGAAAGTTGTGAACATGCAGTGAGTATGACTTGTTTTCTGCCCTACTGAAGCTTAAATGCATTTTTAAATAATTTGAAAGCATCATCAAAACATTTTATTTAGTATGTTTTATTGTGGAATTTCTGTTTCCAAAATACTTGAATTTAAATCCAAAAATTTCCATATGTTAGAACATTCATGATGTTTTTCTCTCTCTCTTTTTTACAGATAGAGGGAAGAAGGTAATATTGTTCATGTTATAAACAAGTTTACCTTGATAGGAGTTAAAGGAAAATAATTAAAATAGCTATTTGATTCCTTATTTTTTTTTATTTTAGGAACAGGCCATGAGGATTAGAGAGGCTACATTAACAAGTGCAAGCTGAGTTTCTAAAAGCCACAAAATTATTTTTCCTACTACAAAGGAAAAAAAAAAATTTTTGCTTTCATTGGTTAATATGCTTTGAAAGGATGTGCATTTGGATTGCAATAGAATTCACTAAAAATAGACATTTTTAGATCTTTTGAGATATTTTGTTCCCTTTCTTAACTTAGAGAACTGGTAAATGAAAGGCAGATCAGTTCTTACTGGGAAACAATTGTTAGAAGAGATAGTAGAGTACAAGTACACATAGTTTTCTGTACATAATTTGGAGAGCTCACCTCATGAAATGGAAGTTCAGGACACCAACATAATTTTCAGCAGGGAGTCATTCTCAGTGAAACTTCTTATCTGGCATGTAAGCTCAAAGTAATCAGACAGACAGCTCTTCATTTGCTATAGCTCTGAGGTGAATATGGACCTACAACCACCATATTATCTCTGCTTAATACAATGTGATAAAAACAAATGTGTTCAGGGAGGAATCATGTAGGTTACCATACACCTGTTAATTATTGATTTAAAAAGTAATTCTTGATTATAAACAATATGTTAAAGAGCGAATCACCAGATTTTGTTACTTTTGGGCAAGGCAGGGAAGAAGCAGGAGGTGAATGGAGGAGTTACATTAAACTATATTCACGAAAGATCTCATTTAGCAATCATAAAAAGCACACAGCATGAAATGAGCAAAGGGCATGCAAGTACGAAGTGTGTTTAAAAAAATACCATTTGAAATGTACTGTATACAACATTGCCATTGTATTTGTCTTTTTGCAGTCTATGAAGCGTGCTGATGAATTGAGATACATGGGAGAAATATTTGTCAGGAAAAACCACGAAACACCAGGAATATTATTCAGTGTCTGCTAGGTGAAGTGCCTCAGCAATGTTTGTCCAAAGTGCAATACAGTCCTGGTGCAACTGAGGTAACAATGCTTACACAGGTCTGTACCAAATACCGGTGCAGTGACTGCAACACAGTGGTCAGAACACTTTTAGGATGGGAGTTTCTTTCCTTTCTGTTAGTAAACACTTGCGTTAGTTTTCACAAGCAGACCATGAGACTTGGGGTATGTTTCAGTTTTTGTCAGGAGAAATAGAGTAACATAACCAGCAATCTTTATCAGGCAGAACAATATAAAATAGAGTTAAACAACTGGAACAGGGTAATTGCTATCTTAGGCGGGTTTCCATGTGCAATGAAATCTGTTATTCCTAGAAATAGTCACTGAGAAAAGAATAGTGGGCAACAATCATAAAAATAAAGCTCAGGGTGGTGCCTTTCATCAGCACACAAAATAACTAGTGTCTGCTTGTGTTCTATGCACTTATAATATGTATTAGAAATATTGGGACTTGCAAGATGTCATGCAAGATTTACTCATGGAACTGCTTCTTTCTCTGTTCATGTCATATGAGTGATCTTGAATCAAACTTGTGTATTCCTAACTGTGCTCCTCATGCTTGTCATTCACTTAGGGCATTCATGCTGTGAACACAGAATCAATAAGCAAATAACATAATTATTTAATATTTAATCCTGACTTCCCATACAAATTAAAAGGAGGAAATGTTAGGCAATGGAAGATCTTTAAAGCTTGGGATTTTGTCTTCATGGATGATCATTCTATGACCCTCCTCCATATGATTTGCTCAGAAAAGATACAATTATTTATAATTATGTATTAGTTATTAATAATAATTATTATAATTATTTAAAATTATAATTCTTTGCATACAGTTAAGTGATGTAAAAAGCAGAAAGAACACCATTAAAAGAGAGAGAAGGGTAAAAGAGACGGAAGAGATAGACGCACGCAATGCAGGGATGAGTTTATTTTCTTCCTTTTCTCTACTAAAGCATTGAACTTTCTCAAGATAACACTATTATATTCTACCCATTTAACTGTAGTTAGTTGGAGATCTTATTAGATTTATAAATTTCAGGATAAAACCTAAATCTATGTAAGAAATGAATGCCATGAGAAGAATCCCAGTTACCTTTGAAAACTGAGGCTGTGACTAAATGGACAGCCCAAAGAGACTGCCAAGCTTCCAGGCTATGTGCTTTTGCCATGTCCTGGCTTCACAAGCAGGGCAAGATCACACATCTTGGTTTCAGAAGAAAGGAAGGTCGGGCACAAGGGGTGGATAACAGCCATGCTGTGTGCCATTAGGTCACAGATATAGATGACTGAGGCACCAGTCCTCAGGGTGTGCTGCAGTGATAAGTCATTTTAAAAGTAGTTTGGGTGTTCAGTTAAAAGCCATATAATTATACTTCAAAAAATGACTAGCATTTAATTTTTTTTGCACTAAAATATTACTGGTAGCAGCAGAGAAATAAATAGTATCTACTTGTATTTCTCCTCTCATTGAATATTGTCAACTGTTTCATCTACCCTAAAACTTTTAAGTGTTTTATAAACTTTCTACAATTAACATAGTTTACTGATGTCTGAAAGGGGTGTGTAAAGAAGTAATTTATCGTGAATATAAAACTGAAAAGCAACATTTTATTCAAGAACACAAGGAAAAATACAGGCTTTATAATCTTAGTTCTGTGACCAACTGTCTTAGGGTTATTGTCCTTTGACATTTCAGTTATCATATCTAGCAGCCCAAATAGTCCTTCCATTATATTTAATAACTTGTACTTGTAGTTCTAAGTTTGCTGTTGTTCAGAGATCCAAAGTTCACTCTGCTTGCCTACATTCCTGTAGAATATAAATGAGTATTGAGATAGATTGTAAAAGAAATATTTCATATCAGTGAAGAAGTCACTACGCGTTAACCACTTCAGCCTCGAAATGAGATAAGACAGTGAAAGCAAAATCAGAATTTTGATCTGGATATAATCTTTTGAGGTCTGAATAGATTGAGTTTATGCTTTCTTTAAGAAAAAAAAAAAATCCCCAGAAATTAATTCTGGTATTCCTCTTACAATGACATGAAACTATAATTGATATAAGGTTAACACACTTTCATTTCTTTCCCAGGCATGCCAAAATCATAAATCTGGCCCACTTATGACAAAATTCCTCCTTCAGCACCTACTGATGTTAGTGAATGGCCTTGCATTACTTTCTACTGTTTCAAAGGATACCTCAGATCACGCAAAATTTCATGCACCTTCCTCTCCATAATTCATTAACCATAATTCAAACAGTATGCAACCTGCAGAAATGGGAGAAAAATGAAACATTGTGTCAAAAATATGATGTAAACTAGATTGCTTAATGCAGCTGTATATTGTGTTAATGTCTTTGTATAAATTTATATAAATTACTGGCAAAGCCAGAAACTCTAGGAAAATGTCTAGATTTTTTGTCTATCTAAATTCAACCCACAAACTGTTATTTCAAGATATGTCCTTGTTCAGACTTTTTCATCAGACAATTCTAGCTGTACCAAGTGATATAGCAAATATCAATTGCTGCTGTGATCCCTCACCCTGATGCAGTCAGGTTTAGGTCACTTCCTCAACAGCACAAGGAGAGTAGGTTTTGAAACTTTTGGGAACCTAGCAAGATTAGATATTCCTCTCAGGCCTAATCCTTATTCCATCTGCTACCTCTTTATGTCCAGAAGAAAATCAAAGTTTATTCAGGTACTTACTGAGGGACATTGCCAGACCTGTAGACTTTTCATACCAAAACAGTACTCCAAAGTGTTGCTTGAGGACAAGCATGAGGCAATTGTATGATTTAGCACAATGATAAATGTTATGATCCATTTTATTGTAAAATAGTATGAAATATTTACCAACCCTTAGGAAACAGAAAGTAAAAATACTTGTATTGTATAAATTCTTTAACACTGTGGGTTATGTTACAACCATTCTTCTGCTGCATTGTATGTTACATAATCACCATTAATTCAAATAAAACATAGGGAAAAAAATATACTAATATAACCTTCTGTCAAATTTCCAGACCAGACACTCTTAGTACAACAAAAAAAAGGAAAAAATCCCAATAATAACTGGGAACATGCAAGGATGAGAACATGAAAAAAAGAGAAGTCTTCAGGAAATGCCAGAACATATAACCTCAGCCCATTTTTAAAATAGTACTTCATAAAAAAATTTTGCAAATGTGAGACATTATCTCCAATTACATCCTTTTTTTTTTTTTTCAAATTATAATTTTTTTTTATACTTTANCATGAAAAAAAGAGAAGTCTTCAGGAAATGCCAGAACATATAACCTCAGCCCATTTTTAAAATAGTACTTCATAAAAAAATTTTGCAAATGTGAGACATTATCTCCAATTACATCCTTTTTTTTTTTTTTCAAATTACTAATGTCTTTCATAGCTGCAAACCATGAAATTAAAAATAGTTCACAGAATGGTTGGACTCAATGATCTTAAAGGTCCCTTCCAACACAGGTGATTCTATGATTCTATGAAACACAAATCATGTGACAGCCTTCATTAGCAAAGAAGAGTTTATCATATGATTCAATGGATTTTTAACAACAAGCAACTATTACTTATGAATTGTGTAGGAACATCTATTTTTTGCACCACATTGCTAAATTGTAAAGTAAAGAAAAGCATGTTCTTCTTAAGAAGAAATTAAGCAGTAAACAGACCTGTAGGAAAATTCTGTGAAATCTACATTAACAAAAGTTTAGAAGAACAGGTAGTGATTTTTTTTTTTTAGTTTCAATATGTCCCCCCTGTTGAATCTGTAAAAGATTCAGAAAGGCAATGGACCAAACCTCTTCTGGAATGTTTTTTTTTTCTCTAAGGATAAAGAGCTCGTTGGCACAGGACCAACCTGTTGATTCCTTTCTCCTTAGTTCATAAACAGCACTTATATTTCCAGCCAAATTGTGGTTAGATGGTTATTACACTTTACCTTATTTCACTGTAGCTGTGAACAGTCCCCTAATTTGGGAGGAATCCTGAAAAGTTGACACTTGTCCCAGAACAGAAAGAGGGGAAAAAATAGTGAGACAACCATCTCTCTGGGCTGGAAATACCTTGTAACAAGTTAACAAGTAGATTCCAAGCAGGGTGATAAAGTGAATAAGATAAGGATTTAAAACAAAAACAAAAACAAAACCAAAACCCCCTCTGTATTATTTGTGCAGTTCTGTAGTTTTGAAGTAATTTTTTTTTAATTCAAGGAGAAACTTTTATAATTGCTCAAAAATTTGAATTGTATTGCTACTTGGTAAAGATTAAGAGCTTTTTACTATGATCAGAAAAAAATTCTCCAAGAAAAATGATCATACTTCTGTCTGGTGGATGGATATTTTGCCATCGTTATAAAAAGTGACAGTTCTTTCTTGTCTGTAAAACTTTAACTTCCGAGTTGCAACAACAGGGAATATTTAAAACAAGCTGCTTCATTTTTTAATGGTTTACCCTGTGTCACATGATGTAAGACTCTCCACTTTCCTAAAGCTCTTCTAAAGGATCAGGCTTTCAGAGGAAGATTTTGGGGTGAAGTTGGGACAATGAAACTCTCAGTCTCTTCTGTAGTAGAAGAATTCTGTGAATATAATGAAGTAGAAATTTAAAAAATCAAAACTCAAAGAACACAGGACATAAAGAACATAAATATTGCTGAATACTAAACATGTGTCTATGTTTTGCAGGAAACAAACATGATACTGACATACTGCATCAGACCAACTGTTCATCTAGCCTAGTGGCCTTTCCTTTCTTATGGCAGAAAGTCAGAGAAAATATATATGAAATGTACAGATAATATAAGTGATTCTTTCATATATACTTTTTCAGCTTCCATTAAGCAATTTAAATAGTTCTGAGCAAGGGGCTGAATTCAGAACCATCACTAGTTCTATCCCTTGTGATTTTATCTAATACCTTTTCGACTTGTTCATATCTTCGGACTCCATAACATCCCATGGCTGTGCATTCTACAGTTAAACATGTGGGTAATCCTTGTCAGCTAATAAGACTACGGATATACTAGTAACATGTGAACTAACTGCTAATTACACTGGGAATAGAAGAAATGTTTTTTAGTAGGTATGTTTTTAATAGATATATATGCTGAGGACTAGAGTTTTATGGGAGTATTTGAATTCTTTTATTACTGTTCCTTTGCATTTTAGTATTCTCTCTTTCTGGTTTTTGACGTTTTCATCCAGTATTCTCTGTCTTGATTGTTTCAGGTCTATGAGCTTGGGAAGTAGGTAAAACTTGGTAAATCTAAGTTCTCACTTAGATTCAGAAAGTATTTCCCAAAATTTTACCCAAAATTTTTGTAGATTTGTACTTTTAAAAGTTGCCTTTCCCACAAAATTACTTCTTTTTAGTATTTCATTAAACTATTTCTCTATAGATCACTTATTTAATGTGCACAGTGAGGACCTACAAATATTTGTGAAGTTCTCTGATAGCTCTAGAATATTTCTTGCATATTGAAAAGCTGCAAAAATATCTCCCCATAGCCCAACCAGGTTGAACAATGCCATCTCTCAGCTTTTCTTCATATGAGAGATATTTATTTTTAAGAAATTCCCATTTATCAAGAAATTCCCATTCCTTACCCCATTGAGGCTAACAAATATATTTTTCCTGTTAGCAAGAAATTAACTATGGAATCAGAAATGTTATGGAATGGTCAAAGGTCTAGATGGGGAGGAGGGAGTTCTCTCCTCAAGTAGTGCTAGGTTGTCTCTCTTTTGAGGTTAACTCTGGTCAGATAAAAATTTTAGCAAGATTATGTAGACCTCTGTGTCTGTGCCTGTTGATTAGGAATTAATTTTCTCCAAATCATACTGAACTGTGTCTCACTGTATTCATTTTCAAGCTCCCAAAGAAAGAATAAAACTTCAGTGATGTTACTAAAATGAAACTCCAAAAGAAACAGTGATAAAGAAAACCTGCATGATGTATCATCAGAGTTCTAAGATTTTCTACGGAGTAGGTGGCAGCCCCAGACTTACCTTTATCATGTGTGTATCGACAAAAGACTGTAAAGATGTAAAAATAGAATGTGCTTCATATGGTACTTTCAAGGGTGCTGTATGTTAGAGAGAGACAAATAAACAGTAGCTAACGATTACTGCATTTTGTTCATGGGCAGGGTGTAGCAACAATGCAGACTAAAAAGAAGACAAATCTCCAACTATCATTTTGAATTTTAAGGACTGACAGCATTTTAATAGCTATTTATAGCTAGATTGATATATGAAAAATGTATTCCATAGGATTCTAGTCATATGAAAAGATACAGATATCTACTTTTTAATTTTGAGTACTTGAACATCTTCTGGTAACTGGGCTAGATAACTCTCAGAAGTAGATTATCTCACAATAGAAACTAGTACAAATAATGATATTTCGATGCACGGTTAACAATACCAGCATCTTTGTTCTAGAGCTTAAACTGAAAGAGAGTGCCTTTAGATTGGACGTATGGAAGATTTTTTTTATGATGAGGGTCGTGAGACACTGGAACAGATTGCTCAGAGAAGTTAAGGATGACCCATCATTGGAAGTGTTTAAGGTCAGGTTGGATGGGGCTTTGAGCAACCTGATCTAGTGAAAGACATGCCTGAATGTGACAGGTGGGTTGGACAAGATGATCTTTAAAGTTCCCTTCCAACCCAAGCCATTCTATGATTCTATGATTCTGTGATTCTGTCTGCTCTTGTTCTTGTGTGGATTGTTGCCTTAGGGACATGGTTTAGTGGTGGATTTGGAAGGTTAGGTTAATGGCTGGACTTAATGATCTTAAGGGTCTTTTCCAACCTAAATGATTCTATGATTCTATTCCATCTAGAGATATACTATTTCTTTTATTGACTCGTTTCTGTTTGCTTCTCATTAAAGCATAGTTTGTACTCAATCCATAATTAGGATAAAATAATATCAAGCAGAGAAATGGGAATCCATGCAGTTAAAAGAAATTTCTGGTACAGAACTCTTGTATGCTCAGTCTGGATCTTTCTACTTCATATATAGGTAAAAATTAACAAAAAACATGGCACGGGCCGGGGGGGGGGAGGAGTTAGGGGGAAGAGGANGGGGGAAGAGGAACAAAAGACACACAGAATCTCTAAAAAGCACTTTATTTATTTGACTTTTTTTTTTTTTGTAAGATGCTTCTTGCAGATTTTCTCCAGTGCAAAGCTTTATAGACCAGTATACTGTGTCTTTAGCATAGGTGAAGAACCATTAGAACCATTATCTGCTTCCTAGTATTTCATTTTCCTTCTTTTGACATTCCAAGGAAAAAAAAAAAGTGTTGCTTGAAATGAAGAGGGTGCAAAGTAACACTTAGCAAACCTTTTACTGTATGTCTCATAAATTTACAAGACAAACTGAGCTTTCATAGGCAAGAAAACTCTTTGGCAACAGCCTTCAAAATAGTAAGATGTAGTGAAAGTCATGTGCCAGAACACCTATGAGAACATACATTCATACTCTACCAACAAATACAGAGAGAGAACATGATTCATACTGTTGAAAACAGCTGGTTCCAAAGAGCAGAGAAGCAGCTTGGTTGCACTTGCGCACCTCCTTGTAAGCATGAGCAGCAGAGATAAAATGGGCCATTTATTTTGTCTTCTCTAAAAAATGCTATTTTAGAATCCACAAGAGCATGCCTAAATGAATACCAAGCAAAAATGAACTTCCTTTATCTCTTTGGGGGATGTGTGTTTTTGCTTCTTGCTTTTGTTTTACTTATTTATAATTTTGTTGTTATTCTGGGTTTTGTTGCTGTTGTGGGAGGGAGGTGGTTGGTGGGATTTTTTGTTTGTTTTGGTGAAAATGAAGTTTTTACAAAGCATATTTTGCCAGACTTCTTTACCTATCTAAATAAATCCTATTTCTTGGCTTGTTTACTAGTTGGAGACACAGACAAATAAGATAGGTTTCTGCTTTCTAGTGTAAGGATGAACATTGACACTGATCTATGGTATTCACCTGGGATGAACTGTAAGATACTTCTCCTAGAATGAAAAATTATATATCTACACTGTCATTTATAACAGATCCAATTAATTCTTGCCTTTTCAGGGGTAGTAGCAGTAGAAAAAATGTAGTTAGAATAGTCATTTTATATTTGTGGCTAGTAAGACTAAATTGGAAAGGGTAGTCAGATGGAGGCAAAGAACTGAGTCTTCCAAGGTGCAATAAAGGACTATGCAAGATAGAAATGTTACTAATACATTCAAAGTGGTGGCTACTATGATAAAATTATATGATAAAAAATATGATTAATCACATTAAACAAATTTGTCCTAAAAATTGATAATGTAAATTTTTTAATTGATAAATATTTTGGGGGGTGGGAAAATGAAATAATTTTTCTCTATGTCTCTTGCAGGTATATAAGGAACATATAAGGACAGAGCTGCCACAATAAAATGGAGGATAGCAATAATAGTCACAAATGATCTAAAATTTTAGCCTTCCTCTTCCCTTTAAGCCTTGCTGGTTGAAAAGGTGAAACTCTGCTAAGATTGGGACAGAGGACCTGGGGAAATCATGCCTAAGCAGGGAGAAAGCCAACCCGACATGGTAGTTTAAAGTTGTTAGGTATAGTCCTAAAACACTACCTTTTTCATTTTTTCATGAGGGTATCAGCAGACTTTCTATCTCTGGTGAACTTCTTTTTGAAGTGGCTTGGCAAACTGTAGATTGGATGTGTATAGCTTACATCTATTGTGTAGCTTCTTCTACACTGTAGTTTTTGTTCCTTAATCAAATTCCAAACTTGCAGTTGTAAAAATTGCAAAAGTCTATAGCAGTTATAAAAACAGATTCAAATTTAGCATCAGATCAGTCATAAATTATTCTGTCCTGCTGATTTAAATTATTCCTTTCTCTCTTCTGATTTCATGGTCAGCTAGTCCTGGCTGTACTGACTGAAAACTACTAAGCACAGCAACTGTCTCAGACCTCGTAACTGAAAAACATTGCTCTGAATGACTTCCTTTTCACAGGACCCAATAGCTTACAGATACAGAATAAAATAGTGTTCCAACATTCTCCGGTCATCTTCCACATTTCCATAGTTTCGAGACTGGTGGAGCTCTAAATTGCACCATTCTTTTCAGGATTTTTGGGTTTGTTTCTGTGTTTTTACACCTTTTATTTCATACCAGCTATAGCAGATGACTAGCTTTGACATGATATAGAGTAATCACTCTGAGATCAGGTTTCTGTCAGGTGTCTGCTGTAGGCAGATTCTGTGTTTCAGAGGCTCCAAACCACCTCCTTTTTACCTTGCCATCTGCGAGGGGAAGCACATTTTCACAGGGCTGCAGTTCGATCTTCCCTCGACAACATTAACTACAAGAAAAGAATAATGATCTATCAGTCTTCTTTCTGGGACTGTCTTTAACATAGTGATTATGAAGCACCTCTCATTCAAGCCTAAACAGAAAGGCCTGATTTACTCCCTGAACAGGTTCATGTTCAAAGATGGTATTTGGTTAACTTCACTCTGGAATGCAGTCCAGGAACTCATTTAGGCTTCTGAGAAAGAATTAAGAACCCTAAGATTCTCAATGCCTTGTTTTACAGACAAAACTTGACTGGTGAATAATTTTCTATCCAACGGTTAACCAAACCTCTTTCATTTACCAAACAGTCATGGGGACAGTTACCATTTTAAGAACTATTCAGGCTCACCCAATATGCAGTAAATCAAAGATCCTTGGTTTGTTCTTGATGTTTCCTGTCTGGCTAAGGCTGCATTTATTGCAATTAAATCTTTAATTGATCTTGTTACTCTCTTGTATGATATAATCTTCCTGTAGGAGGTTAATATTGTGCTTCATAGTCATGGTAGAAAAAATATTGTCCATATATTGCACTAATATTTCATATTGTCTTTGCAGAAAGGTTGTGGATTTCTACTGCACTTCCATGTAGTAGGCATTCCCATTACACAGCAACACAATGGATCTCCTCTGTGTAAATCACAGATGTTGTGCTGTACTATGTGCAAATTTTGAAAGCCTCTCCACTGTCTACATCCCAAGGGTAAGGGAAAATTACCTGCCTCTGACAGATAACCTGATCTGTTAATTATGCCCAACACTATGGATTGGTGTTCGGTATCTGAGTTAATTACTTAATGAAGTCTGCCAGTGTCAGGTTTGTCAGCAAAAAGAATGTTTTAATGAGAATTTTACTGATCATGAAGGGTGCCAGATTGACAGTGGAAGTGACTGAATTCAACTAATTATCCACAGCACAGGTACAGCATGATTAGCAGAGGTCTAAGTTTTTTCTCCCTACTGCCTACCAAGGTGCTTTATAATGTTCAAAGATGGACTGTCTGTAGAGAAATAGAGTGTTTTGGTCCAGGGATTATTCAGCTTTTGATTACCTAAAGTGAGTAAAATATAGGAAGAATCACAAGCAACGCTCTGTGAAGGAGACTGCTGATGACTTAGAGGCTACTTGACCAAGCTGGACATCCCTAAGTCTATGGGCCCTGACAGCATGCACCCACGAGTGCTGAGAGAGATAGCAGATGTTTGAAAGGTCATGGGGAACAGGAGAGGTGCCGGAGTACTAGAGGAAGGCCAACATCACTCCAATTTTCAAAAAAGGCAAGAAGGAGGACCCAGGAAACTACAGGCCAGTTAGTCTCACCTTTGTCCCTGGGAAGGTAATGGGGCAACTTGTTCTGGATCTCATCTCCAAACACGTTGAGGAACAGGAAGTTATTGGAAGTGGTCAACACAGATTTACCAAGGGTAAATCATGCTTGACCAATCTGATAGCTTTCTATGATGTTATAACTTGTTGGCTGGATGAGGGGACAGCAGTAGATGTCATCTACCTTGACTTCAGCAAGGCTTTTGACACTGTCTCCCATAACATCCTCATTAGGAAGCTGAGGAAGTGTGGGCTAGATGAGGAGACAGCGAGGTGGGTTGAGAGATGGCTGTGTGACAGAACTCAGAGGGTTGTAATTAATGGAGCAGTGTCAAGGTGGAGGCTGGTAGCCAGTGGTGTCCCCCAGGGGTCAATACTCAGTCCAATCTTGTTCAATAAATTCATCGATGACCTGGATGAGGGTACAGAGTGTATCCTCAGCAAGTTCTCTGATGATACCAAACTGGGAGGGGTGGCTGACATTCCAGAGGGCCGTGCTGCCATCCAGCGTGACCTGGACAAGCTGGAGACCTGGGCAGAGAAGAACCTAAGGAGGTTCAACAAAAGCAAGTGCAGGGTCCTGCACCTGGGGAGGAAGAATGCTAAGGCACCAGTATAAGTTAGGGGTGGACCTGCTGGGAAGCAGTTCTGAGAAGGATCTGGGGGTCCTGGTAGATAGTAAATTATCCATAAGCCAGCAATGTGCCCTTGTGGCCAAAAAGGCCAATGGAATCCTGGGCTGCATAGGGAAGAGTGTGGCCAGTAGGTCGAGGGAGGTCATTCTCCCCCTCTACTCTGCACTGGTGAGGCCACAACTGGAATACTGTGTCCAGTTCTGGGCTCCCCAGTTCAAGAGGGACAGGGAACTGCTGGAGAGAGTCCAGCGTAGGGCAACTAAGATGATTGAGGGATTGGAGCATCTCCCTTATGAGGAAAGGCTGAGAGAGCTGGGACTTGTTAGCCTGGAGAAGAGAAGGCTGAGGGGAGACCTTATTATTGCTTACAAGTATCTAAAGGGTGGGTTGAAGGAGGATGGAGCCAGACTCTTTTCAGTGGTTCCCAATGACAAGACGAGGGGCAATGGGCACAAGTTGGAACATAGGAAGTTCCGTTCAAATACACGGAAAAACTTATTTACGGTTAGGGTGACAGAGCACTGGCACAGGCTGCCCAGGGAGGTTGTGGAGTCTCCTTCTCTGGAGATTTTCAAGACCCACCTGGATGCAGTCCTGATTAATGTGCTCTAGGCAATCCTTCTTTAGCAGGGGAGTTGGACTAGATGATCTCTAGAGGTCCCTTCCAATTCTGAAAATTCCATGACTCCATGATTCCATGACTTAGAGAGGCAGGCAGCCGGCAGGTAGCTACTTTCAAGGCAGAAGCACTGAGCTGTTCCAAACAATCTTTCCCACATTATGGTTAAAGTGAAATTTCAAACCCAGACTTTGTAGCACAAACTTGACAAAACTGATTGTGATTCGTGGAAGAAGCTGACTTCTTTGCTGTTCCTTCACTTGGAGGGCTCCACAGCACCAGTGACTCAAGCACAAGGCATTTGAAGAACAAGATACTGTACGCTGGATTGAGGTCACCCATTCACCAAGACTAATGAAGTGGAAGTATCTTGACACAAAGGAAGATAAACATTGAATATAGGAAGAGTTCCTCATAAGTAATCCAAGGAATAGAAAGAAAAATGTATAACAAAGAAGAGGAGTTGATACAGACTGGTGTTTTTGATTAATCAGCATCCCATCCATCCTTCGAACACCACAGCTCAGAAAATAATCTTGACTAAACTCATTTGTGGGGGATTGACAGTAGTCTCTGAAGCCATGAAAGAAAGAGAAGGGCTAAAAGAGAAACTGAGTTGAAAAATGAAAAAAAAAAGCATAAAGAAAGAAAAAATTTGAACTAGTAAGATATGCAACATCAGTGAGTAATTTGAGGATTTGGATGTTTTGAAAAGGAAAAAGAATTACTTTAAAGATGGTAGAGATATCTCTGTCAGCACAGATAAATAATGGCAAGTCATTAAAAGTGGCATCAAATAAGTCTTTCTTGGGTGATTCAGTAGAAGATTTAAAAGTCATCAAAGGTATCTGTGTCCAGCTAATTAGGAAGATAAGATGGGTGGAAACAAATCTGTACTTTTCTCGTAAGTGAGGAAATGGAAGCAATGGCAAACGCAAAAGAGTCACAGACCAACAAAGAAAAATTTACTAACGTGGGAAACAAGCGAGCATCACTTGTACATGTACAAAAATATGAACCATACTTGAATTGAGAACTTTAAATCTTTTCGTCTTAGCAAGGAACTTCTGAATTCTACTTGTCCCTTGAATTCCTGAATATCAGTATAAATACAGCCCAGTAGTCATGACAGTCAAAATGTGTTCTTCTTCACAGTATGCACTTCAAATCAGACTGGAGGAAGAAATATTTATGGTGTACACTGAAGAAGACCAAATAATTTGTGCACTTGTTTATTTGACTCACTTTTCTTGACGAAAATAAACTCAACATGAAATGAAAATTATTTTTTTTTTAAAGAAATGTTTTAGTTTCTTCTTAATATTTGGAAGAAAACCTTCAGAAACATCAAGTCCTTCATATTGGTCCTTTCCAACCTAAACCATTCTATGATTCTATGATTCTATGATATTAGATTTTAAAAAGTAATATTTATACACTACGGTCTTTTCAGGGCAAGATTTTTATAACCTTAATCTATCTGGCTTTCTCCCTGTGATTCTCCTTCATCAAGAAGCTGTTAGTCCTTTGTCTTGTGAAACAAAAAGAGGACAAGTTTGTGGACAAAATGTGTTTTATCAGTCTTATGTTGTCCAACTGTACCTTTTCCTTTCTGGGAAATTCCTATTAAATTTATTATTTCATTGCTCCACTGGTACTTGGTGGAGACAAAAATGTGCAATCACTAAAGCATAGGCATGGAGGAAGAGGCTTCAGGAAGTCATCTAATCCCCAACTATACTTATGTTGTCCCCAACAGATTTTCTTCTTTCCTGTAGTACAGACTGTGATTAATGTGTTTATTTCAAAGTAACCTCTCTGGAAGCTCTATAGACTTGAACAAGAGGGTTGTCACACACAAACCCGTGGCAACTTAAACAAAAACACCTTTAGGTTAGAGAAACAATTGCCAATGACAGCCCTCTGGATATGGTCAAAATAATGCAGTCATGCCGGAGCTATTTTGTACCCCCTGTAAACAAATTAATGTAATCTCATGTCCTTGTTTGAGGTAAAACCGAACCAATTTTGTTCAGTAACTTCGCTTCTAGCTAGGCCTCTAGCCAGGCATGGTATGCAGAGAGGCTCTTGCTTATACTTATTGCTATAATGCCCAAGGCCAACCAACTTTGTTATTTGCCCCGTTGGAGGGTCGGAAGTGGAAAAGCATAGTGAGGTCCCACCTGTGGGGAGGAGAGGACAGGACTGACCAACAGGGGATTCTATCCCATCTGCCTCATGCTCAGTATAAAAGCTGAGGGATCAAAGGGTCAGCTCTCTCTTCCTTCAATGGCCGACATCTGAGGAGGACTCTGTTCATCTGCCTGTGATCCCGATCCTGAATGCAGATCTGGAATCCAGTTCCTGTCTGTCACTGAGTCCAGTCTGGAACTGCCCCAGTGCCAGCCAGTGATGTGATTGTCATCCTGGGAGCTTGATACGGTTTTGTATATATTTTTCATTATTCTTTTTATTTTATTATTAATATTTCATTGAAGTAGTTTAGTTCCTTCTAAACTCATAAGTGTCTTTTTCCCTCCTCTGCCTCTCTCTTTGAAGAGGGGTAGAGAGGAGCATCTGTTGGTCCCATCTGGGGTCCCCCAGGTGCCCAGTAGCCGATTTGGCCTAAACCACGACATCTCATGATCATTTTTATTGCAACTGAGAACAGGAAATAGTCTGTAGCAAGAAAGAGGCATCAATTCATGCAGCACTTGTGGTGTCTATGCCATAACAAATCTAAACTGGTGATTAGGACTGCAAAACATAAGTAGGGGAAAAAACCCGTGCAACCTCAGCCTGTGTTTCCTGGCCACAGATTTTTGCATAGACTTTTTTTCCCAAAAGAGAGATCAGAGGTAAGTTATTGATGAGTCACAATGCTGTCAGAAAATGTATCATTTCATGTTAGGTGACTAATGGCTAGCTATTCTTTTAACACCAATGGGACTGTGAGATGTTATGAGACTCAAAACCAGGTATGGACTTTTAACTGTCCTCTGCATCTCTGCTGCAAGGGCAGATGGTTATGTTCCCAGAGCTCCAGGAAAATCAGCAGGCTATTCTGGGGTAATCACAAATCTGGGGTAAGCAGAAAAGAATCTTATATATATTTCCTTTCACACATCTTTAAAAATGTCATTGAACTTCTTTTTTAGATAGTGTCATTCATTTGTACCATATTTCTTCCTCGTATTGAATCACAGTGCTTAATACAAATGCTACTGAAAGACGGGAATATTCAAGAGCTGTGTTTACTACTACCCTCGAAGAGTTTTCAGAGCATCCCTCAAACCTGATGTTTAGATCTAAAATTCTCAGCATGTTTGGCAGAATGTTCACAACACAACTATCTGTTTTTAGAATAAGTGTCTCTCCCTATTCCAGTTAATTGAAAACAATTCTCAATCACCCTCCTGTGCTTAAAGTATCTGGATTAAGATATAGTGGTGGAAAAGTATCAGGGTTTTAAAGACATATAAACAACATAGTTGTTTGAACAGTTGACAAATAAATTCAAGCTCCCCAGGATACTCTTGTTTAGGATTTTCCCAATTAGGCATTTTATTTGATCTCTGGGTCTGGGTGAGCCACAATTCTCAAGAATTGAAGAAGAGATTAATGGACTGGATACAATGGCTAATTCATCTCCAGGGTTTTGTTCATTGCTTGTCTTTGCTAATTTAGTACCATTATATCCAAAGTCAAATAAATCAAAAAGAGAATTAGGCTTAGTGCAACCGGTCTTTGAAGGGAGTTTATGGCTTGCCAGATAGTAACTGTTTTTTACAATACTAAACACAAACTTTACAGTAGAAATTTTTTTCTTATGGAATGTTGCCAAGAGAAGCTTGCAAGAAAGTTTTTTGTAAAAACATAATTAAAAAAGTTGCTATTTCCTATATCAGACAGACGTGTACTAACTTGGAAAAGAAAAGTGGGAGCTGGAGGCCCAAAGAGCGAGTATTTTAAAAGTGTTTGGGGAGCTGCAGCACCAGGAAAATATTCGAGGAAAAGCCAATGCAATGTAGGGCACAGATAAAGGCGAAAACAGTTTTGTGGGTTTTTTTTCCTTTAATGACAGCACTTGAATCTGAAATTAAGCACAGCAGGTAGGAAGGTACTGCAGGGATTTTAAAAGGTATCGCACATCTGTATGCTAACAGACTTTGGTTTTCAACGATAGAGATGCAGACCCCACAGTGTTTATGGTCACAAATGGGAATTGTATATTTCTTGCAAATATACTGTATCCTGTTGACCCACTATTTAGAGGAGATAACTTCTATTTGTTAATAGCACTTGTCTTTGTTTTAAACAACAGGCTGTTTTTCTCAACGGCTGCCTTTTACATAGGCTGTCTTCCAAGATACAGCATCTTTCATTTCTCTGACTGTAGCTGTCTGGACAGGTCTGATTTATATACTGTGGGACAGTTCTTCAGCTGTATAAATCAGCATAACTCTACCAGGATCATATGTATATAATAGAGTGGTTGTCATTGCAAAAAGGCCATACCTCTCACCCATTCCGACATGATACACAACTGAACTACAAAAGGTGTGGTACATGTGATTGCAAAGGAGATGGCCAAAGTGCTCATCCCACAGCACTTTTCATAGAGGTCTGCAAAATGCAATGAGACCAGTAAGGCTATGGCCCTTTTCCAAAGGGAGCCGAAAAACTCGGGTAGTGGGGAGAGCCAGACTGCTGTCATCTTGCCATCCCTGGGCAAATTCCTGCAGAGAGACGGCTGCTTGTTTTCAAGTTTTCATTTTGGGGGGTAACTGGAAGGCGAGTTTGTGTGGAAGCCATAGCCAGGATGATTCCAATGGAAGCAGTTTGGCAGTACGTCCTTTCCAAAAAAGGCAGTTGATATACTATTTTTAATCGTACATGTCTGATATATTTAGCAGGCATTGTAACTTAGAGAAAGCTCCCTCAGATCATTGTGAAACTTCTTCATTATAATTTTCTTGCCCTCTGCAGTGAAGACAGCTCAGCTCATAATGGTCACGGAGTCTGCTTTTGGCAGGCAGAAAGATACAAAAAGGAGAACCAATTAAAAGCATAAACTCTGAAAATTTTCTGAAATATTTTGTCATAAAGCACGGAGCATAAACAAATGTACTATATATAAAGTGTTAAAAGTCTATTGGCACTGTATAGTGGCTAAGCTTTGATGAAATATGTCGATCATTTAAAGTCAAGCTAATAAAATCTTTTCTAGATATCCACACCTCATTTACACTAATTCTCCTTTCTATATATTTTTAAGGTAAAGAAAAAGCTAGCTGTTAATAATTACTCTCTGGGATTTTAAAATTTTATCTATGTAACATAGATAGTATTTTACTTGAAAGTGATAAAAATATTTCTGTATTTATTGGTATATTTCTGGATCAGTTTCAAATATTCAAAACTTTAAATTTGAAATACTTGACTTTTTCATAGTTTCTTTAGCAAAACTGGTTTTAAATATATAAAAACACTATTGAGGAACTATATTGAGGGCAATTTTTACTGGATATTGAAACCCCACTTTATTTCCAGTATGCTTTTAAGCAAGAAAAACAGCAATAATCTCCTTGATAAAAACTTTAACTTCTCAATGAGGCAACATGAAAGTAGCAAGGGGGTTTTGTCCTATGGTTTTCAAGACAACCACCTTTTACCACCCCTGGTCCATTCCGAAATGTCCTGGTTATATTTTTGATAACTTGCAAATGTATTCAAATGTTTCTGTTAGTATTAAAAGACCATTCTAAGGACTTTGGTTCTCCATCAAATACATGGTATTTGATGAAGGGCATTTACACATCCAGTTCTCATCACCAATGGTCAAAGCAATTGCTATAAACTGGCTCAAGCAGAAAAATCTCAAGAAAAGAAAAGAAAAGAGAGAGAAGAAACAAGAGAGAAAGAGATCATGAAGCAGTCCCAAATACACTGCAAGCCAGTGCTTCCTTCTGGGATCATGAATAAGCTACAGGCTGGTTCAAGTTCTGTGATCTGGTATTTCCAGACACCAGACAGAACAGAGCAGAAGATCATGAACACTCTTTCCCGAAAGTCTTCCTGGTCTCATAAATACCACAGGGTACAGCTAGCTCGGCTGTAGATAGTGATACACAATTGGAAAGTAAACATCTTTAGTAGCTTTTGACCATGTAGGAGTGCAGTTTGCAACCAAGAGAGGAGTTCTTCAATAATTCCTAAAAGCATACAGCATCCTTTTATCTGTCTGTATGTTTTTTACAAAAATTTTATATGACTGGGAAATATTTCTCTTAAGCTGGGGCTTTGATATTCTCACTTCTTGCAAGGGGACTGGTCACTCTCATGTGTGTATCATGAAATAATACTGTAAATTTCTTTGAAAGTCCATCCAGACTAAGGAAGAATAGCTCTTGATGCATTAAGTCTTTCAGCATCCTAGATCAGTTCACAGGTCTGAACTTCTGAGGCCACCTGTTATTCTTTCTTAGTTGTGTCTCTGGGAACAGGTGCAATAAAAGCTCAATCCAAACCATTACAGACAACTTACACTACTGGTCTAGGAGGAGAATTTCTTCCTTTTCCAGATGAGATAGGACAGATCACTAAGGCCAGGTCTGTGTTGGTTAATGGTTGTACCTGCAGGGTTTTTTTTCCAACACCAGTGAAGGAACAGAAAGACTTATCCAGTGTGTAGAAAATTGTACTGCGAGATTGTGTTTCCCAATGGCTAGAGAATGTACATGAGGCTATAAATCCCATTAGGAATTATAAATCACTGTCATTTAGGTGTTCATTGCATTTGGAAAGGACCAAGTGACAGCATAAATTTTCACTTATTACCTCTAAGTTTGTTGGGGCGTCTGAAGAGATGGGAGTTGCTGAAGACAGCGGGTCTTCTGTGGCTCTGCAGCATTCTAACCATTTCAGGATGACTCTTCTGTCTTCACTTTCAGGTGGCCAATACATGTGTAACTGAGGCTTTGCCTATAACATTATGTGGATTTTTCTGCCAGGGATGGTCAGTCCTGTTACACACACAATTGGTCATGTATTTGAAGAAAAATCTCTTCTTTAGAAACTGTCCTTCTTCTCAGGAAGCTCACAGCTGTCCTTGAAAGCTGAGAACTGTCCCTGTCTTGATCAATCCTTTACAGCTATGTCCCACCTAGCTTGCCACTGCCGCCTCCACTTCTGAACTCCTCTGTCACATTGCTCCTTGTAAGGAAGGGCAAGGCCCAAACCCGGACCTTAATCCCCAACCCCTTCCATTTCCTGCACACTGTAACAACCTGTTACATATTGGTTTCAACATGGTCAGGGTTTGGTCCTACCACACTTAGCAATTGTGGTCTTGCACAGGAGGCCCTGTGCCTCATTGCAGTCAAAGGAATTTGAGAATACATTCCTATGTTTCACAGCCTTATTTCGTGAATATAAGTGGCACCGCTGATATAAAAAAAGAAAACAACAAAAATTTGTTTTGCTGAAACAGTGCCCGCTGTTAGATGCACTGTTGGGCCATTGTCTCTATTAGCAGTTATGACTAAGCCAGTACTTACTGTTTCAAGCAATATTGTAAACCTATCCTCTAGAGGGTTTTTAAACTTTCCAGTAGCTCCAATTTCCATAATTTTCAATTCTCAGACCTCCAGTGATGTTAATGGGATAACAGGTCAAATATATCATCTTAGATATAATAACCAGAATCTATCTCAAGAAAGTTTTATGGAAGGTGTAGCGAGAACTTCATAGTCCTGTCAATAAACAGGCCAACTTTGGAGACCAATTTTTAACAGTACAGATTGAGAACTTTATTCCTGTGTTATATATGGGTACTGATGTGATCCTGCAAATAGAGTGAACCCAAAGGTATTCATAAAAATATAAGCCATATAACAACAACTATAATCAAACCTAATATTTCACAACTGTTTATGGCAATGTTTTCTTACTGTTTTCTTTTTCAGAGCTAATGGGAAAGAAAATAGAACTGTACTTAAACACAAAAAGACAATGGGCTTATCATAACATGGTGCAAGTTGTCCTTTTTTGTAGCAGAATTTGTAACCCCTTCTGAAGTCCTGAAATGCTATATTTAAACCATGGTGCTCCCTGCTGGCTTCTGTCAGCACTGCCTACATCTTAGTATACCATTTTGACTCAGCACCACTGTGCTGTAGCTCACATATTTCTCTGTGCGTTTAAATAGACAGGCAGACCCAGTCCAACAAAGCCGGGTTTCAGGATTGTTGGAAGAAAATCTGGCCAGATATGTGGAAATACTCAAGAGCTGGGGGATGTCAGTGTGCTTCTCATACCCATTTTTTCCAAAGAGATGAGTGTGTTAGGGATGAAATTCCTATAAGGATGTCAGCAGTACACCTCCAGATTTCACTATGGCCTGGGTCCTAGTCTCTTCGAAAACTCAGCTGTGGATCTTGGTGTAAGAACATGAGCTGAGCAGAGATCCTTTGAAAAGCTAGTCCTTTACTGCTTTACATTTTTTTTTCTAAGTCTAGAGAGAGACAGTAAAAACTTCAACGCCACAAATCATATGAGTATCCTATTTATCTTAAGCAGTGCTTTTAAATAATCCACTTTTTATCTTGTTTGTCAACACTGTGTTTGATGCCCAAAAAGATTTACTCGAAGTGCAAACATTATCAGATACCTACTGTTCCTCTGTAGTACCTCAGGGGGGATTCAAAACCGGCCAGCTTAGATCTTCGTACTTCAAAGAATTTCCCCTGAAACCTTGTTTACAGCATAAGCAGAAAAACAAGGTCCCTTTCCCCTTTTGTACTACCATTAACCACATTAAAGCACAACACTCCACTAAATAATTCCTCCACAACATACACACAAACTGCACCACCATCTAAAATAGGTCAATTGCTTTCATTTTAGCATGCTAATTTACCACCACAGAAACCTGATACTGGAAGAGACAAGAATGTTTTACATTAATTTCTGCCCCATCCCCTGCTGCTTACCTATGTTATTTCACAGCTTCCCAGAGCTTTATGGTAAGATACAGTAACACCTATACTGCATTTAAAAACCACATAAAAATAGAATTCTTAAGAACTTTCTCTTTTGTCCTCATGCCTTGAATATGTCAGAGAGATTTATAGTAGTTAAACCAATATTTTATTGATCATGTCTTTCTTTTGAGTTGTGCTCTCTTTGTTTTATTGCAGTGAGGGCTATGACTGAATTAAACAGCACATCCTAACCTGTTCCAACAGCTTTAAACAGAAAATGAGAGGTGTGTACATAAATATACACACTCTACACTTCACCGGGTGTGCAAACTCTCCAAAAGCCAATTACAATTGTAACTATTTGTGGTTTTTCGACCTTGGCTGGCTGCCAGACCCCCACCCAGGTGCTCCCTCACTCCCTCTCCTCAACACCACAGGGGGAGACACTAAGATAGGCAAGTTTGTTGGCTGAGATAAAGGCAGTTTAATAACAAAAGCAAAAGCCTCACGCGGAAGTAAAGCAAAAAGAGAAAATTTAGTCTCTAGTTCCCGTCACTAGCTGCCTCCTGGAAAGTGGGGCCTCAACATGAGTAGCAGTTGGTTGGGAAGACAAACACCATTAACTCCTAACTCCTCCTCTTCCTCCCTTCTTCCCCCCAGCTTTATTGTTGAGCATGATGTCATATGGCATGAGGTATCCCTCCCAGGTTCTTGCCCACTCCCAAGCCTACTAGCCTTGTGGGGGATAGAAGAGAGTTTGGTGGCCCAGCCTTGATGCTATATGAGCACTGCTTAGCAATAGCCAAAACGCTGGTGCATTATCAACACCATTCTAGCCACCAATGCAAAGCGCAACACCGTATGAGCTGCTACAAGGAAAGTTAACTCCATCCCAGCCAGACCCAGTCCACTGTTGAATAGTATAATCAAGTATGTTTCTTTTAACAAGGGTTTGGAGCCTGATCCTTCTCGCCTGCCAAAATTATTCTACTGACATAAATGAGATTATGCAACAGTGTGTGCAACTAAGGTAACTTATAAGAGCTAGTTTTACAGAAACCTACTACAACCTTAAAAAGTTCGAGAAACGTGGAAAACACTTTAAAAAAACTAATATTTTTTTTAATTTGATTCACAAGGCTGTAAAGTAGAAATTCATGACTAAAAGGAGATCTCAACAGTGCTGCTCTCAGCAAAGCTTGGTGTCGTCAGCAAACTTGCTGAGGGTACACTCAATCCTGCTGTCTATGTCACCAACAAAGACATTAAACAGCACCAGTCCCAGTACTGACCCCCAGGGAACACCACTCATCACTGGTCTCTACTTGGACACTGAGCTGTTGACCACAACTCTTTGAGTGTGACTGTGTGACTATCCAGCTAATTCCTTATCCAGCAAGTGGTCCATCTGTCAAATCCATGCGTCTCCAATTTACAGACAAGGATGTCAGGCGGGGCAGTGTCAAATGCTTTGCACAAGTCCAGGTAGATGATGACAGTTGCTCTTCCCTTACCCACCAACACTGTAACCCCATTGTAGAAGGCTACCAAATTTTCAGGCACAATTTGCCCTTAGTGAAGCCAGGTTGGCTGTCACCAATCACCTCCTTATTTTCCATGTCCCTTAGCATAATTTCCAGGAGGATCTGCTCCATGATCTTGCCAGGCACAGAGGTGAGAATGACTGGCCTATAGTGCCCCAGGTCTTCCTTTTTTCCCTTTTTAAAAATTAGAATTACGTTTCCCGTTTTCCAGTCAGTGGGAACCTCACTGGACTGTCACAACTTCTCAAATATGATGGACAGTGGCTTAGCAATTTCATCTGCCAGTTCCTTTGGGACCCAGGAATGCACCTCATCAGGTCCCATGGACTTGTGCACCTTCAGGTTCCTTAGATGGTCTCCAACCTGGTCTTCTCCTGCAGTGGGCAGTTGTTCATTCGCCCAGTCCATGCCTTTCCCTTCTGTTACTTGGGTGCCGTGGCCAGAGCACTTGACAGTGAAGACTGGGGAAAATAAGTCTTTGAGTACCTCAGCCTTGTCCATGTCCTGGGTAACAAGGTCTCCCGTTTCCTTCTGCAGAGGGTCCACACTTTTCCTAGTCTTCCCTTTATCACTGACGTACCTATAGAAGCTTTTCTTGTTGCCCTTTGTGTTCCTGGCCAGTTTTATCTCTATCTGGGCTTTAGCTGTCCTAATCTGATCCGTGGTTACTTGGACAATTTCTCTGTATTCCTCCCAGGCTACCTGTCCTTACTTCCAACTTCTCTTGGCTTCCTTTTTGAGTTTGAGTTTGTCCAGGAGCTCCTTGTTCATCCATGCAGGTGTCCTGGCATTTTTGCCCAACTTTGTCCTTGTTGGGATGCACCACTCCTGAGCTTGGAGGAGGTGATCCTTGAATATTAGCCAGCTTTCTTGGGCCCCTCTTCCCTCCAGGGCTTTATCCCATTGTACCCTACCAAGCAGATCCCTGAAGAGGCTAAAGTCTGCTCTCCTGAAGTCCAGGGTAGTGAATTTACTGCACAACCTCCTCACTGTCCTAAGGATCTTGAACTCCTCCATCTTATGGTCACTGCAGCCAAGGCTGCCCTTGAACTTTACATTCCCTAAATGTGATGTGTCCCCATGTCAATTTTTTGGTTTATACATTCATATATATCTAATCTAATCTAATCTAATCTAATCTAGTACTTGTGTTCAGTCATTTGCTTATTTGTTGTTCAGTTTTCCTAGAAGACTCATTTTTGAATGACTTTTTAACCCACCACTATGACAATTTATCAAGTATACTATATATCATCATCTGCAAATTGTATTTTAATTAAACATTTGGGTTTAAAATAAAAGTAATTTTTCTAGACATCTTCTGGTTACAATATTTTTTTTGTTTTCTTTAGAGAAATCTATATAAGGTCTACTTTAAGAATCCCTTGAACAAACTTAATACTCCACCTATATTCTCTTTTTTGTTGTTTTTTTGTTGTTTTGTTTGGTGGGGTTTTTTGATAGAACTTCGGTTTCCAGTTAATAAGGGTTTTTTATACCTTCAGTTACATACTAGAGGAACCATCAATATGAGTAATGCTTTATTGTATCTGTAATTTAAATGACAAGGCAGAAAAGAAAAAATAAAAAAGATCTTTTCTTTCTCAGATTAATTCATGGGAAGACAGCAGGCTATTCTTGTTAGCTAGGAAGATCATCCTCACTGAGGATCAGAGAAGTATTTAGTTTTGGTGAGTCGGGGTTCATGCCATATGTTTCACTCTTGGTGATATTAATTGAATGTCACATGCCACAGTGCAGGGTCTGTTGTCCCACAACCTCTGAATTAATGACAGTGAAAGATGTTTTGCACTTGGGAAAGCTAATGCAAATTCGTAACTGAAGTTCTCACAAATGAGAAGCAAACAGGGGTTAACATCTTGACCTCATCCATTCATCTGTGCTCTCAAATCAGAGAGGGTCTTTTCACCCACTTCGCAGCTACAAACTGCCGCTAATCTTTGATGAAACAGTGACATTTTACCAATCTCAATAACACCTGGTAAGTGCCTCCTGTTGACAATAGTACTGTGTTTTAATGAACAAATAAATGGCTTATCTACCATTCTTGGCAAGAAACCCCAGCTACCGAGGCAGAGCACCAGCTCTCCCAGTGTTACTTGGGCTAATTGACTCCTTGGATGAAGTTAAATCACACTATCCCCAGTGGGATGTATGTTTGCCAGTAATCAATAGCTCAACAAGATCCACATGGCAGGTAATTAAGTGGAAAGTAATTAATACCCATCAAATGTTTTATTAACTGTTTGCCATTCCTTCACTCAAAAGTCCCAGTGTACCGTAAATAAGGCCGTGAAGAAAGGAAGAAATATGGTCTGTATTTTCTAACAAGCTAAGTATTACTGCTGAATTCTTCACTGGTCTGTGCATCATTTCAAAGTAGCATCTCATACACACAAATGTCCTGGTCTTACAACCCAGGAGAGATTCTCAGCTGGCACTGTCCTGAACATTTGGTTGTTGCTTGAAAAATAAGCAGTGCTTCAGTGCAAGCAAACTTAGGGAATCAGACTGGTTATTGTAAGCATTTGTAATATTCCATTTTGCAGTAATATTTTAGCTGTCATACAGGTGAGGCAAGACGTGTAAGGAAATATAAAATATTTCATGCCCACCAATAAAGCTGGAAAAAAAACCATCAAGATTTTTGGCACAAAAACTTATGAACTGTTACTCCCAACTATATCAGCAGACACCAACTCCCCACCCTCCATGTTCCTTGCCCCCATAAACTTTGCCACTATCTTTGCTCCCATAAACTTCGCCACTTTGGACTAGCTTTCATGCACCTTGAATACAGGCTGACTTTAAAAGTATAGACAGTAATGCTCCCTGCAGACTAAGACAGGGGTGGATTTCTGCTTTAGAAAATTTCCTGAGAGAATTCTTGTGTTGTCCAACAGTCTGCAAAACTGGAAGCCACAACAGAAAAGGAAGCATTCCCTCACCACAAAAAGCCTCCCTTCGTTCTCCTTTAACAGCCTTTCCAGCTGCAGAGGCTAGCTTCACCATTCTTTTTGTATGTTGTTTATCTGGATTTTTAGTCAACGTTTTCCTCCATTTATTTCTTCCTGTCATTCGTATATAACCCAAGAAGCACTGCGACAGCAGTAACCACAGAACCATTATTTTAACAACAGGCAGTGACCTTCTCTTCCAAGCCCAGGCACATTTGCAGAACATTTACCTAGCGCTATTCCAGAGATAGAGTTTGGCCTGTCATAAGATGTCAGTAGGAGGACTCAGCTGCTGGAGCACTTGATATTTGATGTTTCTGGAGATTTAACAATATGAATTCTTTTCCTGTGTTTTGATTTTGAATGGTACATCCCCCGCCAAATACCTCTTCTAAATTTTACTCCTGAATTCACGCAGCCTGTTTGATGTAGAATCTAACCTTGACTTTGAAGACTCTTCTTGTGCTGGAAACACACTTCCTCCCTCAAAATACCAACAAAAGTATAAATGCTAGGGAGTGAAGGGGAGGGACAAGGAAACAGGTAGCTGAGCACACTGCTGGGTGTTACCATTGTCTTTTATCAAGACACAGAGGAGCAGAATTCTTCCTTAACCTCAGTGTTTCATAATTCCTGTGGAAGTCTGTGCAGTCAGAAAGCTTTGTCTTCCCTGGCCTTGGTCAGGGGTGCTGCTAAACTGTTGTCTTCTGCCTATAAAGTTTTTTCATCTATCCTACCAAAACTTTCTCCGTATCTTTCCCATCACCTTAAGATACTATAAATGCTTGTCTTTATCCTCCTCCTTTTGGAAGATATACCCTTTTTATCAGCTGCAATAGGATGTTGTAGACTTCTTTCTGGACAAACCAGCTTTTCATGGTGGGAGGCAGCTTCCAGTCTGGATGTTTGCAGCTGGAGAGAGAGTCACCTCCGTATAATAATAGTTTACTGGTAGCCGGGCCAACAGGCCCCTCAGTCATGGGGTAAAATAGGGTGAAAATATGAAATGAAAGCAAAGAGCAGCTTGTGGCTTTAGCAGTAAATAGCTTTAGGAATACATTCACGGGCGGCATTCATAATTACAGAGTCCATTAAAGGAAAACACATAGACCCCCATATTGACTAGCAATTTATTCCGGTTTAAACTATCCTCATGTTCAAAATCCACCCTTCTGGCACCTGCTTATTCTGCCAGAATGAGCCTTACATGAACTCTTTCTGTGTTCTGAAGATTGACGTGAGGAAGGCAGATACAAATATAGTAAGCATTTTTTAATATATTTTCTGGTGTGGTATCTCTCAGGGTTATTTTCCAGACATTCTAACATATCTAAATAAGGCTTAATCTTGTGTTGCTGTGCAAGCAAAACTCACAATCAAAGTCTGAGAGACTAAGAATACAGTCCAAGTGACAGGAATAATGCTTTCTAACACAAGCACCAGATTTCAAAAATACGAAATATAGTCATAGCAGAAGGGAATAGTAGAAACTCATCCTCTATTTTCTGCTGTAAAGTATAACATAGGTTAAATATGCTGTGTGTATTTATAGATATGTCTATTTTAAATCTGTTTTGATGTGTATTGTATACATATGTTAAGAATGCCCCAGTACAGTCAAATATACACAACAGGATTACGTGGATTTGTAGATTATATCACTATTCTGAACATTTCAGATTTCTTATAATGTCTAGATCTTCCTATACTAAGCACAAAGCATTCAGTTGAACAAAAAATCTGCTCTGATACATACACTCAGAGTTCCCATTGATTTCTGTGCTGCTGACTTCAATGGGAGTTGAATGTGTGTATTGGAGGGCAAAAGACAGCTATTTATAGTCTAACCTTCCCAGACAAAATGAGCAGGCTGGGTGTCCTTTATCCTCTCATCTACACTAACTCATCTAACACTTTCTGAATCATCTTTTATCATTTAATCTAATTCATTACAAATGAGCTATAGTAGAAGATATCCTCTAATGAATAAGTGCAACAAAAGAAAAATGAAAATAATATACTAATCAGCTAGTTTTGAAACACATGGAAATTATAAGCATTTTTTGTTGTTTCTAAATAATTTATCTGCAAGTACTGTTAATTTCAAAAAATAGTACATTGTCTAGTTACCTACCAGAGATATCTTGGGATTTCACTTTTAGTACAGAAGAATTAGTCGAGTTTAACAAAGAGCACAGTTTTCTCAACTTTGTAAAAATAGCAAAATGGTAAAAAATCAATCAGGCAACTTTATCCATGTGTATTCTTTTACTTTCAGAAAGCTATGCAGTCATACATGTGGTCTGCTGCTTCATAATGCCTTTCCACTGTGTTTGGATATTTCAAAAATTACAGAAAATCAAGACTATTTTGGCATTAATAAAAAATGAAAAAGGGAAAGGGAAGAAGATAAATTTGGTGAAGAAAAAAGAAAACATCAACACTGTTAAGCTTTTGAAAGATTTGTGCAATAACATTCTGGGTTTCAACATGAAAAATAGAAAACCTTTCTGTGCAATAACATTCTGTGCTTCAACATGAAAAACAGACAGCCTTTCTTTTCTTGTATGTGAAATTGTTCCTCATTTGTTTTCCAGCCAATAGGATCCCATCCCTCGCAATTTGAAATTAGAAAGGATACATGGCAAAATGCCTTGGGTTTTTTTTCCACTGTCTCAACTTTGCAGACAAAGCATGAGTTTGAACCGGGCTTGGACCATGTCAGAGATGCACTCCTTTCACGCTTGAGGAAATGGGAACAAACAAATTCAGCTTAAGTGTAGGACTAAGAACATAGGGGTTCAGAAAAAGGTAAATATAACCGGTGTCAAAACAAGGCCAACGTACAATTTAGCCTGGCTGAATTTATCACTTGTCAACCTGACTCAGCTTTCTTTCTCTGAATTCAAGACTAGCTTCCCCATATTTCCCCCAACAGTTCTGGCAATATTTGAGTTTGCAATTCTGACTCCTTACTGAAATAGAAAAGACCCTGGTTAAGGATTTGGCTGTAGGCTTTGAAAAACAATATTTGTAAAATTCTGAGTATCTCTCAGGAGTGATACCACCAGAAACTTCATATTAAACATCCCTCGTGTTTCAGGGCCCCACGTTTTGCTGGGCTGGGTAACCTGACAAACAAAACTCTGGAGTCTGATGCTAGGACACCCCTCGTAAGGACAGCAGGTTTGAAGAGCCTGCCTGCAGCGACTGCAGCTTTGGGTGTGCTTTCTGTAACTGAGCAGTAAATGAAGGGTTATCTCCATCCAGAGTTGCCAAGAAAATCATAATCGCACCTTTAATGTGACAGATGGTCACTGGATAGCAGTAAAAACAGGTACATGGGAAATAGAGGAAATGTAAAACTCTCTGGGGAAAAAGCAAAAAGACAAATAAAGCAGTAGCACGACTCAAAATTATAAATGAACAATATGGAAAGGGATTCTCCCTAAGACACTGCAGTTGTAGTGAAAGTGTTCATTTCAAACCTGTCTGAATTGCCCATAAGTCTCTTAGCACCAGTGAAATATCAGATATTTAAGGACTGACCCTTCTGCCAAATTCTCACCAAGGTCAAAATCACTTTTGTGCAGACAGCTCAAGGCCTTGTTTACTCAGGACTAAATGGTCATTAGCTATTCTAGCTGCTGCTGCCACAGTGCAGACTGTTCAAATGACCTTTATAATGGTTAATCTTCAGCAAAAGCATCTTCATTTGATCTGTTTTAGGATTCAAAACAAGTATATTTACATGATAAGTATTTTCCAACACCTCATTAAACAGAAGTTTCTGTACAGTTAATTTTAAATCCAGAAACTTTTGTCTGAAAACTTAACAAATATAATAAATATATATGCATATGTATCACAGCAAATGGTGTGTTCCATGATCACATTCTCCTTGATACAAGAAGGAAGACGTAAGATGATTTCTGCCCAGTGACAGAACTAACATCTTAGTCTCACTAACGTGTCAAGCAGTATAGTAAATATTCTTTGGCAACAGCCTTGCACAGTAATACTTCCAATAAGTTAAATTAAAATAATTAGCTGAATAATGTGTGCCTGATGTCTCTCTCCCTTTCTGTTTTAAATATAAAGGTAAGTGTTCTATATAAATGACTTCTACTTTTGCAGCAAACATGCTTTGTTTTGATTGTTTGCGTTTCCACAGCTGTATTTCCAAATCAGGATAATCTAACTTGAAACAACCCACTCATGACAAAGCTATTCAAGTTTCAAATTATGTTGTTTGATTGGAAAGCCCTGTGAGGGGGTCATCTGTTAACAGGTATGTATATCAAGTTGTGCTGGATCCTTGTCCAAATTCACTTTTAGCAGAATGAAACTTCGGTAATATAATGAATGAATAGGAAGCTCAATCTTAGGTAGTGGGGGAGTAAAAGTGAATGCACAGGGTTTCAGGTAAACATTGTTATGAGGGTGGAACTGGGCAGTAGGAATTAATGCCATCTTAAGGAAGATTAAGTAGTCCTCTGCGTGTTGCTCTCTCTCACGATTTAAGAGGAAACAACATGTTACCTCACTGCTGTGAAAATAGCAAATATTAATCGACACTGGAGACACAAAAAAGGAAATAAAAAGTTAATATGACTCCTTTTCAGAGATTGAAAAAAACCCAAAGCCAGTCCTTACCAATGTGATAGTAAATATCAAGTTAAATTGTTCAGGTTTAGTTTCAAATACATTTCTAGTAAAAGAAAGGGTCTTGGCTAAAAAAGAAGTATCACTTCCTGAAGCATTAAAGCAGAATACATCTCAGAGTGCCTTCATGGCATCATTACCAAGAACTCAGTGTGTTAAACTACTACCCTGTGTCTGTATTTGTTCCTCCAGTCAACAACAAACACTAACAGAATCGAAGTGTCACTAGTGAAAACCAATCCCTAACTGACAAATATCCCATATTATTGAACAGTGTCCTTTCCAATATCTTAGCCAGAAAGGGAAAAGTGTATGTTAAAAACACACCAGATATAAAATCTGGCAAAAAATGTGCTTTTTAAAGTCTGCAGGGTAATCACATACATCGCTTCAAGTGGTAGCAAAAGTGTAGCAAACAAATAAAGGAAAGTGATTCTGCCTGCTTATTTGGCAATTGGGAGACCATATTTGGAGGGCTGCATCATGTTTTGGGCTCCCCAGTAGAAGACATGGATATACTGGAGTGAGACCAGCAGAAGCTACCAAGCTGGTTAGGATGCTGGAGCACAGGACATGAAAGGAGCTTCGAAGAGCTACATTTGTTTGGTGTGAGGGAAAAAGAAAATGCTGACAACAGAATTGATGGCTGTCCACAGCTGCCCAACAAAGAGGACGTAAGGCAAACAAATGCTGGCTAGACCCTAGGACAAACTAGGACCATCACAAGTATGGTCAAACAGTGGAAGAAACTGGTCAGAGAGGGTGTGAAATCACCTGCCTTACAGGTATTCAAAACTCAACTGGATGCAGCCATCAGCAAAGTATACTAACTGGATTTGTGTTGAGCTGAGTTTGGAACAGATACCTCCGGAGTTCTTTTCCAAACTGAACTATTCCTTGGTTCTATGTATTTGCATTCACTGTTAAAATTAAAACTTCAGGAAAGGTTTCTCAGTCCTTGCTTTCTGATTAAAAGATAGAATCCATTGTTCCCTTAGAATAACTAACTGCCTAAGAGGTCCTTCTATTGATTTGTGGATAGCTCAATGTTTAGGGCAGGCCAGAACCACCACAGATTAGAAAGACAGACAGATGTGCATATAATTTTGTTGCTGACTTTTACACATTATTTGTGTGATTTATTTTTGAGACACTATCCATTGTCTTGAATACAGTCTCTGTTCCCTGATCTGGTTGTGAATCATATAAAGCTAGTAACAGAATTTTCTTTTTTGATTTCTTTGATGAAAACTCTTGGTTTTATCCTCATGGAAAATGGAGGAAAGGGAATTAAATCTGGTTTGGTGGCACATAAAATACTTTAGCTGTATTATACTGGCTACCTGGAGAACCTCATTATGAAATAGAATTCATGTTTATCTAGAGTTGTTGCAACCCTCCTGAATAAGAGCTCCATCCCTAGTCCTCCCTAGGGATTCCCACTACTGAATACCAGCATAGGCCAGGAATAAATTTAGCCTCACATATGTAGGATACTGTTACAGGTTCTTATGTCTTTTCACTTTAAGAATGGCACTTCCCAAGTTGATATTATGTCCTATCCCTGAATTCTTACAAACCTAAGATATTTTAAAATTAAATTGACACAAATATTTTTGATTAAGTGAAAAAAAAAATCGTGCTTCTCGGTGGAATTTTCAATTTGGAAAACAGAGAAATATTAAGGACTCAAAGGACATTTTATGATTGCGTGATATTCAGACAGGTGGAGTGGAGGAATCTGAGAAAATCACCTACCTCATCTTCATAATATGGGGGTAAGAAAGGAACATCTCCTACAGGACAGTGCAGCAAAGCCAAGCTACGAGATAGATGCTCTGTCCAGGTTCTTCATAGCTGTTTGAAGTAGCTCTATGCAAGCCTCTTAAGTGAATCTCAGAAACAAAGGTGAGCCATAAAGATTACTGGGATCTGTCATCATTTTGCAGAATGAAAAGTGTACCTAGTCGCAATACCAGCCCTAAAAGCAGGAATGAACAATTACTCTTCTATTACCCTTTTCTCACCAAATGGGAAAATGAATGGGAATTATGCTCCATGGCTTTTGCTGGAATTATTTACTAAACTGACATATTCTTCATTGTTATCCTCTGATTCCTTCAGTAGAGAACTAAAGCTCTCTTTTAGGTACTGGCATAATTGTACATAGTACTGCAGTACCTAAAGCTCATCCTAATTCTTATATGTTTACAAACCTAGTCCCACAGTTTTTCTTGTTTATTTGTGTTTTAATGCTAAAACACCAGTTTTCCTCTCCTCAGAATATCAAATATTAATATCCACCATCCTGTGCCTCTGACTAAAGATAAAATAACATGCCCGTGCATACAGGCAAAGATACATTCCTGGTGAAAAAAAATGTCAGAGTATTTCTCTGTAGGTGTCAATGCAGTTCAAAAGATATTGTAAGAATATGTCAGACTGGAAAAAAAAAACCCAAAACCTAAGCTATTCTCTATTTTGGTTAGCATACAGGACTTTATAAAGTTTTTCCCAAAATTGCAAAGCTAAAGTCATTTTAATCCAATTTGTGTTGAAACACAAGGAAGTCCCTGATGTCCCTAAGTTTCATGGGTCGGAGGTAGAACAGCATCTCTTCTAAGAGATCATCCTTCTGTTGCTGGGATTAAGCCATTATAAGCCATTAGGAGATTTACGTAGATATTTCTGAAAATTTTATTTACTCGACTAAGGTGACCTGAACAAAAGCCTTTAGAGTTATATTCTTCCAGGTTTGTCCCAGTAGGATGCTACTGTATAGAAACCGACAATGATTTTCTAATGTTTCCTCATGGGAAGCTCTACCCCTTATACATTCTAAGAGCTATAATCACATACATTTGTACTTTTTTTTTTTCCTGTTATTTTAGGTAGGTGTGGTAAGAAAGCAGATTCAGAATTTTTCTAAATCAGGCAGTCCCAGCATTTGATTTAGGGGTGAGTACAGCATTGTAATTTTGGTTTTCTCAGTACCACTGAGTTCAACAGTAAGAGCAGCAGGAGGAAGCACAGTGGAATCAAATTCTATTTCAGATTTTCTTTATGTTTTAGAAGTCTGTGTGGGGTTTTACATGTTGGTTGTGGCCAATTTTCTCTTTCTCTGATTTCCTCTTAGGCTCCTGAGTCGTCTTCTAGCGTAGTCACTGAGCTTTGGTGTAGACCTAAAATCAAAAGTTCTTTTTGCTTCTGTTCTTGCCCTTGACTACTTTCAAATCAGATCAAAATGTAGACTGTCACAAAAAAGGAAAAGGTAAAAAAAAAAAAAAAGAGAGAGAGAAAAAAAGAACTTCCTCTTTCTTTTAGATACTTTTTGAAAGAAAAAAGGTTTGGAAAAGATTATTTGGGGTTCTTCCCTTTATGAGTGTCTCTTACAGTAAGTGCTTTTTCAATGGTGGGAAAGCATAACACAGTGTTTCTTTAGGCTTTGTGCTAGCTGCATGTTTCTCCCTATGTTTTTCCAGTTCTTTCTAGGGTTGAACAGAAAAGAATTTTGTTTGGGGGTTCAGCTGTCAGCTTTGATTATATGCTGCAGTTGTACAAGAAAAGCCACAGCATGCAGAGTACAGGTAGTTGTCAGTCATCACGGAGAGGGGAGAGAGGGAGAAGCTGAGGAGAAGACAAAGGAGTCCATTTTGGGTTTAGTTTTGTTTAGAGTTTGGGGGGAGGTTGATAGCTTGTTTTTTAATGTTAAAACAGAGAAAGTAGCTGGATTCTTAAAATTACATCAGCATTATATACGTCAAAAAAATAAAGATAAGTGGTGACAAAGAACATTGCTAGGTAGTTCTCTGGCTCTTTATCACAATGTTAACAGTCAAAGATGAACAAATATAGAAAAAACTAAGAGAACTCTCAGGATCTCTATGGAGGAGTCTGGCTGGTGTTAGGAGGTTGGAACAGAACCAGGAAAACTTATGCAGGCTGGTGGGAGAGTGGGAGTAGAAAAGGATGATGCAATTCATTGCTTCAAACTGTAAAATTAAAAAGATGAATCTGCAGTTTACAGTCACAACAACAACAATTAACTCCTTTCTTCATATATACCTCTTTTCTGGATTAACAACCCTCCTTTTTTCAGTGGGTATTAGTATAATAGATTCAACCTTGCAATATCAAAGTGACAACTAGAAAAATCTCATGCCGGGGGTATATTCTTGCTCTTAAAGTTATGTGTTATGTCACTAGTTCTGTTGATCGGCTTTGTTGTCAAGACAGGGCTGGCATCATCATCATCATCATTATTATTATTTAAAATAAGCATTCTGAATGTGCAACTTTTGTAACAGTTTTTGAAAAGAATCCATTAGACAAACACTAATGACTGCTCTTTAGGATGGAATATGAACATTACCTTGCCTGTTACTGTAGATAAGGAATCTGTTCACTGTTGAAATCCTTTATTACTAACAGTAGTTGGAAATCTTTCTGTTGAATAATATCCATACTAAGGATTCACAAACCATGCTTTTTTTAGGATAACCTCATTTTCAGCTAAGATGTTAAAATATTTATTTAGAAGAACAAATTTGTTTAATTTTCAGTTTTGCATTTTTGAGAATTTCTCACCTCTTTCCCTCTTTTTCCCACTGAAAATGCAGTAGAAAAGCATGACGTTTTATAATTTTCCTTTACCAATTCTAACTTTAGAAAAGAAATCTTAAGAGTATTAAAAAAGAAAACTGAAAATGCTGGGTTTTGGTTACAGTTTTGGGTTTCCTCACAGATGTACTAATTCTGGGAAGAAAAATAAAGGGGGGTCTGGGAGGGGACAGGGAAAAACATTTTTGGGGAATTGTGAAAAGAATTTGAAACTATGAAAATCAGTTCCATTTTAAGGGCCCTTCTAATAAAGCTAGACTCAGTCTTGAAGGCTTATTCTGAAGTCATGTTCTCTAGTTTTGCAGACAGCTTTCTTTTTTATAACAGTTGCACAGCTTATATTGATTATAGTCATGCTGTGGCCATCCCAACTCTCTACAACTGCAGATTGTTTAAATGAAAGCAGAAGCAATTAGAACAGAAGCGGTCAGGAAATTTTCTTGTGAGTTCTAACAAGCCCCATTAAAATATATGACTGACGTATACCTAAGAGCTTTCTTACATGATGTCTTACATTTTACTGCTCACTTTGGTTTATATAACTTTTCTAGGATTCATAGCCAAAACTTTTTCATTAATCTACTTTTTTTTTTCCCTGACTTATATCTACCAGATATACCGCTTATGGCTGAAGGATCTTCAATTTCACTTTATTTCTCTTCACCCTGGTATACATTTTAATCTTTTCCAAGACAGATCATTCAAGTAAAGTGATGGTCAAAAGTCAAAAACACACTTGGAAAACACATCTACAGATATTCAGCAGGCTAAAATACTGCATTCAGGGCCATCTGGGAATTCCAATGATCTTAAAGCCATACTACTTTTTAACTGTATTTGCAAAAAATATACATGAAAAGTCTGCTATATTAAATTGTTGTTTGATGGCACTGTAAGCTTTCAGGCTGGTTGAACCATCATAATCAGGAACACAAACTTAAGAAATGCTGGTAGAGGTAGAACCGTATATTGTGTGCTAGAGACAAGTGAAGATAAAGAATAACTTTCCCAGCTGTTCTAGCAGGGAGAGAAGCAGAAGGAAATAGTGATAGAGAGAAACAGGACATGAGGATGGCAGAGGAAAATCTTTTTTTAGATTGCTGTGTAGTATTTTGTCTCAGCTATGAAATAACGCCAAATTTCAGCTGAAAAAGCAGCATCCTGGAAGCAGCCATACAAACAGCACAATTTTCAAATGCTCCTTTTGTAATGATGTGTCACCTGGAGGTCAAAAGTATGATTCTTTCATAAGCTTTGGTGAATATGATTTACATAACATCAGGAGACTCTACTCTTAGGTTATAACAGTCTTTACTCCAACCAGGGACAATCCTGGAACCTGCACAATGGTCCTCAGAATGAAACAGTGCAAAGCAAATAATTACTGTAATAGCATAGTGAAAGACAGAGAAATGCAGAAATGAGGGGTAAAGAGTGGTAAGAGATTGCTTCCATCTAGTATTTAGGAAAGCTATAGATTGCATTAGCTGCAATTCCTAACGTGTATTTTTGTAAACCTATGAGTCCTTGTACAATACAGATTTTGACAAGTCTCATAATATAAAATGGCTCAAACTACCATTACAATCAACAGCCATTACAATCAACTGCAGGAAATGGTAGGAAGATGCTGAAATGTCTTTTCTGCCAGGTTGTCATTCACCGAGACTGACCTTAGACCAGTTTTTTTCCTTGCTGATTAGACCATCCCTTACTGCAGCCAGGACTCTGATTTGATACAAAAGAATCACACAGTAATTCTTTGTTGCTGGGATTTTTTGTTGTCTTGTCACTTTATGCAGACTTCTAACATTTTGCCAATGTCAAGAATTCAGATCAAAGATGTTCAGGGTGTTTTAATAGATTTGTGGGTGCTGACTGACTACCACTGTCTTTGCTTATTTTATGTCACTATAATTACAAGCTGAAAAAAAAGGGCAGCCTTGCCTCTAAAAAGATACTAACAAGGACTTTCTACACAGGTACCGGAAAAAACCTACAACTGCCCTCCCCCCCCCNCAACCTGCTGCTCCCCTGGTTTGCAAATATTTCTGTTGCTGTGTCTGAAAACGATGTAGCAGCGACAGCTTTACCTGGTACTGGCTGCTGTATTATGCTATTAGCAGCTCCTGCAAAATCTGGTATTTCATTGGCTGATGAGTACTCTCACTTTTACCTTTGTGAAGGTAGCAGTCCAGACAAAACCCAGCACAGCACAGTCCAGTGTTCCCAAAGCACATTGCACAAATGTAATAACCAAATGAACCAAAGCCCACCACAGACTAGAGTGCGGGGTCCAGTGCTTTTTTAGTAACAGCAGAGTTATGCAAATACAACTCTGTTGATGTCAGGGAGCTCCGAGGAAGTGGGAACAGGACTGGGAATGTCAGCTTTAAAACCAGGGTTGGCTGTGTTACCTTTGCAGACATCACGGCAGAGATTTCTCTGGTACTTATCCATTGCAAATTAACTGCCATTATGCCTCACCACTGGATTAGAAAAAGGACCTGGCTTGAAAGAGCAGGTGGAATTTGAGATGTTGAGAAATGTCCGAGTTCAATATTTATTTTTTTCATTTTCCTTCCAGTGGATGGTCAATCATTAAATATCCTTTAACTTGCGGGAGCATGTGTTTGTTAACTAATAGGTTGCACCGAAGATCTTTTATCTGAAGATTTTTCACAAATAGGTATGTTGAATTTCTCACACCGATGCAAAATTCAAAAAAAGACCTGGACAACCTCAAAAAAGACTTGCTTATGAATGCTTTGAAACATCTTATCACCCTTTTTTTTTTTTTGAGGTGGATGACAACAGAGTAGTGCATATATAAAAGAGCAGCCAGATAAAGCAGCTGCGTATTTCCTGTGGGTTTTATTGGCATCCTTTTGTCTTAAACCTGCCTTCAAGAATGCAGGAAAGTTGTAAAATGACAGAGATCCCATCTGGTAGTTCTTGTCTCCATTAGGTCATTTTTATTTTTCTTTTTTCTGAAAAGAAAAATCAAGTCTCATAAGTAACAATATTCAGTATCATGTTTTTGTTCATTTGTTGTTTCTGTTGCTAAAAGACCATAGGCTTAAGGTTCTTAGCTAGAGGGACAGAATTAAATGAAAATGAATTTGAAGCATCTTCCCTATTCATTAGCACCTGCTGAATGAGTTATGGGAGTAGTCATATTTCTTCAGCAGCAAAATATACAGCTCCATTTAAAAAAAAAGGTAAGACAGCTGTTGTCTCTGGAGAGTATGTGTGCAACAGAAATTAGCTCTTTAACTCTGATGTGGTTTCTAGAAGATGACTCTCTAGAAGGAGTGTGTATTCCAAAGTAAAGGTTGGGTGCCGTAAGAGTGCAAGGAGGGTGCAAGGAGGATTCAAGTAGGATTTCCCATGCGTCCAGAAACAAGCATGAAAACACAGCCCCTGCCTTGAAAATAACTTCAAATGGCTTCAACTCGTACTCCAAAACTGTCAGTGGAACTAGAAATCTGTTTGAAAAGGTAAGTGAAACAGGAAGGTAAAAGACATATCAACAGCCATTCTGGCCTCCTGTCAGCTCCTGCGCTTACAGGAGACGTTGGCCTTAGCGCCAGCCCTTAGCAGTGCTATAGGGTATGTGGTGTCACTCTTTTGTTTTCCAGATTTGCGTGTGTTCTCACGCTTTCATGAACATCTCTAGTAAAATGAAAGCAGTTACACTTTGTACATCACACAGCAAGCAACATGCTACACTGCTTCGTCATTAAAACTGTGAGATGTTTTAAAGTACATACTATGAAGGTTAATGGTAGCCAATGGGCTGGCAAGACATGGCTGCTGGGGACCTCTAAGAAGTTTGACCAAATGTCCTCTTGTACATTTGTATCCTTGTGAATGTTTTCTTCCCGTGTTAAATGATGATTAACAGTCATTTCGGGGATGTAATCTGTAATGTACAGTCATTGGAATAATTACTGCCTGTGAGTACATGCTTAGATGTATTATGAAGACATCGCAATACAGCGTAGCTGTGCTCATCTTCCAGCTTGCTTATTGGATTTGCCTATTTCAATCTAGGAACACTATAAACTGTACTGTGAAAATTTATTCTTGATAATACTCATTTAACAGAACATGGTACTTTCAGTTCTGACAAGGAATACTAATATTTGTGAAAAAACACATGTAAAGAAAAAGATTTTTATTTTACTTAAAACATCTCTGCCTTCTTGTCATTGTGATCTACGTAAAGCACATGTGTACGGGCAGATGGGTCCATGCTGAACACCAACAGCCTCGTGCCTTATCAACGTTTTTGTCTTGTGAGACATTTAAAAATTTCCAGGGTGTAAAAGGCAATTCAGCTACCTGAAGATTATTAGGTCTAACCAAAAGGGATGTATGTGGCAACAGGGTATTTGAGACTATAACAAGGATAGCTCCTGTCCCTGTTATTGAAAGGGTTAGTCTAGGTTTGTAATTTAGGACTGCTTTTTGAACCCAGACTGTTCTCATATTTCCATTTGGTTCTTCTGATTGAAAGCATTTATATTGATCTGTATCTGACAAGCTTTTCATCAAGGGTCAGGCTCACCACAGTGGGTCAGGCACATGTAACTTTTAGACCAAATCACTTTGGTACTCTCTACAATATCCTCAAAAGGCTACTGAAAGCTCTGATGCTGGATGCAGCTGCCCTTCTATTAAGCCGTGGCAGCTGTAAAGAGAGTATCACACTACCTGCATCCTACTTGTTTCCAGCAGCAGTCCAAAGCATTGACCGCTAGTGCTACACATGCACCCAGGAATACTTATGTACCTTGCAGGTGCCGTGAAGGAAAGGGTTACTTACTCCAGTCCAAGGACCGAAAAAATAGCAAGGGGCAAAGCAGACCTTCAGCCACACTCTCTGATGTTTAGTAATTTGTATGCATACACAGAACAGACTTTCCCTGTTTCTAGGTGTGTGAAATGCAGTGCAAAGCCTGTTTTGAACTGAATCAACAAATTCACCATAACCATATACATCAGGCTAAAAAGGTTACAGTCATCTTTAGTCAGAGTGAGAGCAGACAATTAAAAAAAATCAAGAATGTTAGTGATGCGTCGTATTTGTATTTCTTTTCCAGGTAAGCACCTTTGTATGGCAGCAAGAAACTCAATTTTAGAAACATCTTTATAATATCTGACAATGCATTTCAGGTTCCTTAATGGCGATACTTCAAGGGAAAAAAAAAATTGGATGGGGTTGATTAAAATAAAAGTTCATTTAGTGTAAAATGGATGACGTTGGTTTTGAGGTTTGGGGTTATTTTCCCTTTTCTATATCAAATGACTGAGTCATTGCAGGAACTTTTAAACTGTAGTGGTTTGTTTTGATTGCATTTGCAACTCTCTGATGAAAATGTGCAAATCAGCCACCCTAGACTTTAAATCTTCTTGTTGATTATACAAAAATGGCATGTACACAGAGTGCTTGTTTTCATGACCCTCTGTACCACAAACATGCAAAGTAAAACTGTTTTGTTGTACGTCTGGGAGGGGCGGCACGGAGTTCATGGCTCAAGGAAAGCAGACCCCTGTTATGAAGCACAGATTAGGTACAGTGCGGGAAACAGAAGCAAATAATTACTTTTCCTACCCTGCTTCACAACCTTATCTTGACAGATATTTCTGAGGTAGTTTTTGTACGCTCATTCTTTAGCCTGTGTACAAGTTTTGTAATGTAGCACTTGCCTTGTAAGACCTAGACTGTCCAATGGCAGCAGCTATCCTGCGTGTGATTTTAGCTCTGAAGATGACGACTAGTTACCACGTCTGTACACGAGGTTAGTAGCGCTCCAGCCCTGTTAATACAAGTAGCAAAACAAGGTGGGCGTTGGGGGGGGTATCCCCGAAACATATGGAACTACTGAGATTTAAAAAATAGCTTCCTACACATCGCCAAGTTACAAACAGACAAACAAACCAACAACTACTAGGATTTAAGAATTTACTTTTCCATATATTCTATTTCAATTTCTTATTTTCCATGTACAGGACAATGAATATGACAAGGGAATACCAAAAAGTTTTACATAAATATGCATACATTCAGTGCAAATACACCTGATTTGAACACGGCTTTGATTCTTGGTAAGTCAAAGGTGCAAATATACTTGTTTCTCTTATAGTACCAGTATTTAATCTCCACTTCATTCAATTACCAATTAGTTATAGCAGACCAAATTTTCACCTCCAGATTGGCATTTTTTTATTTTAACTCTTTCCTTAAAGAGTGCACGTAAAGACAATTCTTGGCCAGTAAAAACTAACAGAAACAGCTCCTTTCTGTGTCTGAAAAGAAAAAAAAAGCATATTTATGGAATTTAGATAGATATAATATACTCATGTTTAACAAATTCCAGGCATTTGAAAGACAATTTTCACCCAGTCTACAGATTGCACAGAATTTAACTCAGTTCTGCAGAATTTTGCAAGTAGAAATATATGGAGATTTCTCCAATTTGTATGCATAATTTAAGGCTTTGGGGATACGCAAAATTCTACCTTAAAAAAACCCTCTCTGGATTCATATGACTCAATATCAGTTGAAAAGCTTAGTCTGAATGTACAGCCCACAATGTATTTACCCCTAAGAGAAAGGAGAAGTTTTGAAACAGAGATGCAGAACTACTATTCATAGTAAAGTACATCTTCTTACATCAACTCTTATAATTTGTTAAGTGACATCTCATTCATCCTGCACCTGCCTGGGGAGAAGAGGTATATAGATACAGAAAAACAGAATTAAATGGAAAAATAAAATTGCTGTGGTATAAGACTAAATATCCAAGTACAATGTGTTCCTTGGGGATTAATGATCACCTGGTGGATAGTAGGCATTAATGACAGATAATTCCTGTCTGTCCATCTTTCACCTGTCTGTTTCATTTGTGCCATAAGTGTGCACACAGTGTGCCCTCCTGCACCTGCACCTAGTTCATCATAAAATACGAAATCAGGCGGGAGCAATCTGCTGTTAATGGCTAGCACTGAAGAAGCAGGGATGAGGGTAAGAGTATGACTTAGTAGTGGAAAGAGTTGGCTGGCTGTGTGTCACTGTAGTCTGCACAGTTCCCGAGGAAAAACTGCAACAGCAGATACAGAAGGGGAAACAAAGATTTGCTGTACAACTGCCAGCCTTGCAGTGGGGCAGGAGGAAGAAGAGTCTAGCTGGAAAAACAAGGTGAGGAGGAAAATAATCAAAACTATATCACAATAGGAAGGAAGAGAGAAGGGGAGAGAGAAAACGATGATGAATGCCCTAATGAACAGCATCAGAGAAAGAGGGCAAACAGGGCAAACAGGCAATGATGAAAAGCATCAGTCAATCTCAAAGAAATAACAGGAAGATCAGCAAGGAAACCGTGTGGTATGAAAGGCAGAACAAATGACTAGCCTTTCAGCTGAGTGAGAGAAGCCAGAGTTGCAAGTCAACTGGAGAGATGAGACTAAAGATTTATGAGGGTAAGGCCATAAGAGAGTCATCAGTATGGAAGATGAAGTTCTCAGAGAGAAAAAGAAAAGACTCCAATGATAAAGAGAGATCCAGAAGTCAATACCTGAAAGGAAAGCTAACATAAAGATAGCAAACAGATAACATATGGCAGGACAATGTCAATGAAGTACGGCCAAATGCAGAAATGTCTTTCAAAAAATGAAAAAGGTTGAAAAAGGGAAGAAGGAATACAAGTGACAGGGGAAAGGACACTAAGCCAAAGACCCTTGTTTTTTGATGCAAGTTATGAAGGTACAAGAGATAGATGGATTCTCCACATGCAAGTGGCTTCAGAGACAGTGCTGGAGGAAGGGATATGGTTCTCTACTACAAACAGAGACTGAGGAACTAACTACATACAAAGAAATTATGTCCAAGAGTGAAACAATTGTTCTAGAGGTACCAGTAATGAAGAAAAAGGAAAAAGGGAACAGGTATGATGTTAGAAACCAAAGCAGGGTGAATACTGCCATGAATGACAAGAAGAGTCTTCATATGAGATCCGATTTTGTACTAGATTTCTGCTTTAACATCGTCAGGCCTTGACTTCTCTTCCTATATCCCAAGGATATGCAATTTGGGGAAGGGGGGGGGAATAAAAAAACAGAAANAAACAATCTATTTTATGAGACTGGCACAGTGAGAGCAAAACTGCATTGAAGTCAACAGTGGCATGGGACTAGGTATGTGGAAACAGGAGTCAAGGAGTGAAACCAGGGGGCAGAAAAAGACATGAGAAGATCCCACTTGTGGAGAAGATCAAATAAAACAGGAAAATGTCAGAAACAGTAAAACTGCTGCTGTTTTTCTCCTGGCTTGGAGACTGGAATGAATTTCCCCTGGCTAAGCAGGCAAAGATGCCTAAGAAACCAGTGTAATTCATTATTAACTTCATGCTTCAAGGACTAATTTTACTTTGAATTCTGGGGTTCCTCATGGCAAAACTCCTGGAGCCAAATTCTGGTTTCGTTTAAATGCCTATAACCCTCTCATTCTGACCATTAGACTGTTTCTTGTACTGACGATCTACTGCACTGCTGCCTGGACCAGGCATTTGCCATGCTTTGAAAGCAAGATGTCTGGACAAGATATCAGTGCTTCTGTACAAATCAGCTGGGCACCATAGAGGCAGAGTACATATGGATCTACAAATGTTGATATAGGTGTATTTATACCACAGCAATTCCACTAAAAACTACACAAAGTCACAGAAGCACAACTGAGAACAGGAGGTGGGCTCAAAGGACAAGCACACAAGGGAGTACATGACACTATTAAGTGACAGGTTATTTCTATCTGTAGCATATTTATTTTCATTCAGATAGGGGTGTAGAGGCAATTCTCCTACCAGAAGTCTGTATGTACAACACAATTCATGTTAATAGCAAATAAACCCCTTTCACTAACACCAAGTCTTCATACATCACTCTCAGTAATATAACATTCATAGATGTACTGGTACATGTGCTTGTCAACAGCCAGTCATTAACACTCTCCTATAATTACCACTTTACTATATGAACTATTTCTTTGCATTTATCAGTCAGAAATGAAAAGCAGCATCGGATCCCTGGCTTCAGTTCTTTTTCATTCACAGGGTATGAATGAAACATGAAAACCAGGAAAATGCACCATCATATTCATCCTTTCTATCTCTCTCTCCCTAAATACACATTTTACAATTACACATTAGAAAAGCATCTAAATACACATACATGTACCTGCAAACATACTTCTTTTTATCATTGCAGAGGAAAGTGATACTAAAAGTTTTGTATATGCTTACACTTATACCTTATGTTTGCTGATAAAGAAATTCATATTTCTACATTGTATTTTCTTAATTAAACTCTTCCAATAAAATATTACAAAGTGGCACTGTCAATACTATTTTGAGTTTTACTATAGTACTAGTAGCTGGAAAAAAACTTAAGAAGCAGTACAGCAAATCGGGTATTCTTACAAATGTGTTTCCCATGAAAATGGTAGAACAGAATATGGAAGATTTCTAGATGTCACTGAAAATAAAACCTCATGATATATTTTAATTCACTTCTGCAAGCATTCCCTGATATATTGCCAAGTGGTCACTGAATTCAATAATCTAGACAGATTACTACAGGACTTCTATTTTTAGGAATCCGTCTGGTATTGTGGCAATTGCAGCTGATCGGATTACTGCTATATCCTCACAATGTAAAATGCATCGATGCTGCAAGAGAAACCTGTACTACACTGCTCTAGTTGCAATGCCAGGCCAATTGCTAGAAATGTATATCCTAATTTATTTTCAAACTTCATTATTTTATAATTAATTCATGAAAACTCATGTCATGTTTAAATTCTATACTTTAACTTTTTGTACCATGTGTAATGGAAGAGGGACTGACAAATCCAGGGACTGTGAAAGAAGGTCCCTGATATTTTAAGCAAAGCCACAATATGAAGATTAAAAAAAAAAAAAAAAAAAAATCCAAAGCACAACACACAAAAACCAACAAAATACCTACTTACTGGAGTGCGGAAAAAAAATAAAATAAAAAAAAAAGCCTTTCTCCTGCAAGTGTCAACAGCTACATCTAGTGTTCTTAGGAAGTATAGACAATTTCTCCTGCAGCCAAGCCATATCTTAGGAAAACATTTTGCATTCTGCATTAAGCAGAAAAGTAAAAATATTCTCCAATATAAAGCTCTGTAATTAACAGCACTGATGCTTCACCGAAGTAACTTCATTTTTTTCAGTTTCTCTTGTGCAAAGTAATGTATGGAGACTGGGGTTTCTTTGTCATAGTAAGTTTTGAGTTGTGTATTTGTGTTTCATATACTACATTAGTGTATTTTTTTATTAATAGGCTAAATACATACATAGACGAAATGGATTTGAAATTATAATTTCCAAATTATAAGATTTACATTTTGTGGAGTGGGATTAAGCAAATTCAATTAATTTTCCACATGTTCATATAAGCATTCGATAAAAATAAAAACACCTAACTATACCATTGCTTCCAGACCTGGTTGATGTACCATGGATTAACAAAATCATCAACCTTCTATAAGACCCAAGTGTCACGTTTTTAGACATTCCAGAAGCATTCACCCAATCAAATAGAGGCAAACTTGGTACATTTCAAACAATGCCACATACTGATGTTTTCAGATAATGCAATACACAACTGCCCCCCATGAGTCCTTTCTGAAGATCTCAATAGTGTTTGAAGGAATAATAAACAATGTATAGTATTTATTCCTATCCACTTATTATTTGGAATAAATGAGTCTGAAAATAAAATTATCAATTCATAAATCAAAAGTATTTATTTGTCAATAACGTCATACTAACTGAAATGTAAAACACCTAGAAAAAATAATTAAAAATCAGCTAATCATCCTCATAGTTAAACACATATGACTTCACAAAGACCAGAGTGTTTTGTTGTAAAGTTGCAAAAATAACAGAAGAACTTTCACCATTCAATTGGACTTTGTGAAGTCTGACATAGCCTTCCAAGAAGCTTGTAAGAAATTTGTCAGTAGCTTACCAGCCAAGGTCTAGCATAGGTTAAAATATGGTAAGAGGTGGTGAAAAAAAAAGAAAGTGTTGAATTTTAAAACAGATAAAACTGAGCAGTAAGAAATCCAAACCTTCCGTTCATTCATCAATTTACACTCATTAGCTACTCAGAAAACTCAAATGGCAGATTTTGACAATGACCTACAATCATTTAATATGGATAGGAAGGAAGGACTACGTAGAGTTTGAACTAGGCATGGTGAATTTAAATGCAGATGCAGCTTATTATTGCTAGAGTCATATAAATGCATATTAGACAACATTAATTAACTGCAACTGTTCAGGAAACCTAGATTAGTATCACAGTGAACAATTCAATAAAAACCTCTGCGTAGTACGATCAAAGAATGTACAAGATCTAATTTCTCCCCTTCTTTATTCAGACAAATCCAGAAACATCCTGATCCATTGATTTGTAAAGAATAGCATAGAAAACAGTACTAAATAAGGTGATGGTCACCTCCTCTAGCTGTGATAAACTGCCACTACTTTTGCAATGTCTGAATTACTTACCAGCTGTTTGTTTAGCTTTTCTATACTTGGTCCAGCTGAATGAAGGAGCTACTTCAATAGATTGCAGACAAGACACTGAAAAATTAAGGCCAGATTTTAAAAGACCTTTTGGTGTACCTTATTCCAATGATTTTAACAAAAAGCAGCATATAATAAATGCAAAAGGCAAATGAAAACATGCTGCACAGGGGACCAGAATGGAGGTGGAAAACCAGCTTAATTTCCAAAACCAAATTTGTCTTTATGCTAAATAAACACACAGGGCTGCTTAGCTGTATCACCTTGCCATAGCACCTTCTGTTATGGTTTCTATTAGAATTTCACCCTTATTTGCCCAAATCTGCTGAATAACCATCTAATGAACACCTCTGCTCAGAGCCTCCTGTGTATCACACAAGAGACAGAAAGACAGGCTGTGGGGCAGGTGAGTCTCTCTTTCAAGTGCAGGGTTTTGTGTCAGCACCCGTACACATTTGATATTTTTTTTCAGGGGTTTGGTGTTGTGAGGTTTTTTTCCATATTCTATGATTGTCTGTCACAGTGCTTTGAGAAACTGCTCTTTGTATGTCCCCTGAAGAATACATCAGCTAGTCTGAGTTCATTTTTCCCCTGCACCTTCCTTTTGAAACCAGAGCTCCAAAAAAAGATACCAGAGGGGAAAAAAAAAAAAAAAAAAAGGAAAGAAAAGCCCCGTTTTTCATGATAAACTGAACTGGTTTCGTTCTCTTCATTCCGACAGCCTGGAAAACAGCGCCCGGATAAGATCTTCACTTGCTTGGACTGAATTTCTGCAGGAATACATTTTCTTGTCCTTGTTCTCAACTTACTCACGAGGTGGCACCAGAGCTCAAACTATGGGAACGTTATTCTGAAACTCCGGATGCCTTTTTCTAGCCTCCTGCAAATTTATCATTTGTTTTGTTAGGGCGAAGCCAAAAGGACCAGAAGAGCATTCACAGTGAAAGAGAAACAGGAGAACCTGTCCAACTGGTGCAGGAGATGGCTGATCAGAAAGTAATAATAAGCTAAATGTGACAAATTTAGCATTTCCAGTGCATTTTACCAAACAGTAGTGAAAGAATTAGTGTGATTTGAAGGAGTGGTTTTCAAAACTTTCTAACTGATTAAAAAAATAACCATCTCTCAAGAAATCTTTTCCTGTCTTACATCACTGAAGATGAAGGGTGAGTCTTTCATTTACAGGGTTGGTTTGAAGATGTGTCCTCACAATACTTTCCTTCTTGTAGGCTACAAGTGTATAACTATGAAAAAAAAAAAACACGTTTCAATCCTTTTGTTGCTTTTTTGGTGATCCCTTGGTCCCCTCTCACCAACTCACAACAAAGCAAGGAAGCCTTCTAATGAATTTCACTATGGCCTTTTCTGTAACATATTTACTGACATTTTCTTTCCCCTTGATTTCACCCCTCACCTCTCCTTCATAAGCTTTAAGTGGCTGGATGGCCATTCCACATTAAGTGGGTGGGCTACCATTCCTTAGAAGTCTTAGCTCAATGCAAAAAGCCTCACCCCACTGCAATTCTAATACACGTCTTTCCAAAAAAAGCACATCTGACTGTCTTCAAAACATGATGACAGGCTGCTTTCCATCTATCCCCTGTTTACACTTGATTAAAGGCTTATTTATTTTTTTAGGCTGTTATGAATGACTTTCCCCACCTCAGAAGAGAGATTATAAAGTTCATACATTGTGTTTCACTAAAATAGTGGTGAAAATTCCAGCACACTGGCTATGCCCGAGTGAGCCTTCCTCCAAACAGCCTGACTGAGCACAGAGCAGTTCTTTACTGCTTAACTTTGGTATGGAGGACTTTCTGTTTGGTTTTGAGAAAAGTTTAGAAAGACTTGAAAATATCTTTTTATTTACCCCCTCTTATTTCTCCTTGTACTGGTGCTTAATTTCTAATACTAATTAGGAAAACAGCTGCAGAAAATGTGCAAACATCCCTCCTTGGTAGAAAGCTGTGGACTCATCCCATGCTTTCAGTTGAGCACAGAAAGAAGCATGCTATTGAATGGAGTCCTTAGGGGCTTACATTTCAAACTTGTTTGCAGTGATTTTATGTGGTATTTTGTCCTTGGATAGGCAAAAGGTAAGAGCAAACAAGATCCAAATGACCTTTGTTTACTTGTCTTCTGTGGTAATCCCGCTTCTCAACAATATTCGGATTAGAGTGACTTAGAGCTTCATTTATATTGCTCTGTTGATGCTCTTGTTAATTTGCATAGAAAGCCCTGGGTATTTTTGTGCTGGTTCATTTAGTTCTCTGTCTCTCTCCCCCCTTGACTGTGCAGCATAGCTCTTTAGGACAAGGACTGCCCTTTCTTAACACCAGGAAACCACCTTGCCACTTAGGTTTTGCTATAACTGAAAACCATAATTATTTTTATTTTAAGTTTAGCAATATCTTTCCCTTTCACTCAGACAATCAGAGAGCCCTCTGGCAGTGAAATGGATGGTGCAATCGCTCTGTTCCACAAGTATTAACCTAAACCCTATTTTTTGCAGTACTTGAAAAAGTTTATGGACTATAATAGTTGGCTGCAAAATTCCCATGGAAATAATGAGTAGTATAAATACATCATAACATTGAAGACACTTGTGAAATGGCCATATAAGCAGATTTAAAAAAAAAAAAAACTTCTGTTTTTTTAAATGTGTGTGGAAGTAATACCCTCACTGTATAGAAATGTGCATCTCAGACAGAAGTGATTGCCTAGGGGGATTTAACTGGCTTGTAGTGGCAGTAAACCTGTGACTCCTCATTGATAACACCGCTACACAGACGTCCACCAATCCTTCCTCTTCAAAGCAAGCAGCATTTGCAATTGCAGAAATAGACACAGAGTACAAATACAATCAAAATGCAGCTACTCTTGTCTCTAGCAATGACACACATAAAATTATAGTGAAATATCTTAAAATTAGGACAGCTGTTTAGAATGCAGCAACGTACAGTAGTCTTCCTTCTGTTGCACAGTCCTGCAAAACTTGTAATCTGATAATAACCATTTCTCTCTTAATAACACATTTAACTTCACACCATTTCCTCCTTTACTCTCAATGAAAATTCTAGGTGCTCACTTGTTCACATTTTGAAGCTGAATATCTGGGCTGGGCTCTCGCAAAGAGCTGTTTAGGAGCCTGATTAACAGAGTGCCTTGGGAGACAGTCCTGAAGGGTGAAGAAGTCCAGGAAGGCTGGACATTCTTCAAGAAGGAAATCCTAAAGGCACAGGAGCAGGCCATCCCCATGTGCCAAAAGATGAGCTGGCAAGGAAGAAGACTGTCCTGGCTGAACAGAGAACTTTGGCTGGAACTCAGGAAAAAAAAATACTTTATGACCTTTGGAAGAATGGTCAGGCAACTCAGGAGGACTACAAGTATGTCATGAGGCTATGCAGGGAGAAAATTAGAAGGGCCAAAGCACAACAAGAACTTAATTTGGTGGCTGCCATAAAAGAGAATAAAAAATGTTTCTATAAATGCATTAGCAACAAAAGGAGGGCTATGGAGAATCTCCATCTTTTATTGGATGCGGGAGGAAACATAGTGACAAAGGATGAAGAAAAGGTTGAGGTACTTAATGCCTTCTTTACCTCAGTCTTTAATAATAAGACCAGTTGTTTTCTGGGTACCCAGCCCCCTGAGCTGGACAACAGGGACAGGGAACAGAACAAAGCCCCCATAATCCAAGGGAAAATGGTTAGCAACCTGCTACACCACTTAGACACACACAAGTCTATGGGACCAGATGGGATCCACCCAAAGGTACTCAGGAAGCTGGTGGAAGCGATCACCAAGCAACTTTCCATCATCTCTCAGCAGTCCTGGCTAACTGGGGAGGTCCTAGTTGACTGGATGTCAGCAAATGTGACATCCATCTACAAAAAGGGCTAGAAGGAGGATCTTGGGAACCTCCCCCACCAGGGGAGGTTTATATCGGATATTAGGAAAAATTTCTTCATCCAAAGGGTTATCAAGCCTTGGAACAGGCTGCCCAGGGAAGTGGTTGAGT
>VUYV01000029.1:1502188-1588208 GCA_008711295.1 Anarhynchus alexandrinus
TATGACCTTTGGAAGAATGGTCAGGCAACTCAGGAGGACTACAAGTATGTCATGAGGCTATGCAGGGAGAAAATTAGAAGGGCCAAAGCACAACAAGAACTTAATTTGGTGGCTGCCATAAAAGAGAATAAAAAATGTTTCTATAAATGCATTAGCAACAAAAGGAGGGCTATGGAGAATCTCCATCTTTTATTGGATGCGGGAGGAAACATAGTGACAAAGGATGAAGAAAAGGTTGAGGTACTTAATGCCTTCTTTACCTCAGTCTTTAATAATAAGACCAGTTGTTTTCTGGGTACCCAGCCCCCTGAGCTGGACAACAGGGACAGGGAACAGAACAAAGCCCCCATAATCCAAGGGAAAATGGTTAGCAACCTGCTACACCACTTAGACACACACAAGTCTATGGGACCAGATGGGATCCACCCAAAGGTACTCAGGAAGCTGGTGGAAGCGATCACCAAGCAACTTTCCATCATCTCTCAGCAGTCCTGGCTAACTGGGGAGGTCCTAGTTGACTGGATGTCAGCAAATGTGACATCCATCTACAAAAAGGGCTAGAAGGAGGATCTTGGGAACCTCCCCCACCAGGGGAGGTTTATATCGGATATTAGGAAAAATTTCTTCATCCAAAGGGTTATCAAGCCTTGGAACAGGCTGCCCAGGGAAGTGGTTGAGTCACCATCCCTGGAAGTATTTAAAAGATCTGCAGATGTGAGACTTAAGGACATGGCTTAGTGGTGGACTTGGCAGTGCTAAGTTAATAGTTGGACTTAGTGATCTTAAAGGTGTTTTCCAACCTAAACAATTCTATGATTCTAAAAAGAAAAAGACCGCTTCAAATAAATTTAAATTTTCAATCATTCCTTCAGCTTTAATTGGAAGCTGTTTCTAAAAATCTGCTACAACTTTTTTGATGATTTTTTTGTGTCTTTTGGCTTCTCTTGTAAACATAACTCTTGAAAAACAACTTTCCTATGCTGATGAAATCAAATTCTTTCCCTTTGCATAGCTACAGCAACTCTCAATTTCACAATGACTGAAATGTTGAAACAAGAGTTTCATGATTAGGCCTAATAACCTACTGGCTACCAGTGAATTAGTTATGACCCATCCACTGAGTACAGGTTTGCTCTTGTTTTTTCGCTCCTCCAAGGGTCCGGTCAGCAACACAGGTAGTATCTCAAAATCCATTAATTGAAGTTTCTTCATTTTTAATAGGTTGTTACCCATGCCAAAGAGGTTAGCAAAACATATGTGCTTTATATGCATATATATATTTATAGGCATATAATCAAAACATATGTGATTATCACCACAAGTTCAAAAGGAAACCACAGCTGCAACTAATCATTCCCTTCTATGCATTTTCTTTAGTGAGAAAGGAAGCAAGGGGGTTTTGGTACAGAATCAAGACACCATCTTCATTTCATATGCTGTAAAGTTAGATTTCACTTCCTGTCAACTTTTACTATCACAATCAACCTTCCCAACTCATCATTATATGGACTAAAGGATTGGGGAATTGCATTCTCCTGACACCCGACGCTTAAGAAAATGCATTTTTTACTCATGTCACACTCAAAATATGAAAGGTGGTTTGGTTTTGTTTTCTCTGAAGCTTGTCATTTGATCAAACAGATCCCTCAGCACATGATCTCTGTGAGTTTCTGCTTGTTTGTTTGTTTTTCTGTTTTTATTGACTACTATCATGTATATGTCCCACGAACCTCTTTGGTTGGAATCTCTCTCTTTCATTTATCCTGTGAGGACAATAAGGATTACCAACAAAGTAAACTATGGTAGGGTGGGAACTCTAGATCTTGGAAAAATAATTAGGATAGATCAAAACTTGGCCCTGTGGAAGGCACATGGGAATTTTCTCCCCAGCTCTAGCAATGTCAACGTTTCTTCTAAAATAAGACTTCTCCTCTTCCACACATCTAGTTTGGTTATCATAGACTATCCCAATATGAATCGAAGAGGGCCTGCAATGTTTAACATGAATTAACCAATATGACCTTTAACTTCCCAATAGTTTATCATGTTGTTGTTCAAATGAGTAACTGGAGGCCACCATAACAAAGATGAGCAGTATTTGCATGAAGAACCAACAAATAATGATTAGTTCCACCACTGCACCTGAGGGCTATAATAACTCATTTGTACAGCATTTGGCACAATCAGGACAGTAATGCCAGGCATGAACTCTGTCCAAAATAGAGGCAGTAATAGTAGCTTTTTCACTTTGCAGATAATATAAAAAATTTACACAACTCGTCAGGAAAAAGATGAAAGTCCTACATGGGTTATGAAGAGTTTTGTCAATTCTTTTTTTATTTTTTCCTATATACAAAATGTAACAAGTTCATTTACTCTGGAATTTAAATGAAAAAAGAACAAGACAGAGATATTGTTAGCTTTTTTATATTGTTAAATTTCTTTATTAAGTTATCTTTAGTTATTTTCCCTACATCTGGTTTATATAAGCCCTAGCTGAAGCGAAATGGAAAGGTATAGGCTCAGCTATGCTGTGTGATGTTGCTACATCCTTTTTTGATTATTTAAGTTATTTACTGTTTTTTCTCTCATGCACTGTACACACACAACTTGTAATTAAATGCAGAAAAGCAACAAAGGGCATACCAAGTTCCACACAGGTTAATTTTATTTTTAAAAGTTTATTTGCTTTGCATAGATAAAAACTTTACCTTTTTCATGATTAATAAAGCAAAGAGAAACTTGGGGGAACTCTTTGACTTTGGATAAATAATGGCAACAAGAGATATTAATGCCATTCAGAATAAAGATACTGAAAAACATATTCCAGGTTACAGGTTTTTGACATAACACATACGGACTAAGTACCACTCTAGTGAAATCTCACAGTGTAAAGCCTGTATTATATAGACAGCTGAGGCAAATATAAAGACCTTCAGCAACAGGGCTTGCATGCGTTGTACAAATGTGAAACTTAGTTATCACTTCCACACAAAGCCACCAGGATGTTTTCATAATCCCCTTTGAGTTCATCCTGTCGATTTAAAAACAAAAAAACACAATTGTTAGGATAATTGTCTCAAGTGAAATAAATTTCAGTAAGCATTCAAGATACGTGTACCAAACATCAATCCTTCACCTAAATAAACTAACCATTTGATAACACACATGTGTTAGCCACAGACTGAGCTTGAACTAAGTGCCCTCACTGAAGTCATTTGTATGACCTAGAAATAAACACATGCATTTCCAGAGTGGAGCAGAGGCCAATAAAAATCCTAGGAGGTCTCATAGCATAAATAAAGAAGAGAAGCACAGAAGACTTCTATCCACCTAGGAGCTTAAGCTTTTCTTCTCCAGATAAAGTGAAAATGCCTTCCTTGACCACTGACGTCCAATGTTCATTAATATTAAAACACTACACACATTGTATCTAGGATTACCTCAAACACAGGCTGGTAGTACAGTGATATTTGATTCACCACAGGATTGCTTATTCAGCTTGGAAAAAAATGATAATATGTATTAAGTATGCACTGCAATTATTACACACACAGTTTTCTTAAATTTGAATCTGCTTTGCAGAGACATATGAATTGTTTAATGAAACCAAACTGCACCTCAAGCCATTTGGATGCAATCATCACTTTGGAAGATGATCAGGTGATGTAATTGCATACCAAATTAGAGATCACACACACTCTTGATGGAAGAAAAACAGTGACCTTTGGCACCTAACTGAAAAAGTAGCAGACATCAATAAAAATCAAAAAGGCATTTTGACAGATGTAGGGACTATGTTTCTACTCCAATCAAGACTTTTTTTTTTAGTGTTGTCTACTAGCCTTCACAAAGCAAGTTTAGCTTTGTTCAAGTCCCTTACTGGTTTAGGTCTTCTGGAAAATACATTGGGTGGTCTGTCCCCTTTAAGAAGATATTTTTATTTAAGTCATCTGGAAAGCAGGCCAAATAAATGTCAAGTTAAAAAGGTATTTGCAGGAGTACCTGAAATGTTAAAAACCAATAGCCAGTTGCATCAAGTATGTCCAATAGAGCTGTCAGTACAATCATTTCCAACCTCCTGCCAATGTACCTTACGCACGCCCAAGCACAGGCATTCAACTCTTGGCTTCTACTGCATGATGATATCCTCAGAAATGTACTACTACTAACAAATTGCTACATGTTTTGTGACAAAAACATTGCCCCAGAAAATGTCCATTCTACCAGCATGTGGGCCATTGGGAACACGAGTTACTCAGCTACAGTGAGTTACCTGATATGAAAAGGTGTCTGAGGAGCAGAAGAGTTAACAAACACTTACTGAATGGCCTAAATCATTTGGTTGTTTTCCACTTAATACATCACCTGACAGAAAACCTACCATAATGGCTTGGCGGAGAGAGGTGCCATACAGCCTCTTGTAATAGCCTTTGATCTCATTCATATCCACTTCATGGCGTGAAACCATGATTCTGATGAGCTCTTTGTGCCGTGTCCCAAAGCCCTGTTAAAAGAAAAAAAGAAAAATAAAAATTGAAAAGGAAAAAAGAAAAAAAAAGACAAAAAGAAAAAGAAAAAAGAAGAGAAAAAAAGGAAAAAAGAAAAAGGAAAAAGAAGAAAAAAGGAAAAACAGAAAACAAACAAAAAAAAAGGAAACAAGAAAGAAAGGAGGCTACTTATGTCATTGGAAGACCTTAATTCAAGGTTCTGTGTGTTAATCCATCAGACTTCTTTGTGGGTGTACAAGGGCCCACATCCTATTCCTTCAGTATCTCCATGAAGGGTTCCTCTCATATTCCCCTTCAGTTCCATATGAGCACAATTCATTCTGACAGGCTACCTCCATCCCTGGATTTCCTTTTTACGTGTTTCTTTCAGCTGTTTCCTAAAAACAGGCATGTCCTTCACTGTGCTTGCTAGACACCAGAGACAACCTAGACTTCACTGCCTTTTTTATATTTTTTTTTTAGATAGTGCAATGAAATGTATTTTCCTAATGATTCACTCAATTTTTCACACACTGCTCCTAACCAGGTAACAGAAGTTATGAAAATTCCTTCATACCAGGCTGTTTCAGGATCTCCAGCTGCCTCACTCAACTCAGGCTCCAACTTTGCCAGAAGGACCATGGATGTCTTGTCTAATATTAAGCTTCTAAAAGGTTCTTGTCCAGATCTCTAATTGCTCTCTGATTTAGGTTTCCCTAATATTTTTGTGGTTTCATAAATAAGAAAAGTTCCAGTTAGCTTTCTGTCACTGTCTAGAGTAAAAGATATATGTGTGGATGGACAGGTGCATTCCTGAACACACTATAGCAGATGGAGAGTTCCTCCTATGGAAGCGTCAGAGGTTTCAAATGAAGGAACAGAAGGAGAGAGAGAGAAAAAAATACACTGAATTTCCTTCTGAAGTTCTTTTTTATCACACAAAGAGCTTAGAGAGCTCTAGCTAGCTTGTTATTTTTCAGCTCACAAAGCACCCCATGTTTACAAAGAGAGGTTCTTTCTTTAGGTTACCTTCATCGCCAAGTGGAGTTTTTCAGCGAAGAAAGCTGGCTTGCTTGTGGCACACTTAACTGTAATGAAACAATAAGATAAGGTCATATCTGCTACACATGTAACAAGTAACAAAAGGCAAAAGTTTGGAGAGAAAACACTTTCGAAGCAGTCTCAGTATTCCTACCAGCATATCCTATTTATCTACTTCTTTGTTACCTGTCTTCAAAATATGGGAGAAGTAGCAGTTTCTTTCCTCTGTCTATTCAGAAAGCACTTCAGTCAGGGGAGAATAGTTACTGGACTGCATTCCCTAGTTTACTGCCACAAAATTAAGAAGGATATTGCAGTTCCCAAGAAAAAAAATGTGAAAGCATTTGTGTCTTCTACAGCAGAGCTGGGGGTTATGATCTGATGTTTTGTAAACTGAGTTATACTGAGTACATGCCCTCCATTTCTGATATTACAAGGATCTGATGGGACTCATTCGTTTACGCAAAGTAAGCTGGACTGTGATACAAAAGCTGAGAACAAGATGGCTGTCTGGGTTCTGATTCCATCCCTGGTCCAGTGATAAGAGTGATTTAAGTGAGTCACTGCCTCACCTTATTGTCCATGAGGAACAGTAATGTTAAGGGGTTTAGTATACGCCTCTATCACAAACCTTACAAGAATATTTTCTTGAACAAAACCGCAGAAGGAAATCAGCTATATTTTCAATAATCGTATATTATGCATGTCTTTGAAAAACAAAATTTATAGAAGAGTGGGTTCGCTCTTGGGTTTTTGAAGACAGGTTCAAAACTATTGGATTTTTGATACACATTGTGCCTGTTCTGACAGCTCTTTTTGGCACACTGACTTCCTGTAAAGATCTTCCTATGTTGATGACACATCTGTTCTCCTTAGAGACCTTTCCACGTATAAAGACAGGTGTTTCTACTCATTCATCAACTTTAACTGACTTTAAATAACTCAAATCACTATGTTCAGACAAGATTTTCCAAAGTATTATTTAGCAATTTTCTCAATGAAGCAAGGTAAGCCCAGAATGGCTTCCTATCAGACCAAGCGTAACGGAAGTAAAAAGTAGGTTTTCATATGGTCCGTATATATACCAGGTTACGATCTGCAGAACCACTTACCAAGGGCAGTCAGGCAGTTCTCAATATCACCTTTCAGCTCCAAATCCAGTACCTTGTTCATGTCATGCTTGCTGTATTTGGTGTAATTCTGAAAGACTAAATAAAGGAAGAAAACTCAGTGATAAAAACGAAAATACAGTATTCTTCCTGCATTGCCTCTGCCTTATTCTGCCCTCACTGCTGCAGCAGTGCACACAGATGGCTGATTGTAGGCCATCTTTCTCATTTTGTTCAGCCACCACAGCGTAAAGAGCAGTGTTACTCCATGGGCTGGTGCACAGAGCATTAGGAATGGGACTTTGTTAGGATGGTAGTGTTCATGTTCCCATTGGCAGGGATAGAGGTGGTCCAATAACTCCACTGGAGCCTGTGACATTAGGTGATATCCTTCTATCCAGGGCAAACTGGCTGAGGAGCAAGACCATGCTGGGGACCATTGAGAATCCCTGCCACATAAATCTGTTGGCCTTGTGATCACTAGCCATGTGAGACTTCATGGTAATAGCTTTGTTAACAACCTAAATGAAATTGCTCATCACGAGTACGGAAGTAATAGCCAAACTGCCAATTCCACCCTTAGTCAGCAAGCATGTATGCAATTACTAAGACCTTTGTAGCAGTCAGAATCATGTCTTGATATTCTATATCTTCTCCTAGTTCATGAGCAGGCCACATTCAAAATATAATTCCTGTGAAGCACTGTTTCATCCAACCTACCCCTTCGGAGATGTGGATAGCTTCTTGAAGTAAGAACAGTAACAAACACATTAACATCTGTTCCTTTCCTTTTCTCTCCTGCTTCATACAAGGCCTGTCACAAAGAAAATAAAGTGGTAAAGTTAACATCAGTATAGTAAAACCCAAACAGAAATACTGTACTGCTGAGGCTACCAGCCAAAGGTAGGTTATTGCTTGTCAGTAAAGAATTCTAGCCCTTGACACAATCCGTAACAAAACTCTATGCAACCTCAAACTAACTCTAGCTCTACAAGTTCATACTTCACTTACGTCATAATAGTACCTAGAGAACACTATGCAGCTACAAAACACATTTTCAGACATTTTACGATCACCATCTAGCTCTCCTGGTTACATTATATTCTTGAATGAAGATATATTCCGTATATTATGATATGCTTACAGTCTGTGCGGGAGTTTAGGACTGACAAGCCTTCTTCAGACAAACAAAATTATCTCTGATATTAACTGGACAAATGTGAAGAAGCAACCTGCGCACCAAGTACTCCTGGTGTTACCAAGAGTGACTTTAATGGAAAGTAAGAATCAAATCAGTCTTCTTCATTTTCCTCACCTCCTCAAACCTCTCTAGAAGTAATAATTGAAGAACTCCACACAGCAGCAAAGAGGATTTGACAACACTCTCTCTATACCAAGAGAAATAGTATTGAACTTTTGAGCTTAGACAGAGTATTAATTTACTGACCTTTCATATCTAGGGCTGATGACAAAACTAAACTCTGTATGTAGCAGGAATAAAAGCAGTATTGCTCAATGGCCTTTTTTTGGTTGGATTTATAAAAAATAAATTTAAAGTCAATCTACATTTAAATTGTAACAGTGATGTAAGAACTTATAGGTGTAAACTCAGGAAAGACTGCTAAGATTTACCAAGTTTTTAACAAAAGAAGGTCACACTAATGGTGGAAGAAATACGGGAAAGATCAGTTGCTTCTTTTAGAACTATTCAGAAAATGACTATGAGATTTACCCAATAATCTTGAAAGGGTCATCACTGTAAAGCAACAGCTATAGCTAACACTCTGCAGAGTTCACACTGGTCAAGGTATGGTAGCTGGTTCTGCACATACTTGAGCACGCTCTTGTCCCTCAACTCAAGAACTGTGTTATAAGAGAAGGAAGATTGTGTCTAATTTCTCCAGTTGTTGACCTCTACTTCAAATGGTCTTCACACTTCACATGAGCTAGAAAAGGTCTTGCAGAAATGTTTCCAGAGCTAGATATTAGAGTGGAGATTTAATTTCCTGCAGATAGCGAAGCTTACATGAACTTTTTAAAACAGTATTCCCTCAGAAAAGATTGCTGCATAACATATAAATATCTGTTAGGTCTGCAGTTCACAAGATTCAGGTAGAACATTCACAGACAGAGTTTATAATCTCAAGTAAATCAGATGAAGTGTGATCTTACCCTAGCATCATTGTCAGCAAGCTCATCATTCACATGAGAATCTTCACATCGGTCTGCCTACATAAACAAATAAATAAATAAATAATAGTTCACTGGTACTCACAATCATTCAGTTCAATCAAAGCACATCATTTTAGAGTTCCACCCTACCATTCTTATACATGACTTAATACGTAACTGCAGATAGATAGAGTTATGACAATCATTCTGTGAATAAACCTGTTGTATTTGTTAATCAATTGGAGATCATGATTCTAAGGCCATCAGCAACTTATTTCTGAAGCCCTACATTAAAATTCACAGGAAATATTGTTCCTTAATGTGAAGTTACAGTTTTGAAAGCTGTGATTTGCTCCCTGATGACCATTCAATAGATTCCTTTCAAGTTGGTTTGAAATCAAAAACTGAAAAGCAAAACGATGCACACGGATGCATCAAAAAATAATCCCGTGTGCATGTACAAGCTTTATACATGTACCCAACAATCATGGACTCGATTATTTATGTATTTTAAAAGGGTCTTTTTATTGGGCAGCTCCACTATTTAAACTCATCTATTTTTGAACATATATTCACAAAACACTTTGTACACTTGTTAGCTCCCTGCCCCGTTATATAATTATTAGAAACATATCTTAACAGCAATCCAAAAGATTTCTCTAATTCTAAGTATTTCTTCTTTTTCTATTTCCAGTCAACTGACAAGACATTATTCCTGTTGGTTTTTTCAAGTGCTAACAGACAGTTACCACATAAAAGTCTTAAAAGCTTAACTGATAAACAATTACAAACATCAGTGTTTTTTAAAATGTGTTTGAGATAAAATCTCATTATAGCTTGTTTAAGAACAATTTCATATGGTCTAAGATATGTATATAATGCAAGGAAATAAACATTCCCCAAATCCTTATTTATTGTATATCTCTCTCTAAAATAGTCTTGACAACATTAATTTTTTATTATGGGTAATGTCACTCAAAATGCTTAAGTACAGCATACCTTCGCTAAAGCAACTAAAGCCTTCTGAAAGTCTCCAGATGTGTCAGAGATAATGTCTTGCGTCAGATCTCTCTTTAGCACTGAAATTGAAAGAAAAAGGATTCGTAGTTTGTTTTAAAGTTATCAACTAGGTTGACTAGAGGATCTTTAAAGGTCCCTCCCAACCCAAACCATTCTATGATTCTGTTTTTTTCAGCCTTTTCTTAATTTCCCACTTAAATAGACCCACTAGAAATGCAGTTTTCTTACTTCCTCTCATTTAGCTTTGAGAGAAAGGGTATATTTGTAACACATCCTTTAATCCCTGAGACATGCTGTGAAATTGGAGGCTAAACTCAAAATCTGCTGAAAAAGTCCTTTTCTAAGGTCTTGTGGGTGGCATTGTCTTGGACTCTTGCTTGTGAAGTACAAAAAAAAAAAGCTTGAAACCTTTTCTGAGCCATTTGTCTTTCACTCTTATTTCTGGTTGTTCTTATCAGCAGTTAACTCAATCACAAAACTCTTCCAAAAACTCAAACTATTAATTCAGGCTTCTAACTGAGACTATTTGAATGGAAATCTCTTGGAAAATTTAGCCTAGAATCTCGGAAAACATGATTTAATTAGACAACACTGACTGACTGTAGCACACTGCTCATATGAGAGATACAACAATACACTTTAGTTACCTCTTCAAAGATTGTTCCCCTTTAGTTCACTGCTTGTTCATACTGCTAATGTTATCTGTGTTGCTAACTCAATAAGCTTTTCTTTCAAGCCTAGTGAGATCTTAAGAGGTCAGCCAAGGCTCAGTTGTAAGAGAACAAAGGCAGCTGTGTTTTGCTTGCATTCCAGAAAGCATCGCCCATTCCATGAGACATCTGCAGTTCTGGTGGTGATGATGTACCTTTTCCTTCCCTGGGATCCATGTAGATCAGAAAAAAGTCAGTGTGACCTCCCTTCCCTACAACTCTTTCAACCTTATGTGAAGATTCACTTGCCTCCTATAATGTCATCTCAACTTCTCATATTGGGAAGTGGGGCTATGACCGTTATGTGTCTGCTGTACACTTATATCATTAATATTTCTTTCTTGCTCTGATTTACCTTCTTTGTAGTATCTGCTGGCTTCTCTGATCTCTCTGTTGTTTCTTGAGGCCAGAATCTCAATTAAGGTATCTTCATCAGTTCCAAGCCCCTGATAAAAATGGTTGAATTTTTAGAAATGTTACTTGATGCAACAAATTTAAAATTTAGATGACCAGAAAAAAGATGAAAATCATGGACTTGGCTTTGAAGGCCCCACGTGGAACAAGAAAGAAAAATGAAGAACACTGTGCTTCTACAAAATATTGTTATTTCAGCTCTTTTGGAATTAACTTTTTATCACACTCATACCTCTGGTACCCAAAGGAACCAACCCGTGCACATAAAAGATAGGACTGAAAAATTTATGAAGAGAAATATCCGCTTCCCTTTTTGTTTTCTCTTATGTAAACATGTATGTAGACACTATGGATGTCTACCACTACTACATCAGCAACCAGTTTTCAGAATGCAGAAAGAGTTCATTCTCACAAAAGAATACCGTTTGCAGCCAATCTTCTCCAACCCTGAAATTCAGCAGAGATTGCCGGGTCCTGTTCTCAGAACCTGGGTTATCACTATGTACTTATTTTACAAAACGGGGTTAAAATATTAAAGCTTTGAAATCTAAGTCCAGTGTCACATATAGGCCCCAGTAATTATTTATGTTCTTTAGGAAAGCTTTTCTCAGAAGATTTTGCCTTACCTTCATAGAGGCTCTTAATTCTTCAGCATCATACTGAGCTGGAGTTTTGAGCAGGGCCACAACAACATCTTCCAGGTGGCTTTTCAAAACTTTTTTCAAGGCTTCTTCCAGACTCTGTGATGGGAAGAATAAGAAACACGCTAAGCTAGTGAATGGTGAAAAGCTGCTCTTCAGCTACAGTCCAAAAATTAAATCTGATCTCTCATGAATCTAAGTCTACATCCTTCCTCTAGCTCCTAGAAAGAATTATGAAGCCGTACTTAAAATTTTTAATTTGTCACCTTTATGTTAACGAAGTGTCAAGGCTTTTCAGTAAGTATTCAGGAGTGCTTTCACATGCTGCAGTTCAGCCATATTCACCCATTTACAGCATCAGAAGAAGACTCAAAATAGGCAGCTTGTTTTTTAAGAGAAGGTAATACTATATTGCTGTTTTAATTATGACTGGGCTTCTTAATCTGCATAACATTTTAAATCATCCATTTATTGATTAAAAGATACAGAACTTGCAGTGGAAACTCTGTGGACATACCATAGTATCGTCCTACACAAAACTGGAAGTCCTGAAGTCAAGATTTGGGCTATGTTCTAATTTGACCTAAATTTAAGTTTAAAAAAAAAGTATATCTGATTCATTCTGTCTCCTATCTGGAAACGCTCAGTACTCTGTTTTGTTACATTAAAAGTTACACCCCTGTTCTTCACCAAGTATGTGCCAAAGCTGTGGCTGTAAGAGTGAGAAGGTCAACCCGCTTTGTCAGGGATACCTAAGTGAACTAGATTATTTCAGCAGCAAGCACTATGTCCATAGTTAGTTCTGTTCTGGTTTTGATGGTATGCCAGGAACCAGGGTATCTAATAATCTAACAGCATTAGTCTCCCTGTGTCCTTGAAGTTGTATTTTAATTTAGGTCCTTAAAAACTAATTGCAAGGCTGAAGCTTCCTCCAAAGGGGGAGAGGGCTGTGAAAACCACAAGTGAGGTTTCCTGAACAGGAACAGGAAATTTTGCCTAAAATGAGATATTAGACTTATTTTCTAAGTTGGTCGTTAAAAGTTCCACTTAGAGTTTCAAAGGAAAATACTCAAAGGAATCACTTTCCAAGGAGAAAAATGCTCAGTAACTCTGGTATGCTAAATGTGCAATTGTAATTTCAAACTAGAGTTACAAGTTCAACCGAAGAAAATTTTTCATAGAGAAAAGTAAGAGCAATTAAAACCATTTCCAGAAACATGCAGTATTTTCAAGTTTCTCAGTTCCAGGGACTAGCAGTTTTACCACTCAGACGTAGAAGAACACTGCCCCCTGTATATCCATTCCCATACCAATGTTGATATACTTGTGGAACAGCATTATGGTGCTACAATTTTCCTACCCTATTTAGTATTCTATCTGGACTGAAATATTCAGAGAGATGACTCCAAGTCCCCTTCTCCACCTCTCCCTTTCTCTCAGCAGACTGTCTCCCAGTGGTAGTGAAATGCCCGCATTCCCAGAGATTTAGTGATTTAAAGGATCTCCAGGGCATTCAAAAACCTGGAAAGTCAGAACTTCAAAACTTTTCTTTTTACTTCAGAATAGTGGCCACCATATTCAAAGGCTCAGCATTGGCAATATAGTTGCAGGTTATTATCATACCGTCATGGTTTTCACAAACTACAGAAGGCAGGAGACTGTAACTTTTTGTTCTACGAAGGTAAAGCTATATGTACTATCTGAGCCAGGAGCAACATTGATATTCTGGGTGTAAATTTAAGCTTGGCTTGAATATACTTTACCTTTCCTTTAGCCTGCTGATAGGCAGCTTTGATCTGCTGACGCTGAGCATTTGTTCTCTTAGTCAAGATGTCAATGATGGTGGCTTCATCCACACCTATAAGTCACCAAAGAACAATGTGTCTAATATATTGGAAATACTATAGCTGACTCTAGTGCATCATTTAGCCAAATAATATTTTTTACATTTTATTATTTGCTTTATGTCATATTCTGATTTCTTAACGCACTGAAGTTTAATCAAAGGAAAAAATGTAATCATCTACTGACTTACAATTAGTGATGTAGTGAAGAAACCAAATAAACAGATTCCCATGAAGCACAGAAACCCATGTTTCTACAATTTCATATAGGAAGTCTTAAACTGTACTGAGTGCAGAACTTACACTACAGAATAACTAAAAATAAAAAAAAAAATTAGATGGCATACTCATTTAATCTCAGCAAGTCAAATTGAAAAAGGTTTCAAAGTATAGGCAAAGTGCCAAATGTGAATTTCATTAAAAGAGAGAAGCCCAATAGAAGCATGCACTGCATTGTCAGCATATTCCCTGCCTCTTGCAGGGATTTTATGGAAATCAAATTAAAAAGTATTAGTATGGTATGTTAAAACATTTTTTGATTCTTTAAATTCTTTTAGAAATTAAATTTTGGCAACCCTTCCTTCAACATATTCAAGAACTTTAATGTAGTATTAAGGTCTGAAATTGTAATACAACATCAGGATATCATAGTTGAGATTCTTTACCAAGTGACATAATCTAATGTATTGCCAAGCTTTTAAAAGCAGAGGCACCTCTCCTGCTTGCCATTGCCTCTCATTCTGATATTTTATTCAGTGCTATTCTCAAAATTTCCTAAGGAAGAATCCTAATGTATCAGGTTAAATATTTACTTACCCTTTACAGTAATAGCTTTGTCCAAAGCAACAACATCAGCTGATGGATCAAAAGTAGGGTATGACTTTACTCCAGAGCCACCTTTTGAACTTTTCTGCAGAGGGGAAAGAAAAAAAAAAATTGCTCATTGCAAATAATATTTTTGTAAAGAAGCAATTTTAGATACGTAAATAAACTGTGCATTTGGGATTGTCTATTACAGGACTATCAAGGAACATACACAGTTTTGTAACTACAGAGAACTAAATGGACTCAGTAATGTACATGCATTGGATCTATTTCTTTCACATCTCTTATATTAAACAGCAAATACTTCATACATGGTTTTACGCACCTGAAGACCTATTTCTCAGAGTAAATTGGATTCCACAGGAAAATACTTCTTAACTGTCACGTTAGGCAATTACGTCCAAATTTTAAAAGCTCTAAAACCACAATTAAATCCTACAGGCACTGCCAGTAAAGTGCTACTAATTTTCTTGCTCATCTTATGCAAATTGACTGTGCACCACATTAAGTGACTTCCCAGCTGACTCATATCTAAGGCTACAAGCACTTCTTGCATGCAAGATCTTGGAGAAGAGATCAAGTCTAATCCTACGAGGAAGTGGAGAACTGTTAGTCAAATTCTTTGAAACTTGAGATGTAAGCCACACTTTCTTCACAGGCATCATCCACTGTCTGCCTTTGGTGAAGCCACTCCTAGACAGCCACTCCCTAGTCTCTAAAAGTGCTAAAGTGCTCAAGCTTTAGCTAAAGAGCTAAAGTGCTCTGGGAATACCTAGGGATGATGAATTCCACTATGTGACAGATGACGTGCTTTGCCCTAAGCCAGCAACATGACAAATCAAGTTACTGGTAGGATCTAGAATCCAACAGCACTATCTAACTGATGCCATACTCGTTACCATCTTTTAAAGAAGCTATAAAATGCCCCAATATTCTTGGATGAAATCTTTATATAAAATTCTCCTTGGTATGATATACCGTGAGATTTTTTATTAAAACAAAACAAAACAAAACAGTAGTTTAGCTGAACTTTTTCAGAATCACCTATACTCTTTGTCCTGTTTCAACAACTCACTATTTTAATTTCTCTAAATCCTTTGCAGGTAAAATTAAGTAGTACATGACAAATTTCAAGGTCTTACAGATACATTTTTTACATACAGCATTCTGTATTTGAATTTTGTACATTTCTAACATCTGATAATTAAATATGTAACTCCCTACACAATTCTATCACTAGGAATTTTATGAGAGCAGAAGGACTCCATACTTAAAGCAATGTCTCGCATGCTTTTGAAAGAAATCACTGTGACTTGTGTGATAAGCCAACAGAGGAATGGGACTGGTTTGCTGCCTGTTTCCCAGGCACGCCAGGTTAGTCTTTGTATACTGGTTTCCATGACAAACATCTACTAGCAATAAATCTGTCTGTAACCAACACAACCAGAATGACTCAGGAACCTGGGATTGCAAGGGGAAAGGGATGGTGGAGCCAAAGGTTTATGCACAAAATGTTGTGCAAGGTCACAAAATCCACGCAGGTCTAAAGCAGAAAACTTTATTTATTGAAATTTCCCCCTTATGTTCAATTTTCTTCAAGATTAACGTTCTTTCAGGATCTCCTGTGACTTCACAGTGTGTCACTTTACCTTTGCTGACAGTCATTTCAGTATCTTAATCAACTTTGTTATCACAAAGACTCTTCATTTCATCCTAGTGCAGTAACTTTACTTCTCACCAACATAAGCCTCCTTTTTAATCAGTATCAGTACTGATCATCTGAGATGTTTTATTACATACTGTGACTCTTTCCACCATAAGCACAACACATGATACGAAAACTAAGGCATATACTAGTCACTTTAGTTCCTCCTTTACATTCCTGGCCTCCAACTCATGACTTCCTATACCTCAGCCTAAAAGTCCCCGTTTTCCTCATGTACGTCATCTGAACATGTTCATACACATTCACACACATGTGCGTCAGATTACTACTTTAAAGAGGAGGACTTGAGTAAATCAGTTATTGGCCCCTGCAAATTACAATTTTGTTACAGTAACTAGTTCTGCCCAGGAATTGATAACTAGACTGACATGTGCAAATAAGAGTAATTTTTCATCTGATGCCAGACTTACCAGGTTATTAGGTTATATTAGATTATATGATGCAATAAAACTGGGTTCTAATTCCAATCAGCTGCAGTTTTGCCATTGGTTTTCTTCCCTTTGAGTATACAAGAGATGTTTGTGGCCTATGCCTTTAAATCACTTCTAAAAGTCCTTGAAAATAAGCATGATGCTCTCAAAAGGTGATAATACTTACAATACATTCCTGCTCCTGATTTTCCATGAACCATGCCTGTTTCAGAAATTCTGATACCATAGCCATGTTGACAGAGTTTCTGGGAAGAGAAGCATCAAGTTACAAATCGTTTTTCATCTAGTTACAAACCATTTTTCATCATTTTCAGTACCAGTGCAACTCAAGGTTTCCCACTCTCAAAATCCTTTCTCTCGAACTATGATATGCAGGGGTTAGTTTCCCAAGCAGTAACTGGCCTGTGCTATTGGAAGCATGTAACTTCTGTTTATGTTTGGCAGGTGAGACAATACTCCACAATTGCTTCTTCACCCCTACTCCCTTAGCTACTTGCAGAAGTTTTAGATTAGAATCAGAAGAGTAAACTAATTGGCCTATTTGCTTATTTACTATGGCAATACCTAAGCATTAGCACTGATTTGCAAAGGGACGTTACCAGAAAGAAATTAAAGTCTGTCTTTCCCCATTGGTTAAGGTATCAGCTATGCCCATTCAGCTTACCAAATATTTGATTCTGTTCAAATTCAGTGGTAAACAAGTATTCTTGTCTGATTATTTACTGAAGTTGGAGGTCTTGCATGTTATGTTAAGACAAAAGATATTCCCCTGTTAAATATATTCTTATGTAATTTCTTTGTCTTGCCCCTCCCTAAGGAAGATGAGTAAAATTGGACAGTTTCACCTACACTGTTCCTTATTTCTTACATATTTCCTCCAATTTCTACAAAATAATAGAGCATTACCTATTTAAAAAGGGGAACAAAGTAATTTTTGCTTTTTACCACTCAAAATGAAAATCAGTCAAGCTTTTCCATAAGATACCATGCAGAATGGGAAAAAAGACCAATGGTGATGTGATTTGACATTGAGCACCCAAAAATAATGAATAGTTTATAGGTCATAACAACTTCGGTGTGAGGAATATTCTGTTTGCTAATAGAAACAGTGAGGGAACAAAGAGCAGAAATTAATGTTTTACCAAATAAAGTATTTTTGGTCTGCTCAAAATAGATCATCTTTTTTTTTCAAAACACACTTCCACAGCAAAGTCTATGAAAGGCTTGGTTTTAAAGAATACATATAAACAATAAACTAGAGATAATGTTACTGGGTAACCTGGAGCATCTAGTGTGAAGAGATGATGTGAAGAGATGCTCTTCATAGTCTTGGGGTACAGATCATATATGTTGATCATATACACAAGTATAAAAAATGATGTTGCACATGCTGCAAACACGCTTGCCTTACTTATGCCCCGTGTCTCACCGAAGGACAAAGAGTAGTCATTTAAAGCGACACACACAGAGGACCGAGCAGTGTAGCTGCAGCCCAGCTGGTTCTTTCTCTCACAGCAAAACTTTAAAACTCACTTCCACGCCCAGCTGCCAACAAAGCGGCAGCTACCTTCCACAGCCCTCCTCCAGCCCAGCTCCACCCTTCCATTCCCTCTCCAAGGCAGGAGCCACCGACACTCCCTCTTCCTCAGAAAACCCGTGCTTTTGTGCCCTTCTCTCAGCCCTGAGGGCACAAAATTCAGCTCTGCCAGTGCTGCTAGAAAATCTGAAACTGACCCCGAGGCTTTATTTATACGTTACTTAAATGATTGGAATATTATGTTAGTTTTAAGGATCAACTTTTATGCATGTATCGTTTATTTAGGATCGGAAAAGCATACTTATGTTGCTATTAAAAATGTTATTTTACCGAGCTGTTACAGTGACTCCTATACCTTTATTACCTTGAAAGAAGTATATGAGGCCAGATTAAGTGCTATAGTATCTAAAGTTCTGCTGCATTTTGTAACAGCACACATAAAGGCCACATGCAGCAGGATGGAAACATTTTAAAGCCTCCACACTAGGTGCACTGAGTCACCAACAGCGACAAGTACAGGTACGCCTGCCGACTAATAGATTCACAGAGTGGTGTATAATCGTTTAAAACTAAGAGACAAGATTCAGTCTCATAGCACCAGATCTAAGAAGAGGTGGGACCAAAACTGCATTTTGGTTGATAGAGCAACACTTCTCAGGAATAAAGCTGGTGGAGCTGGCTCCAGTGAGAACTGCTAACCTGTCCATTGCTTCTGCCTGTCCCCACCCCCACCCCTCACACCCAGGTCTAGAGGCTTTGCTGCTCTTGGGGATGAGCAGAGCAGAAGGCTGCTAGCCCTAATCTAAATTAGAGATACAGTAAAAGAATTCTGTGCCTTCAAAACTGAGTCTTTTTTCCCCTTCTTTTTAAATAAAGGCACTTTGGCATGCAGATCCATCTATTTCCACCTAGTAGACAAATAAAGTAAGTTTAATAGAAGTCAAAGTAGGCAATGGCTCTTGAGAGGGGCTAAAGACCTAACTGCGCTTGAATTGGCTCAGAAAGTTGAGAAACCACCTTGCATATAAAACTGTTTGCCTGCTTTATAAGAAACTATGGTTAATAAGAAAAAAAGAAGACTGGAATCTAGGAAGACAGCCTGACAGAGCAGAGGTCTTTCCCAATGCTTTGTCTCACACTGCTCTAAAATGCAAACAGCTCATATAAACAATACCTAGATCCAGTAGGTATAAATTCAGTCAAAATATTATTTTAATGTAGTATGAAAAGGACTGGAAGAACTGATGGCTTTCTGCCATATATTTTCCTTTACTTTTGAGATCAGGACAGAATCTGTGAACAAGGAGATGAAAAAATAAAGGCACCAAAAGAGTGGTAGACAAGTGTGACACTTCTTCCTGGTACTCCATACCAAATACCTATTTGAGAGTTATTCTGTTTAATAAAATATTGTCCAGGCCATGTGTCCCACTTCCAAGACTGGAATCTGTCGATGTCCCATTTAAAAGGAAAGAGGAACAAGAACTTAAAATTTCTCCATTTGAAAAATATTGTGGGTTTTATGCATTTTATCATTCCCAATTGGGATGATCAACATTGCAACTGGAATGAAAAACCGGAGATCCAGACTGAACACGAATTACTGCAATGTTGCTTTCTGTCTGGCTCCCAGTCCCCAGAAAAAGCACCCTTGAACTAGACATAGGCAAATTTTTAAAAGTTTTGAGAAAATACTCAATATTTATTGAAAATATTTAAAGACACAAATTAGACTTTTACGCTACAGTCTGTGTCAAATGACAGCATTTCTCCATGCTTATTTAACCATACCATGAACTGTATCAGATATATCACCTCTGGTTACTCTCCAATGCTAGTTAGCAGGATCTTGCTGTAAATTAAGGTCATTACACCTTATCGGAAAAACAGGCAGCGGATCTAACACAATAATTTATTTTACAGCGAGAAAGTCTACTGAATATGAATGAAAACATCAGAGGGAAAGACAATCTCATCCCTGGAAAATTCAGTGGAAAGTTTTAGCAGAACAACCCCCAGATGATACAGCCCTTACTTATCTGGCTTTGCCTAAGTTCTCAGTCACAAAACCAGGGTTTTGCTCTTATGTTTCCAAAAGGCTGCTTTGCCTCATTTTCATCACTTTCATGACCAAAGAACTCTTTACAGTCCCAGAGCAACAAACTAAAGTAACAACAGCTGTTTCTTATTTTAAGTTTCCATACAAAGCATGTTAGTTTTCCAGCAACTCCAGTTTAACTGCAGATTTCAACAGCAGCCTACTACAAAGGCAAAGAGAAAGCACAGAAAACAATGTTTTTAATGTTTTAAGCATTTTTTTTCAATTCCTTACATGCATTAAATAAAAGCAGTAATTGTCCAAGCCCTTCCCTGTACCTGAAATGTTTCAAAACTGAAAGAATTTGTCCTGCTCACACCCATCTTTTCCCACGCCAGCAAATCCAACCCACAGATTTGTGACCAGGTCACTTGACAAATACAGCGTACAATTCTTAAAGTCTGTCAGATCTACAGAGAGCAGCAAAGAACTATAAAAACCTACCTTGTTCCTTACAAATACTACTTTTCAAGACAGCCCAGTCAGGAGTAAGAGAGTAGATGGCTGGTGATGCTTTTATAGGGCTGTGCAAGAGACCCCACCTAGCAACCACCGTGTTTGCACAGCCCCAGCAACGGGCTGCTCTTTACAGCAGCTAAATCTGGGTGCTGTCCAAAACAGAGAACCACACACAAAAATAAAGTCATTGCAAAACTATGTGCTGGAGAATGAGGGAGCAGATTTCAGAAGGTAAAAGGCAACGAATAAGCATGCCGTGGTAGCTCTCCTCCCCTGCCATGGCCACATCCCTCACTAGTAAATTACCATAAATCTTTCGGCATTGTAAGATTAAAATGTTAAAAAACTAAACTTGAGTTACTCCCTTCACATTTTGACATGTCTGATACTACTTCAAAGTGAATATATTAAGATATATCTTTGATCAGTGAAACTTTGAGAGAAAAAGCAGTGGAGAAGAGTGAACGCAGCTTCCACGCTTCACTGAGCTCTGGTGGCTATTAGCTTTGCTTCTTCTGCGCATGAGCCTGTGGCAGAAATGGTCCAGGAATAAGACATGTCTAAAACTCAATATTATACCCTATATCCTGGTTTTGTGGTTTTTTGGAAAGGAACCACATGGAAACTAGCAGGCTTAATAGAAGGGCAATAACTGGCACCCATGTAATTAGAAAGAGGTTGAAACATTCAGATTAAAACTCTGAAGTTCAAAGTGAGAGTGGTTTGCACAAGATGAGGGATTTCGACAGCCTGCTAGAAGCAGTTTGCTGCAAGCACTTCCTCACCAAGCCGGCCAAACACATTTTCCAGAGCACGTCCGGCACAGCACCACGCTTCATATCACCAACATCTCAGATTGGCCCAGAACATGATGATCAGTGAAGAAATATCACTTCCTGAACCAGAAGCATTTGCAACTAGCAGATTGGCCTCCCAGCTGGCTGTTGTACTGCTTTTTGCTGACCTGGGCCTGCTGCTACACACCGGTACCTCCAGAATGAGGAAGTATGGCTGATAAGCTACACATGAACATACATGAAATGCAGTCAGCCCTTGAAACCCAAGTGTTACAATTTATAAAATGAGGGGGAAGGGGAAAAAACTGCTAGGTAGCATTAGAGGAAACACTCGCAAACTCCTCAAATGTAGCATATCATTGCATACAGAATCCAGCATTGCTTATGCCTTCCTCTGTTCAAAATAGCTCTGTAGAAACTGTTGGGGCCCTAAATGTGTCCCCCCAAAAGGGTTTGGTTTCAGGTGCTGGGGGTCAGCTAAGGATCAGCACAGCCAAGGGGGTCCCCATCCCACCGGGCCAAGGGAAGATGACCAAGCAGTGCTGTGGGAGGCACTGGCCAAGCCACCCCAGCCGTGGGACTTGCCTTCAGATGCGGCCTCAGCACTTAGTCCTCACCTGAGCAACCACCCCGCTGCCTTGGGCCGGGCTGGGACTGGCTGTGGGACCTGGGCTGGGCCCAACCTGAGGGCTGATGTCCTGTCCTGTCCCATCCCATCCCCATCTCCAACCCCAGGGAGATACCCGATGCCTGGGGCTGTCCCCAGTGCCACCCAGCTGTCCTTCTCCTGGCTGGGATGGTGGGACCAGAGGGGCTGCCAGACCCTGCCTTGCCAACCACCATGGGGACCCCCCCCCGCCCCCCGGCAAGTCCTGACCTCCTGGGAGTCCCCAGCTCCCCTGACTCTCCAACAGTAATTTTCCCCTGAATGTTGTTTTTTCCTTTCTTCCTGCACATTTCACACATTATTTGACAAAAGTATTTCAGATCTTTTCAGTAAGCTAAATAATTGAAGCAAATAATTGAAGGGGCCTACCAGCTGACAGCGATACTGTGAGCAAGCTGGCAGCTTGTATTTGGTTTTATTTATTCAATTATGACGTGTGAAGTTCAGATTACTCCTGGCCCCCTGACTTTCTCCATGTCAGTAGGACACTACCAGTCTTATTTCACTGGTGTCAGATGTTGGCAAAAACCTGTTTACACACTTTTTCTGGGACCGTTTCCCTTGCCTGTTAAGGAGCATGGCTAATTACAATCTGTTTATACTGAAAAGCTGGAAATCTGTGCATATCCCTGGTGCACCTAGCTGAGTCTTTTGAAGTACTGAAATAACCTAGAAAGCTGGGTGACACAGGCTCAGAGCATCTTTATAAGTTTTTTCACATTTTCTCAGTAAAGAAAATAGCATAGCAGCAGGCCTGTAAGGGTAGGAATCAGTGTGTTACAAGTATTTACTAAGACTCTTTTACACGTCAACTCTTTTTTCTAATATGCTTTCTCAATAATTGGACTATTATTCCATTTCATCATAGTAGTTTTCTACCTTTTTTTTTTTTTTAATTGTATTGTCTTTCAGGCCTGTGTTTCTACTTTCAGAGTGATCTGACATAAAGGCATTGTGCTAGAACTCATTTCAGGAGCTGTTTGCATTTGCTTTTCCTCCTTCTTAATGGGTGGGGAGATGTTGACTCATCGTCTTCCTGAATCTGGAGTGAGTCACCATCTGAGCTACAGAGCTTTATTGTACAAAATGCTTACACTTAAAAAATGCAATTTAATTGGAGGGACCTTTAGTGTTTATTGTTAAGTTTTTAACTGTAACTCCATCATTTGTTTCACAAAGTTGTAACAGTTTGTGTGTTGTTTATTGTTGACCTCATATTGTCTATTCAGAAGTGGCAAAGTATACAGCTACTGTCATAGTATAAATGAGACAAGAAGAAATGGTTTTAAACTCAATGTGACATCTCTCAGATACTGCTACTGTCACTAGTTTGATATAACAGTCAATCTCATATGGAATACAGTTGCTGCTGAGAGAAACAGAAATGTTCAGTAAAAGTAGAAAAGAAAAATAATCGCTTTTGGTAAACTGCCAGATTTGGCTTCCCAAATATTTCTCTTGAGGCTGGTGATATCAGCTCCAGTGGGTGGATGGAGTTTCCCCAAGCAATTCACCCTGCACAAGATGATAGCAAAATGAGTCAGAAATTTTGTTGGATGTTGGGAGAAAGATCAGGGCCCCTTATGTCTCTTTCAGAGGCTGATGCCCCCCCTGCTGTGTTTGTTCTACCTGGGATGCCTTAAAGAAGGCTTAAATTTGGGGGTATTTGGGAGAGGACCATTCTACCCACACTCAGCCAAAAAGTCCCATTTTGCAAGTGACCTTCAGATTACCTTTCAGATAAACATTAAGTGGAAATTGATGCTAACAAATTGCATTGTTATGAAATAGTATTATCCTGCAGGAGCTCCTGAGCGTACTAAGTCAGACAATAAGTCATAAAACAGAGCTCTGCCTATTTCACACCAGGACAGTCATCCATTTTGAACCAGTTGATAGCAAGCCAGAGCCATCTAGAATCTTCCTCTCTCATATTTTGCACCTTGTGACTTCATTTATCTTCAGTAACTTTTATCCACATTCTACAAAACTGAGGAGAAACACATTACTTCATTTCCTTAGACAGCCAGGACCTGCAGGGTAACCAGCTATACTCAGATTTCAAGTAATAGAGACAGTGATATAGATGATACAGATCTAAGAGCATGTAATGTCACCACTGTATGAGTTACAGCAGTCTTACAGAAGACAGTAATACTTGCAACAAGACATTCAGAGCAAACTCATTACTTCTTCCACTTACACGTATTTACCAATTCCTGTACAAATTCCTGTTTTAGGAAGCAAGTCTCAGTTACGTTATTCAGAAAAATATCTTTTCTGCATAATGAAGTATAGTGCCTCCTCAGACCTTCATCTCTTCCTTTGACATTACAACAGATTAGATTTCGATTTCAGTGACAACAGCTATACTATCTATTCATTTGCACCTAATCTGCATGATTCTAGATAGGTCCATCTAGGGTTGGATTGTGATTATGGATATCCCTGTGATCCTATGCCGTGCGCTGGGTGGCATAGAGCTTTAAATCTAAGAGCTGCAAATCTAGACACACGACTTCTTTTTTAGCGTCAGGCTTAAAGAAAAAAAGGTATTCATAAGGCAAGTAATCAAAACTGTGTAATATCTCTCATGGTTTCTCCGTTAAAGGATTTATTTTCATTAATGTGTTATTTCCCATTCAGATCATGTTTCAGCTGTGGACCTTTTTGCAAGCTTGCAAATAAGGAAAAGATTGGACAACATGAATTTGTGTCTTGATACTGATTCAAAATAGTTCATAAATATTTTTGACGAATTTTCTAACTGGGATTAATTATATTTGGTTTTGCACCACACAAAATATTTATCACTCACCTGTCTCTTTCATCATGGATTAGCCAATAGTTTATGAGTGCCTCATGAAATACTGAATTGGCATTGATCCTCTGGCAACAGGAATTCCATGCTTTAATCAAACATGCACCTGCTTCCATAATTAGCTCTACTGCTTACTATTCACTTAGTTGCAGTAAATACCTTTCTGTAGTTCCAGAGATTTATAGAAGTGTAACGGGATTTTCTAAGTCTCATGCTAAACCAAAGTTTGGCTATCAAGAAGACACAAAATGTTAGTGAACTACACCTTACATAAAGAGATCAAAATAGCCTGTGCAGTACTAGAAACAGGAATAGTTGTGTGTGAAGTCATGTCAAGATGCCATCATTTTAGGAACTAGGAACTCATTCAGCTTAAATGAGCTCAAGTTTTGTCACTCAATTTAATGGAACCAGGAATTACTCTTAGGGATGCAGATTGAGAAACGCTTCCAGAAGCTTTTTCAACTTGTCAGATTGCCTTCCAGGCATAAGCCCTGACTCCTCTATGGTTGTGTGCCAAAGTAATTTATATGAGGAAAATCTGGACCTTCTAGGAAGCCTCTAGGAAAAAAGCTTTGGAAACTCTGGTTACACAAATCCTCCTCCAAATCTCAGTAAAGCAAAACAGATCTGTTCGATGATGAAGCTGTGACAAAAATAGTAAATCACTGGGGAAGGTACAACTCGGTGCGCATGCAGTGGAAAGTACTAAGGGGACAAGACAAAGAAGTAGGAACTCATAAGCTTTTTACTGTCCTATACAGTGTATAATGCTAATCAGAGGGTGTATGTAGTAATAGAAGTGGCATTCAAGAGAAAGGAACACAAATGACAGATCTTTACTTTAAGCAATCACATATATGACTGTTGTGGAAAGCTCAGTGTCCTTAATGGAGAAAAGTCTTATGAAAACAAATGAAAAAACCAAACAGGAGAGCTGGTGGCGTGTCACAACTGATCCTAGGAGGAGTGGAACTAGGCAGTGTCTTCCAGTGAGACCAAAAAGCAGTATGAGCAGTCTATTGTATCTCAAAAGAGACTGAACCCTGCTGCAAAATTACATTGTCGTAACTTCAAAGAAGTAAGAGACAACACTAACTAGGAAATGGCTAATAAGCAGATGAACCACCTGTAGTGTTGCAATATGTAGGTTAAATTTAGCTATATGGAGGTTTAAAGCTTATTTGGCGTTCTGAAATTGATCTGATTCTACAAAGTAGCTTTACATCTACTGCCATTTCTAGGTTCCCTTTTTCCTATAAAGTAGTATTAATGTATTAAACATTTCCAAATATCTCCTTAGCAAACTGTGCTGCTTTGGTTGGTTTTGTCTGTTGAAATGAATACCAATGAGTGGGTCTATAGATAGTAATCATCCAGGTTAAAACAGTAAAGCATATCTTTCTCCTCATCTACAATGAGGAGTGAGTATCATGTTCTGAAGCTTCAGAATCACTTCAGTCAAGCTGAGACCTGTTGGGAATGGCATAGCCCTTGGCTCCCGCTACCACACAGAAACAGGAATGGCATAATAAATGAATAATAATAAATTATATTTTGCTCATTGTCTACATTCAGGGTGTGATAAGAACAGTCAGAAAAAAAATGAGGACATTAGACATTCCATTTTCTCTCGTAATACCTGACCCTGACTGTTCCGATTATGAAATGGGGGATTGTTGCGGTTAGGAAAAGTTGTCCAAGACAGCTTGTGTACTAATATTTCACTGAGTAGCTTACCTGCCAAAATTAGGAGTGACATTTCTGTGCAGAACAGGCAGAACTAATTCACAATTAGTCAGTGACTGCAAAACTGATTTACTTCTATGGAACATTAGGATAGTTTCATCTCAGACAAAATGAAGCTTTTCATGTGCGTTTCCGTCAAACTTTCACAAAAACAAGGTACAGATAGAGACCAATCTGAACTGCAGTATTCCATTTGAAGATGTGCTTTTTCTGGCCTCCTCCATTGTATGTGTTTTCTCTTCAATTTAAGCTGATTGTTGACTTTCAGCAAAAGAATTTGCATCCGGGAGATTTGTTACAGACTACTGTATTCAGATGTTGAACAGCAATTGCTTGTTGCGTTTCCAGCCAAAAAGGCAGACAAATCCTGGGTTTGTATTTCACTTTTACCCTAGACTGTGTTGCTTGAAGGCTGTTGCTGCTTGGGAAGAAATACTATATAGAGCACAATGGATGACATGGTGCAAACCATAGTTATTCATGAGAAATTTTAAAGGGTTTGGGCTTGCTTCTATTTCAAAGCGAAGAAACTTGAAGGCATGTTTGTATTTGTCGTAATTTGTCCCATTATAAAACTGCCTAAAGGTACATAACTCAGAGCTTGATTTGCATCTGAGTTTCCTCAAAGGGGAAAGGTGCAGATGCGACGTCTCAAATGTGGCACAATCCTATACTACAATAAATTATTTATCCCTGGAGCTGCTACAAGGTTTTCAAGAGAATCAAAGTGATTGGAAATATACAAAGAGGAACATGAGATTCCTAGCCCTGGAAATTTACCTTCTCATAATCATGCATGAAATATTATTGATAACAAAATACCAGAGGCAAGAATGGCAGAGGCAAAAATGGAATAGTGAGTCCCAAGATGATGGTGATTTAAGAAAAAGACATATAATGTAACTGATTACTAAAGGGATTTTCTGAAGGGTGTTTTAAGTAAAAATGTAAAGAAGGCTTGTCAAGTAAAGATTCTTCCTAACATAAGATTAGCAAGAACACCAGCCAGAAGAAAAGCACTGAAAGGAGTGATCTTAAGATATCTGTGGCATTGCCAATCTGTTTTATTGTGTTTGTGTCGTGGTTTAGGCCAAATTGGCTACTGGGGACCTGGGGGACCCCAGATGGGACTGACAGATGCTTCCCTCTAACCCTCTTCAAAGAGAGAGGCAGAGGACGGAAAAAGACACTTATGAGTTTAGAAGGAACTGAACTACTTCAATGAAATATTAATAATAAAATAAAAGAAAATAATGAAAAATATACAAAACCGTATCAAGCTCCCAGGATGACAATCACATCACTGGCTGGCACTGGGGCAGACCCAGGCTGAACACAGTGACGGACGGGAACTGGATTCTGGATTTGCATTCAGGATCGGGATGACAGGCAGAAGAACAGAGTCCTCCTCAGACATCGGCCATTGAAGAAAGAGCGCTGACCCTTTGATCCCTCAGCTTTTATACTGAGCATGAGGTGGATGGGATGGAATGCCCCGTTGGTCAGCTTTGGGTCACCTGTCGTGTCCAGTCCTCCCCGCAGGTGGGATCCCTCTGCACTTTTCTTCTTCTGACCCTCCAATGGGGCAAGTAACAAAGTTGGTTGGCCTTGGGTGTTGTAGCAATAAGTATAAGCAGAGCCTCTCTGCATACCATGCCTGGGCATCAGCTATAAACATAGGTCTTATCACTCTGAGAGCGAACACTGTCTGCACAATATGCTGTTAATGTCAGTAGTTAGAAAAGGCCCAGCTAAGAAGCAAAGTTGCTGAACAAAATTGGTTCTTTTTTACCTCAAACCAGGACAGTTTGTTTAACAGCTAGCACAATCAGGCTCTACTTCAGGACTGGGGTTACTGCACACCCCTTAAAAGATTAAGTAAAGCAAGAAACATTACAGTTAGTATTAAAAAATGGAAGTAGAACTCTAAAGTACCATAGTTAAATATAACTTGGAGCCAAGTCTTGTTCTGTTTTGCTGGTTTCGGTTTTTTAGCAGTAGATGTAGTGCTAATTTTATGTCATACATCATTTTATTGCTGTAAAAAAATTTTGGAAACATGAGCTATCAAAAATGTTTTTATTTTTATAAGATTGCAGTTTCTTAAAACCAAACACCCTCCATTGTTCAGATGGTTGATTTTCTCTTGTTGTTTCTCCTTTTCCATTCTTTCTTCTTTTTTCCACCTATCACAAGAGGCAAAAGAGAAATAAAAGACAAAAGTGCACCTTTATATTTTTGTTTTCATAAAAAGAAAAATCTCAAAAAAGTTTGTTTTATATAAGGAACTCTTCCAGAGAAGCCTTTTATCATGTCATGTCCCTCACAACCCAGTGAAGCTATAACATACTCAAAATAGAACACTAGAGAAACTAGTCATATGAATGAATTAGTTGTGGAATATTTGGAAGAAGATTCCCAATGAAGCTGCTTCCCACAAACCCACAGTGAAACTGCTTGTTGAGTTAGTGATACCAAAAGCCTTCCTTTTGGACTACAAACTAAAGGCAAGCTCCTGTTTTTAATCCTTTTTGACATAGGGGTGGGGAGCAGAACAATAGCAGTGAGGTGGAAACCCTGAGCCACTAGTCTCACCTGCCTAAACTGGATCACGCCAGCCTGAAAAGAGTTTCTTCTGTATTTGCTTTTGCAACTGCTGAGTAGTACTTGCTTCTCCCAGTTCCTGCTGCTGTATTGTTCGTATTAATATAGGAATATATCAAAAATTGTGCGCCTGGAGTTATCCCAAGAGAACAGCATATTTGACCTACAGTTCAAAACAACCTGCCTGTCTGATGAGCTGAGACCAGTCTCAGGAGAATGGTATCGGCAAGAAATGCGTTCTTTTACCTTTAATTAGCAGAGAAGGGAGAAGGCAATACACTTCCATGAAGTAATCCTCCAAAGCAGGGCAAACTTTGCTCTAATGTAATAGCAGTCTCATCTGGAAGCATTTAATAACTCTGTTTATGTGAAATTAGGGCTGAAATTGCATAAAACACCCCTTATATCTTTACCAGTTTCACCACTACTGGAAATGTAGCAAGAGTATCGTATTTCACATTCTTTCAGCTGAAACGAGGAAGCGTGAACAGTTGTAAAACATTCTATTGAAACCCTTCTAATTTTTCAGCATTTGTGCCTGTATTTTCTTCAGTCATAGTGAAGTCTTCTACAGCTTTGAGTTTCATTTAGTAAGTTTTGGTCTCCTGGCAAAAGAGACATTGCCACAGGAAACAGTGAGGAGAAAACTGATACGTATCTCCTATTTCACTTTCTGCAGGTATCTTGTTGCCTAGTGAAGCTCTTGCATTTTTAAGATTAAATATTTATGTACACAGTGTGGGAGGCAGTCAGAAAATACCAGAAGTTAACTCTCACCTCTGTGGGAACACTGGCCGTGAGAAACAAAGCGATTACAATGGATGAAGGTAATTTTTTAGGACAAAATGTTTATTTAGTAAAAAAATAAAATTGTTCATGTTTGTTATATTATGGCACACAGTTGTTGAGAGTGGAAGGGTGGAGCCAGGCCACTATTATATTAAACAAGCTGAGTGAAAAGTGTGAAGAGGATATCCATCTATTTTTAAGCTCCTCAGCTGTCAATGAAAGTCAAGGAAAAAAAAAAAACACTGATATGAAAGACATACTAAAAAAGCTAAGTTGTTTATGTGGCTGAAACATCCACAAGTGAATGAGGATAGTTTTGAATAGAGCTAATTATATTTCAAATGCCATCTTGCTAACCTAGGAAAACGTATGTTCAAATGCTAGTGACTGGTGGAAGATCGTGTATGTGCCTTTATAAACATTTGGAAAAGCATGATAAATGAAGGTCTTCTAAGTAAAGCTACTCTGGGATTTACAAATATTTTGTGAATTTTCAGAAAAACAAAGTTGAGTTTCCACAGCTCAACAAGTCATTGAGTATTATTTCATCCATGGCAAGTGACCATGTGTGCTCATCTTTATGTACTGTGTCTCCATTTTGACATGTTGTTTCAAGAAATATATTAGAAAAAGAGCAAGAAAGATAGTAAGAGGGAATGATCAAAGGGCTAATGAAAGTGGTTTCTGGTGAAAGACTGGAAAGTGGGTTTGGTGGTCTAATAATGTAAGAAACTTTAAGTTCTTTCTCAGAAGAACAAGTTCAGAAGTCTTCAAAAGTCTTCAATTTGGTTGTAGTACAAGAAGCAATGAATTTAAGGGGAAGGAGTTTCAGTTGGACGTCAAGCAAAAAACATGCTAACTAAAAGGACATCTAATGAGATCTTAGATAAGTGATAAAAAATGGGTTAAGTAGTTAGTCATACTTTCTTTTCTATGATGTATTTTATTTAGCAATATTTTTTGAGAGCTTAGCAAATTATTTTATCAGAGGATTCTGCCTCAAAGAAGAGAATGTAATGCCACAACAAAAGGATAAAAAGTGTATATTGCCAAAATTTTTGGTTTACCTACTAGATTTTCCACAGAGATAACATGTATCCTAACTGTGACATCTCAAAATTGTCATTAAATTGCACCTGTACTCTTAAAATAAGCTTTGTTATATAGAATATCTCTTACAAGATACTATTGTGAGTGTTCAAACTTCAGGATTTTTTTTGATACACACCCTGAGGTGGCCGTATTTGAGGGCTAGCAGGTATCCAACGTTGGGCCTCAAAAATTAAAATATTCAGCATCTACGGTCTTTTTTAGTTTGAGACTTGTATTGCATATGCATTTAGGGGGTTAGACAAGTGAAAGCAGAAGGCCAGATTCTGTGAGTGCTTTTCAAGGGTGTGTAATTAAAGATAGATGAACAGTTATGCAAAGCCTATAATAAAAGAAGGATGGTTTGCCTTGCCCCACCTTAGGGAGCAGGCTGCTGAAAAGTCTTATGAGGGAAAGATGAGGAACATTTGTGGCTTTTTCTATGCAACTTGCAGATCTTGTCTATAAATCATGAGAGAACAGTCTCCTCTTACCTAATATTAACAAACATATTTGAACCACTCCCACACATATTAGTAAAAGTAATTTTTTTCTCAGATGTCAAATATACTTCCCAAGAATTATGCTTAAAATTTAAATGCATTACTAAAGATTAAAATTAAGGGAAGATTGCCATCGCTGATTTAGAGATAAATAGTGCTCCATTAGTGGGGCATTGTGATCTATTTGTATTCTCAAGCAGCTGACTAATGAATAAGCAAATTTTGGGAATACCATAAAATATCAAGTCTAACCAATATGAATGGAATAGCTGTGTCTATAAATAAATATACAAATGCACATCATTTTCCAAGGAAAATTAAATTTAAATTATTGTCTTTGCTCCAGTATCTCTGTGGCTTATAGTACAAAATACGTGCCTTTACTTTGATTTTGAAGAGGAAAATAATGATAACATCGACAAAATACAGCAAGAAAAACCCTTGCTGACTGTGATAACAAGCTGTAATATTAACTGTTGACATCTAAGTTTTGTTCCAAATTAGCAACTTATTAGTTGGTAACTTCTGTATAAGTTCTTCTTCATGCCAATGTACTGTATTAGGATAATTAAGGACTTTTAATGTTAAAAGGAGAAGACAACTGACTGACTGTGTAACCTTCTCTCACAGGAGAAGTTAAGAACAACTAGTTAAACAACACTGTCAACTCTGTTAAGCAATGCCATTGGGCAAGGCTGTTGCTCAAGGCACTGTAACCTGAGAATGTTAGAGAAAAAAATGTGGTTTGACCAGAATGCATAAGAAGAAAACGTTTGCATAATGCATTTTCATCTGGAAAAATCTGAGTTGTAGCCTGTGACTATGTAAACAAAACTTTATCTGTAAAATACTGTCAGAGTTTGTTGTTAAGTTACTTTCAGGGGATGGGTTGGACTTATAAAAAATATCCTTCTTAGAGGATGAATGTTCATATTAACAATACAAATGCTGAGTTCACATAACAGCAATCATTGCTATAAATGCAGGCTTAAGAATCATAGAACAAGCTGATATCGATGTGATGCAGTGCTCAATGAGAAAGAAGTACCATACTACTAATACCATCCAGCCTGTAGGTAAATAGTAGAGGCAGCTACTATTGCATCCACAAACAAGAGAAGAGAGCCCAAAAAGCCCGCTTCCAGGCCCCCAGCTATGCTGAATATTGCAACTACATTCTGTTGCTTGGCTGCTCGTAGGAGCAATCAGCAGCAGCAATAAAAATTACCGCTTCCACTTTTTTGTAAGCAACAAAGAGAAAAAATGTGGTCTTCATTAGCAGTGCCCATTTGTTCAGGGCATTGGGTAAACGGTTATTCTTTATCCACATCAAGCTTCATACCTCCTTTTCCACATAATAATGGGGGACAAAGTCTGTACATCTGCCCAAGTTAAAGAAGCAGTCTTCTTCTCTTTCACTATGGCTCATCTGTTGAACCATACTTTAAAGACATTGCCAGGAACCCAGAAAGTCCTCTCTCTCATGCCCTTCCTTGTCTTGCATCAGAGCACAGAAAGTAGAATAGGCTTCATTTAGCCTGTTGATGTTTTTATACCTAAAGTACCTTTTATACCTAAAGTACCTAAAGGGTTTAGGTGGGGAAGGACTTTTTACAAGGGCATGTAGTGATAGGATGAGGGGTAATGGCTTCAAGCCGGAGAAAGGTAGATTTAGATTAAATATTAGAAAAAAATTTTTCACTTTGAGGGTGGTAAGGCAATGGAACAGGTTGCCCAGAGAAGTTGTGGATGCCCCATCCTGGAGGTGTTCAAGGCCAGGTTGGACGGGGCTTTGAGCAGGCTGGTCTAGTGGGAGGTGTCCCTGCCCAGGGGTTGGAACTTGATAATCTTCAAGGTCCCTTCCAACCTAAACCATTCTATGATTCTATGATTATAAGAAAGCCTAGTGTATGCACTTGCATTATGGATAACATTGAATAGCAGAGAGTATGCATTGGTACAACAGTCCTGTAACAAGGAGCAAGAGAGAAGCTTACTCTCAGACAGCCGTTCTATACAAATTTATTAAAAGAACATTTGTTTTATATATTATATATATTCTTCTGTCATTGCAGATAACCTTTTTTGTGAGATACTGCTACTTCCCTAAAAATTAGTGGATAAAATTACAGGTATTGCTCGCAACACAAGGGTGGGGTCCAGACTTAGCACTAAGTTAATTTGCCCCAACTGCTCCTCACAAATCATAGATTTCAACAAATTCCTGCAATGGTGAGGTTTGAGAAATTGCTGTGAATGCCAGAAGTCACTCTGCTTTTTCACCATTTTGATGAAAATTGCGGTGTTGTATACCTTGACGTACAATGGATCATAGAATAAGACACACAATGACTGTTAAATACTATTAACAAGAAACAGATGCAAGGATATTCTTGCTTTATCATCTTATTTTTCTGCCATAGCCTTGAAATGTCTGTTTATTGCATGGAGAAATTAAACTGTGTGGGATTTATCATACTCATATAGTGAGATGCATGAATAATTTAACTGTGTGCATTACTGATTTAAATACTGCATTTGCAGAGTCAAGGAAAGATATCGTACAAACCTGGCTGATTTCTTCACCCCTTTACAGCATCCTTTCTTTGGTGTCTGGAGCACTTCTCAGTAGAATAAGCTGTGCTTTGTGTTCCAGCAGTTCGCAGCCATGTAACATGCTTGCAAAACTTGCAATTTGAATGAATTTAATGTGTGATGATTTGCAGAGAGTCTCAGAGCCACATTACCAGAGCTGGTCTGGATTGCCTCTAAGTGTAACCAGAAGCCGAGGAAAGCTCGCTCTGATTTGAGAGCACAGGGCTGTTTTAGCTGTTTCCCTGTATCTAATATGACACTTAGCATACAACATTGATATTGCAGTTAGCATTAAAGTACCAAGATTCATTAGGATTTGCTGAACAGGGATTCTCCAGAGGAGCAACTATACACATCTGTGAGATGAATCTTAATCCCTAATATCCTAAGAATTTATATAGTTATTTTTTTCATCTGAATGACATTAAATTAATTAATGCTGTAGCTGGCAATACTCTATGTAAAACATTCCCCACCATGGGCTGAATACTAAGACATATTAAAACGGGCCCAAAGATATAAAAGCTCTACGTGGGGTTGCAAAACTAATTTTTTCTTGACCATATGCAGATCGTGAACACACTCTATCAGAATAAAATGACTGATCTTAATCTGTCTATATGGAGATTTTCTTTAAATAATCTACTTTAAATATCAGGGAGTGTGACTTTCTCCTTTTTACTATAGCATACAATAAATAGGTATTCCTGATGATCTTTCCTAAATTGTCTTAGAGGCATTGCTCTGTGCTATGCATATTAACTGAATATATTTTTTTGTTTTGTTTTATTTGTTTAACAAAGAGGCCCACTAACCACTGGAATAAGAATTACTTTTTCAGAATATGTGATTTGGTGTTTTTTTTTCTGTTCCTGCTTTTTTGTGTTTTTATCTTTTTGTTGGGTTTTTTTGTTTGTTTTTTTTTCACTTTTACATAGACCAGTGTTCCTCTTTTGAAGAAAGCATTCCCCTGTCATCACGATCCTGGTTCTGGAAGAAGAAGAATTCTGTTTCTCATGCTGCTAAAAGCCAAAGCAAAACAGGTAATGTGAGCCTCTTTTATTTGCAAACATTTGCACAGACCAAATGGTTAGGAAACTATTAAAAGGCATATAGCACCACTATAACAGAGGTGTGGAGTTTTATTAATTATCCACCAAACTTTTTAAGCGCAGCCTGAGAAAAAGATGTCAAGCTGTCCCGCTTGGCTGATGGTCTGGATCACTCCTTCAGCAGCTAAACTGTAGTGCCTGTTTGCTCTAATTGGAGCTATAACACATGTGGAGCTGGGAGCACCATCTTAGACCAGACTGGACACCTTTTATAGGCCACGGGGCTGAGGGCTTGAGGTCTCTTGTCCCTTAGACTGGAGGAAGCGTGGCTGAGCCAACAGCACATATCTGACTTTTGGAACATTACTGATACCAGTCCAGCTTTTTTATAAAGCTAATCTATACTGTCCTAGTTTTAGTCCAGGGGTCCAAGCAAATTCTCAACCATTCTCTTTTTACATTTCAATGTGTGGGTGAGAGGGAAAGAGAAATGAGCATTTGGAAGAGTAGACTCTAGCTGTGTCATACCAATAGCTAGTTTCAGACATGACCTTAGAATGACACTGGCTGGCACGTTAGCATTGTGATAGACCGAGTACCTTTGAGATTGGAAGACTAATGTGGTAACTTGTCTTTCAGGCCAGGGCTTTAGCATACACTGCAATAGTCTGTGTCCCAATTGTTTTCATGTGCCAGCTAAACCTTTGCGTATTATGGTCAGACAATTGTGTGTTAGCAGTCACTGTGCCGCTTAAGTGGAATATTATGACACTGTATGAAACAGTATCTGTTCCAGTGACTAAATGCTCGACTTGCTGCAACTAGCCAACCTAGGTGGGTCCCTAGGTAGTTTTGGGACAGAACATGAATATACCTGCCACCTATGTGAACATCAGTAATAACATTGCAGTACCCTTAAAACCGTAAATAACACACCTGTTGAACACATGGCTCCACCTTACTCCAGGGTTAGTCTGAGACCTAACAATTCAGTGACTCCAGCCATAGAAAAGTGCCTGATCTGTAAGGTTCAGAATAAAGAGGAAGATATCATACCTCTGTTAACAGCCATACTACTGTTTCAAAAACCAGGACAGAGATATTTTCATGGGGCTTTGCCATTTGTTAACTCCATGAAACTGAACTTGATTACATAGTGGTAAAGAAACAATCTTTACATCACTTTTCTTTTTCTCTTTCAAAGATGAGAAGAGGGAGACACAAGAGATTTTTTTAGGTCTCGAACTGATACTGCATTCAGTAGAAGTAACCGATTCAAAATATAATCCTCCCAGCTTTGTGGTTAGCTAATTTCAGAACTCAAGAAATAACTGTCCATAAACTTTGGATTCAACCATGTCAGCTGCATAAGAATCTTAGAGGTGGGATGCCAGAAGAGGACAACATTAAATCAGCTCCTACCGAAGTCAATGAGAATTGAAGTTACTCAGGGTATTGATTGCTAAACTTTTAATTGTTTAGGAAATTTAAGTAAAACCTCCCAATGATCTAAAATCAGGGACCAAAGAAAGATATTTTTCTACTGCTTTACTTGTGGGTGGTTGTTTGGGGTTTTTTTCTGTCATTTAGATAAAATCAAATTAGGCTGTTGGAACACTGATTCTTGTTATTCTGATTACTTCTGACATCTGATCCAGAATGGAATCAGGAAAAAAATTGTGAAATTAGAACTGGCTGTTCTGACAAAATTTTTACCAGAAGATGTACAAGTGGACTGTCAGTGTACCAAAATCTGAGTCTTGCGTGGGGGTACTGGGACGTTAAACACATAACAGTTCAGAGTGGTCCTAGAACAGAAATTGTTCAGAACAGAATTGCACCAAAGAGAAATCTACTCCAAAATGTGCATTACGCAAAAATTTAAGGCAAGCAGTTATGTTCTTGTTCTACTGGAGATTAGGAAGTTGAGTATCAGGTTATGCTTCAGTGGATTAGTGCACACATAGGAAGGCTCAACCTCATGGCACCCCTTTCTGCATTACTTCTCATGCTAAAACTTTCCATGCTGTGCTGTTTACTCATAAGCCAATTTCCTTACTACAACGCAGCATAGGTCTGTCTACGAAATTTTCTGAAGCTAGTTGCAATAATGCAAAACATGCATTGGCCTGAGGCAGGTTCTCATGACTGCTGCTCAGATGTTTGTGTTATGGTGCAACCACACCACATGATGTTTGACTTGCCAGTGCTTTTTGTGTACTGCTTGAGATCATTAAAAATACAAAAATTGTAACTACATGAGGACTACCTGTGTGCATGTTGCCTCAAATCGCAGCTACTCAAGGAAACTGCAGACCTCCCTAGCTTTATATACACTATCTAACCCCAAAGCCTCTATGCTTTTAAATCAAAGCTTGTTTCAGTGGTCAAATTGTCATATTTCAGGGCATGAAGCTCGCAGTTAACAAGGTCTGATCCTGTGAAATGTCCATTACTGTAGAGATCCTGAGCATAGCAGCACTTTGAGGGGGTTGCTCTGATGTGCCTGTAATTGTTTCAGAACTGGTCACCTCATCCTACACCTTTTCCATTCTGTAAACTCACAGATAAACCTGGAGTTAGATGTAAAGATTGGATTACCATCCACCTCTGGTTTTCTCGAACTCTGTAAATATATTGCACAATTCAATACCCAATGGGAGTACAGTACCTGCAGAGAACGAGAATTTTCGTCATAGGCTGACTAGAAATGGAAGAATTTCCTGAGAAGTAAAACAGATGATACAAAGGTGCGCTCATAAATAAGTTGCTGTTGATGGTGATTTTCTCAAAAGGTAACAGTATATCTTGAGATTATACTAAGATGGACAAATAAAATCATATTAATTGTTGTACCTGGACTTTGTGACCAACTTATACTAAATTCTTAGTTTTGATATTTATTGTACAGAGGAAAAAAAACCTAAATTTATTAAATAATTAGTCTTAACAGATATCAGTGTGACAGAAGTTGTGCCCTTCACATAGCCCTTTCTGGTTTTCCTCAGACTACAGCTGCAAGCAATCAGATACAGTCAGATCAAATAACTCTAAATTTATATTACACTGCCTTAGGACAGTGATTGGATTGAAAATATTCCCACTACAGTCAAAAAAGTTTTCCATCTTTCATCTTTTTTCCATCTTTTTCCCTTCTGCCTCACAAAAGGAAGTGGTTGCTGGAAGAGACACAACACATGAAGGTCTCCTCTTCAGAATATTATTGAACATTATTTTGAAGATTTTGATCTTATAATGAAAAAAAAACAGATTTTAAATATACAGGATTCATGTACATGTATGAATTATCCAGGTTGTATTTTAGGTACAATGAAAGGACTACAGTTTTTATTTTGTATTACATTTGGACTGATTGCTATTATCTTAGAAGTTCTGCAGGACACAGTTTTGAGGTTTAAATCTTTATATTTTCTCCAATGGCTGAGTATTGCTGGATGGTTGCTCTTGGGAAAAAAAAAAAAAAAAAGTTGATTATTAGTCAATATGAAATTAAAATTCTGTAGCAAAAATGTACTGTTGCCTGTAATTCTGTATTAAAAATACCATTCCTTTACTCTAACAAGAGCAATCAGGCACAACATGCTTGTCATAAGTTGTCTTTTCCTTTTGGTAGAATATTTCTGTAACTACAACAACAGCATTTATACCTTTCAACTAAGTTGCTACTAAGGATGCAAAACATAAGACACATTTCATGACTGCAAAGAAAACAAGTGCCAGACCAGTTGCCTTTGCTCTGAGATCCTCTGAAACATTCTTTTTATGTAACAACACACAACATGGCACATCTGCTTTGTCTTTTCTATCATCTGTTTTCAGGAGGGATTTGTTATGAGGAAAGAGGAAATTGAGAGTGCAGTGCAGTGACATTTTTTATGTTTCACTTTGTTGTGATCACTTAAAAATGCAGATTCTAATATGCAAATATTTTTACAGCATAAGGAAAATGTGTCCTTAGAAGGCAATAGAATAATAATATTTTAATAATGATATAATAGGATCATGTTTTTCCATGCTGGCATGCTTTGATGTCTTTTTTTTTTTTTTAGGGAAAAACTTCTCTGGCTCTGGGAAAACAAAAGATAAAACCTATGAGACTTTGGAGTTACATCCCCCAAAATGAGTGGTCCTCTTCCATCTTGTTTGCCTTTTTGAAGCAGTATTATGAAGATACTTCTCTTTATGTCCATCTTTCAGAATTGCTACTGGCCATTTCTATAAAAAGAAAATACACCCCTGTCACAAAGCAATATATGCTGGTACAAGGCATAAAATAGAAGTCACTATAGCAAAAAAGTAGCTAAATGGTGAAATATGTGGGATGAGATAAAGCTACAGGACAGACCTGAGAATTGAGGCTGCGTACCTCTAGATGTTAGAGCAGTAAATTTTATTGAAGTTGGCATGAAACAGCACAGAAGTATCATGATAGGGGATCAGCCACTTTCAGCTACAACTGCATCTGAAGTGCATTGTTAATTCTTAAGCATAAAATATCAGCCCAGCTATAAATCAAGCATGCTATAAACTAGAAGACTGACTGCTCCTATTTTAAATTGTGATTTTTAATTTAAAAATAAAATCCCTCTGTGCTTCCAAGGCATCAGTTTTAAAGTATAAATTTAGATTTCATCTCAACCAAGCAGGTATGTTTCTCAGCACAGCCTGCTGTCTCAGTCCCCATCCCAGCAGAGATGGGATCTGTAGCCACAGATGGTTATTCACTTACCTTCCTGAGATAGCTGGTTACGCGTTGATGATCTGATTGATCGTGTCTTCCATGCAGACTGTACAAGGTGCATGTTTACACTTCAGTGTGATGATCATGACTGTGAGAACATTTTGTGTTTTTCATTAAACTTTTAGCATTTGTATGTACACACAGGGCAACAACCAGCTAACACTTGAGAGAATGAGTGACAAGAGTGGTGTGCGCTAAATTTCCATGGACAGAAGACATGAAGAATGTTCCTGTGTTGACAGAGGGACTAAAATTTTACATGAAAATTGAAACTTTTATGTAAAAATTATACCTCTCTAAATTTCAAAAATAGTCTTGGACATAGAAACAGCGTGATCGGGGAGTAAAAGCTGAAAAGAAATAACACCCACTTTTGGAAGTGAGGCTAACATGATAATTAATCATAAAATCATAGAATGGTTTGGGTTGGAAGAGATGTTTGAAGGTCATCTAGTCCAACCCCCCTGACATGGGAGGTTCCATTAAACCTTTTTAATAGAAAACAAATCTATTCAGGTTGTGCCCCAAGGAATCTGGTTGCCTCCATTCCTCAACTTACAAATCTTTCCTTTTACATCTTAAATAATGCTAGGCAGAAACAGACAATACCTCAGGGAATGAAAGGATGGTATAATTAAGTTTTGTAGAAAGATCCAATCCCCCACTTTGAACCCCAAAGCTAGTTATGCTATGTCTAAAATACTATAAAGAAATTACTGCAGATTAGATAAAACTCCAAACTACTTGTAATATTGTATCATTGACTGCACTCTTTCTATACAGATGAAGCAAGTATCTTCTCACTGCTTGTAAGAAGCATCCACTATCCATAGTCCTGCTCTGCAAGATCAGGCATAGATATTTCTTTCCAGAAGTCTTTGGTGGAATCCACTACTTACAAAAGAAAGATCAGGGTAGAGTCCACTGTCAGTAAAACCATATGGGTTTGTATTTATTTTATATGGTGAGGATCTTTCCGAGTACAAGGGAAGACACTTATCTAATGAAGATCTTACAGTCTGAAAGAGTTGTACTAGATACCTTCTTGAACTGTGAAAGTACTTTCATTCAGACTGAGTTCTGATCAGTACTGGGAATTGCCTCCATTAGATTGCAGGCCAGTTAGCCTGGCCACAAAGGAAGACAGACTTTCAGCCTCAGTCAAAATAGGTAGCATCCTGATTGCATGAATGAAAGATCATCAAAGCTTATTAGGTTTAGTACTTTCCTTCTAAATCACTGTTATTTGAGGTACAGAACTGAAACTGATGATAGATTAAGGTACTTTACGGTGTAATGTAATTTATTAAAAGGGAGTGTGAAAAATCCTAGTTTGTATCCCAGCTACAGTAGATTCAAATGCGACAGCTTTCTCTTTACAGATACAAGCCTCTTGCCAGTAAATGCTATACTAGAAAGATGCTTTCATCTTTAATTTTAGCTTAAAACATATTTATAAATATTTCTCTGGTGCTTCCTTCACTCTTCTGACAGTGCTTCTGTGTGTGAGAGTGCTTCTCAGTTTCCCTCTTATAGCCAGTACCATCAAACAATACTGTATTTGCATGTAGCCTTCATCAAACCTTCCTACTCAGGTAGCACTAGAGCTTACATAGGTTTGTTTTCTGGATGCTTATTGCGTATTACATTTAACTTGGATGAAAAGCATTGTTATCCTTCCAGATTCAGTAAGTTTCTGCTCAACTCCCAGCCTAATATCACCTACGTTTCAGGCTACTTGGAAGCTGTACTTGTTTTGGCTGGGATAGAGTCAATTTTCTTCATAGCAGCCTGTGTGATGTTACGGATTTGTGAACAAAACACTGTTGATAACACAAAATGTTTGTGTTATTGCTGAGCAGTGCTTACACAGCGTCAAGGAGTTCTCTGTTTCTCACACTGCCCCATCAGCAAGTCATTTGGGGTCAGCTGCCCCAGCTGTGTCCTTTCCCAACTACTTGGGACTCTCCAGCCTACTTGCAGGTGGGGCAGGGGTTAAACCACAACAGAAGCTGGTATGTATATAGGAATATATTCTTGTGCTGGTTTTTTGGCTGGTGTTACTGAGCAAATTGATTGGGGAAACAAAAAAAAAAATTTCAAACTGTGGTGGTGGTGGGAGAGAAGGATTAGTGAAACCAGCTTGGTCTTTGTTATAGTGCAATTACTGATACTAAATATATTAATTTGAAACATTGAACAATTAGCTTGAGTTTTTGGTGGCCCAAAATCACCAGCAAAAAAAAATCTCTAACAGAATACAGCAAAGGCTGTTTCTCTTTCCTTATTGATGAAAATCCTATATGATTCTCTAATTAAGGAAAGAAAATAGCAGAGGAACAAGAAATTCACTGCTGAACTTAGTCTGTCTAGGGGAAGTGCTAAAATCTTGTCACGAAGCCCTGAGAGACAAAAGTTTTCTCCCTAGGAATTTTTGGTCAACAGTGATAAACTTTTTTCACATCTCAAAAAGTTCTTCATTTCTACCACTTATGCATAACAAAGAAGAAAGTATATATTACAGGAAGGGCATATGAAGAGAGGAATAACTATTTATTTACCCTGATAAAGCATTAAAAATAAAATTAAATGTTTGTTGGCATTGGAGCCATCTATGCAGGTGAATCTGAGTTTAAGCTATGTCTTCTGTGTAAAATGGAGAGCTGCAGTCATTACAGGATACACTGAGGCGTGAGCCAAAAATGTCAATCTAAGTAGTTCTTTGCAACATGGAGTAGTGAGTGGCACTTTTAACAACTGCTCTGGTGTGATGTACTTCAGTGTTCTGTAGTCCCTGCAATAGATTCCACTCTGAAAAGAAAAGCACCCAGGCAAGAAAGAAGGTAATTAAATTTCTTATCATTTTTTTTTCTATGGGAAAGGAACTGAGGAATACTTTGAAGAAAGCATTACAAAATAATAGAGCATTGAGCTTTGCAATGAATGTTATTATCCATTCTAGCTAAGAGGGTCAGGTGAGCACAGTCCCTGCTCAAACTGCATTTCTCAATCTGCCATATGAAAATGTTCTGTCAGCTTCATTAGATACATATAACTTCAACCAATCCATGTTACTTTCAGTAATTACTTTGCCAACATCATAATTTTTTACGATCTCTGTTACTTCTGGAAGTGAACTTTTAAGGCCTTCCCAGTGTTCATAAGCCAAGTTTTCAAAGGCTTTAGGCTTTTTAGTGCAATGTTAACCAACAGTGAGCAAGTACCAATGGTGAGACCTATAGCTAGATAGCTGGAAACTCTATAATGACATGAGTTCAGTTGCTGAACTTATTAGCCACCTAGATTTTAATTCCTATGTGTGTGCCCTGATTGCTTCCTGAAAAGCATATCTTTTGTATTTTAGGTTCAGAAACAAGTATTTATTTTCTTCCTTGTATGGGAGTTTATGTCTAGCTGTTCCATACACCGTGAAGGACTGGAAAACCAGTGTCTTTCTCAGCAAAAAGAAAAGCATTTTGTAGAGACACAGTGGGAATTGTAATAACAAGAGAGCAGACATCTTAAAGAGATCCAGAGGCAAAAGCTGCCCAAGAGTTACACATGGAGGAATGTGTTTGAGATGTGCTTTTGGGTAGAAGCTGCACGAGATTTGGCAGGTTTAATTCCAGGTAGAAGATGGTGAAATCTGGAACCTTTATTTTATGAAACTTGATGTGTTTGCCAATTCAGCTAAATCTGAAAGTCAAACCAAGATTAAAATCACTAAATCATGTTAGATTTCAAATGAGGCACAAAGAAAACACTCAGATCTATGGGTTTGCTCTGATCAATTTCTAAGAAAATCATTCAGGTTTACTCGTAAATTGGCTGACAGTTTGTACTATGTTAATCTTAAATTCATTTTGGGGTGCGATCTTATAAATCTGGTCTTGTTTCATGATATCTGTTCTCAAGCCTCTCAACTTAATACCTCCTCCTAGTATTTTATTAACAATTACTTTACTTGTTTTTCCAGAAGCCTGGGTGCGAACAGTTATCCCTTCAGGCTTTCAAGTCCCTGAAGATTCAGTAAGGATTGATCCTGAAACTAAACCACAGACGGCCATTCACTCATCTGTTCCTCTACCCGGCAGTGTTATTGATTGTTCAGAGGAGATACTAGAACATCCTTCATGTGTGATAAAAAGTGTTATGACTGAAGACACACCTGAGCAGGGTAAGCAGTACTTTGTGCTTCAGGCGTTCAGAATGAGCGTGTGCTTAGCTGTTTTCCACAAAAGGGCAGACTGGTACCCCGTTACCACATTGTAGTCTCACAGAAGCAGAACTGCACAAGCTTATAGTCCATATTGCATCATCAGGGTTGATATAGCTTTAATATGGATTAATGTGAGCGTGGGCTGAGTGGAAGAGTTCCTGTCATGATTCATCATGTAGATAATGAAAGTGGTCCTCAAGCACCTCATGTATTTTCTTTATACCCACTAAAACCAAAGCCAGAAGAACAGGACTAAATTTATTATGTATTCTGTATCTGTTACTTCTAATGCAAGGTGTGCAACCTGCCGGGTTCTCTAAAAACTGTCAAAAAAATACAGTTGCAGTTATTCAGAAACAGGAATATGGCTGCCTGGTCTGTGTCGCATGCTGTGATACTAATTGTAAAGTAAGAAAGGAGAGACCTTTGGTTTGGGGAAGCTTACATTCTAAAGGGATTAAACTGCAAGGTGCTGTGGTGGTTTGAATTCATCTTGAGAGCCAGGCTGACTGATGGCATGGAAAAGGAAGGGAAAGAACTCTCAGAGATATCTCGTCCCTGCCATACCCACTGAATTCTGCGTGAGTTAACTCACAAGAGTGGTGTGAAAAGGTATATTCATTAGTTTGGGGAGTCACGTTCTCTATGAGATGCTAAGCTAAAGAGAAGACACATAGATTGGTTTTTAGCATTCGTGAATTAACTTGTTGGAGTTTCAAATGTCTTTCTTCCCAATGGACTGCTATAGACTGAGGGGGAACTTTGCAGTTATTTTGGCAGGTGATATAGTAATGCATTTTTTTCCAGTAGGAAACAATATCTGTATGTCTCTTTTCCCTTAAGGGTTTAAGATTAATCTTTATCCTAAACAGAAAGACAGATCCTACAATCTTGGCCTGCAGGTACTGATGCTTTATTGGTTAATTTTGCCAAAAGTAGGATTATATAAAGTGGAAGGCTTTTTCAAGAATAACTGTGGCTTCAAATAGTCTCCGAGGTGGTGGAAAGAAAGCCAAATATGAACCAAAAGGATGTACATGTGAGAATTCCTTTAAGAATTTGCTGTTCTATATATAATTTAACAAGCATCCTTCACTGATAGAATTCACAGAACAAAAGCTGATATATATATGTATTTAAAGTATAGTGATGAAAATAATGAATTCAGAAAGAAGAATAACTTAAGGGTAATGATCTCAACACATATTTACTTAGTTATGAATTGTATAAATCATCAAAACTGGCTTTTGAAAAACAAGACTTTTATGGCTGTGTGGGAATAAGATCTGGTGATTCCATCTAGTAGCTGGATAGACTATATTTTAAAACAGTACATTCTGTTACAATATGTGCAATAAAAGGAATTGTGAAGACACAGATATTTGGTTGTAGAAAATACTGCACCATGGAAGTAAATTAATATTGCTTCAGGATCTCAGGAAAGGTAGCTATACATTTGGTTTTCCCCAGTGGACAAAATTTCCTAATTTCTGATAATTGTTTTAACCAATTCAAAGAGTCAGAAGATTTCTTTTAGACACTGTTCTCTCTTTTACGCCAGAATGCTTGACGAAATTGCTCATGTTGGGTGTTGTGGCTTGGTTTTCTCTCAGCAGGGGTGTCGCATGCGTCCAGAGTGCTCATTGATAAACCTGGTTCAGATATGTCTCATCTAATAATGCAATCCACCCCTGGCACTGCACACACACACACACATGCTTATTTTCAAAAATATTGGACAAAATCCATTTTGTTTTGTAATTTTTCAAAATTAGATTTTGAAAAGACTTTGACAGAAGATGAGAAACAAGTCTGGAGTACGGCCTTTGGATTTAATAGATCTCTGTTTTCAGGATCAGGTGGAATCATTCAAGTCTCAAACATATATTACATCATTCTATGTAGCTCTCTTTGTAGCTCTCTCAATGACTTCGCAATCTCTCATTCTTCTGTATCCTTTTACTCGTTTAAAACTCCTTTGGTCCCAACAGCATTAATTAGTGAATCAAAAGAATTTAGAGAATTGCAATGATTTTCACCTGATTTTAGCACCTGAATTTTGTTAACAGATGAAGAAGGAAACTCATGGCTGTACAAGCTTGGAATGAATATAAACAAGTGGTCATTTTTGAATTCCCTGGTTGGATGGAGTGAAAACAGAGCTCTAGGAAAAGGTATGTTTATATAGCAAATATTATTCTTGTTTGCTGGAACACATGATACATTACTCAAATGGGGAGGGTATTTGTTTTTTTTTCTTTTATGTGAGATCTGCTTGAATGAAGCTGTGTAGCGTGGATTTCTGAATGAGGTGGTGTAGCTTGGATTTATACAAGTCACCATTCTACGTAATCAGATCAGTCTCTTTTGACCTTATACAGCTCTTAGTTAATTATAATACTTAGTTAAGGATTATGATACTCAAAACAATTTTCCAATAGCAAGTCACCTACTGTGTGGGAGAGAAGTGACTGAAAAAACCTGTAATGATATATTTTTAATCAACAAAAAAGATGATAATAAGAAACTTTAAAATTTTATGTCATACCCTGATATAAACTAGGTCTATCAAACAACTTGTAAAAGGTAATTTTGAAGGAGGCTTTAAAGTGCCCTATTTTTAGCTGCAATAAAAGCATTTTCTTAAGAGGCAGCATATTTCTGCATGATTTTTTTTAACCTAAATTTCCATTTATAGTTTTAATGACATAAATATATATAAGTAATTAATATCATAGTAGTCATGGACAAGTAATTGTCAAACCACATAACTATGTGTCATGGTGTCCATAGATCAAAGCTGACAAGTCAGAGTTGCTATAGTTCTTCTCCCAAAGGTCCATTTTCTCTTTTATCAGAAAAAAAGATATGTTTTAAAACTATACTTGACATTGCTAATAGAAATTTAAAAATGTAATATGTACATCTGGTGTTGCTGTGCATTTTAGTTCTATGCTTCAAGTTGATAAAGTCATTTTTGTTATGCAGTAGATCATCTGAATACTTCTGGAGTTGGTTCTGATGCTGACAACAAAGCAACTGAGCTAGAGGAATGTACAAGCAAAGAGGTGCCGTATATTCCATACAAGTTAGCTACATTATATATCATCAAGGTAAAAATAAAAAAAGGCAAAACCAACCAACACACCCTCCACCCAGGAAAAAAAGCCCTGTTGTGAATGAATAATTTACAATACAAAAAGTTACCAATTAAATTGTGTGTCTCTTTTTGTAGGATATACTAAATAAATTGTGATAATAGTTTTCATCATAAGAATTCAATTCAAACAATCTTACTGCTTAGTAGGTTTCATCTTCACGTTTGGAAGCCTGTGCTTAAATTTGAGATACTGACATAAAAATACAAACATTAACATGGAAATGCTATCTTAAGTTAAGATCAGATATTAAGTTGCTTAAATTTGCCTGTTCCGGGTAGGTGTCTAAAGATTAAAAAACTGCCTTGTAACTATATACGGAGAAAACACTTCCTTCCCATATATTTGTCATCATGTTTCTTGATTTTTGGAAGTGGCTTTTGATTTGCAGAGTGAGGTTTTTTGCTATTGCAGTATTTCTGGCACCAGTAACTAGCATAACTTTGGTTTTTCCTGCTTAGCCAGTTTATTCTATATTATGCAATATCTGTGTGTATATGTGTCCGTGTATATATATATTTCCTGGTTTATTGATTTATTTATTCCATTAAATAAGCTCTTGTACTTTTGTTCCTTCATTATGCATCAAAAAGGTTCTATGGTGACTTCTATGGTACAGGCTACAGACACCTGAGGTAACTGTAAGGAACAAGTTCAAATACCTGAAGTAATCTAATTAAGACGACTCAGAGCTCTGTGGGTGATAAAAGGGACAAACCCATCTGCATCTTTTCAGTCTTCTCCTAGAGAAGAGGCTTTTCTTGTGTCTTAACGTTTTAATTGCATCTCTTTAAAATTCCTCTACATCTACAATAGTTTTTGATGGAGGGTAAATAGGACAGTATATTTCAATAGCACATTGCTGCGTTGCAACTTTTATATCATTTGAACTGTGACAGTGCTAGATGGTAGAAATTTTTCACTACCTTATTAAATGCTTGTAAATACAAAGATTTAATCTGTCATCGCAGATCAATGCTAAGAACCACAACTATTTAAAAATACTGCACCAGCCACCACAAAAAAAAAAAAAATCTGAGATTTTTCTTTTTCAGTCTTATTTCATCTGAGCTGCTCACTGTCAGCAGAATCTGCGTCACATTAAGCTTATGAAGAACCGAAACCAAGGAAATATCTGGAAAAGCTCTGGATTTTTATAATTTACATATAATCAGGTTCATCATTGCTGTAATTCCTCCAGCAGTATCTGTTAGCATCATTTAAGATGCACAAGTATCAGTGTTGTGTAATTTGACATGGCACCTACCAGACAAGTATGTCAAAAGAAAGTGGACAGCAGAAACTGGGATGGGAGACAGTGGAATTTTCCTTTTGTGACTATTATGAGTTGGATTAGAAACAAAATGAATAAAATGGAGTCACTAAGGATCCTGATGTAATTTTAAGCTTAAATGACTCATTTTCAAACAGGAAAAAGGTCATTTTGCCAGTCCTTTATGTACACATATGTTTTTATTAGTCATGAAAAATGCCTGTAGTATGCTTGAGAGTTACATCAATTTTGCAGGTTTTCAGATTATTTTAATGGAACAAAAAATATATTTGAGTGTATTCTGTAATCAATTTGTATTATCTAGCTCTTTTTAAGATTGCATTAAAAAACGCAATCTTCTCTACTGCCTACTTTTTTGTTGTTGTTTTTACTTTTTTTTCCTCAGTAATAAGCTTCACAATGCTGTTTTTCTTTTTCAAGAACTTTAGAATAATTGTAATGCCTATGTCTGCCATATTCAAATCAGATCACTACAGTGAAAAAGAAGAGGTGGAGATGCAATACTAACACTAGAAAAGAAAGGCCATTTCAAGTCTCATACAGATTGTTATTCAATAACATAACATATTTTCTAGTTGTTGAAGCCTGAAAGCTTTGGTCTGCAGTCCTGTTGGCTATTTATCTGTTTTCAAGAACAAACTCTTCACTGTACTGTATCTGTCATTTTGAGAGATGTACCTCAAAATTGATGATTCATTATAACTAGTGTTGCTAGTGCTTTGAGTTGATAATTTCCTTCATCCTCTACAGATTGTAAAAGACATGCAGCAAATGAAAAACAAACACATGAAGATAATCAGACAACTAGACAATATAATGAAAGAAAACCAGGTAATTATTCTGGAGCATTAGCATTGTTGTTGTGTCATACCATTAGTCAAAATGACACAGAGGGATAAAATCTACTTCATTCATGTTTACATCTGCTTTCAGGTAGCCATTCTGAGTCTCCAGAACTAGTGTCAATGGATCTTTAAGTGTACTTGATCTTACAACTTCGTGAAATCTCAGTTTACTTTTTGTCTCAGATGGTTTCGGAGATTTTTCTAAACTTCATTTGTTACTAAACTTTACTCTTAAAGTTTGTGCCAAGTTGTACTGTCTTTCCTCATTGCCAAAGTGGAAAGTTCTACGGCCTCGGGTACTTTCTCATCCACTTTGCACTTAGCTGTGCTTTAGCCTTGCAATACTTCGTCAATATGGTTTACAGAGTAGCAGAATCCCTCCACCTGTAAACCCCTGCAAGGTCGCAATGAGGATCCAGGGGCTGAGGATCCAGAAGCAGCCACTGCTTCATCTTTCTGTTTATTTGTCACATCATTCTCCTTTTCCAATCCAGAGTAAGAGAGGCACTTAGTTCCTATGCAGATGTACATTTTCCATTCAATTAAAGTTTATTCTGAGAGAGCAGAGAGAAGAGATTCAGAAATTCCTTTGGAACCTCCAAGGAGAAGCGAACAAACTCTTCACACTGTCAAGCAAACCTGTGAGATTTCCCTGCACGTTGCATATGAAGGCTTGGTGTCCTTTAATAGGGAATAGGACTTTATCTTATTCTCAGGTTATCACATCTGCACAAGCATTGCAGTACCTGTGTAAATCCACTTCTGTGCTTATGTAGGAATGTAATATTTGCACAGTCACATCTTACACTTTCAATTGACTCTGTAGATCACTAGTGGAAGAGAAAGAGAGAAACAGGAAAAACACAGATGAATAGTAAGAGACAGTTGCCTGTTGGGCACAGATGCAAGCATAGATACTGTAGTGAACTATCTTCACAGAATCTCTTTCATTTTGGCTGCTGTAATGGGCTATTAATTAAAATCTCTGAAATAAAAATCGTTCCTAGAAGCACTGGAAGTACCTGTGCTTTTTAAAGTTTATGATTTGTTTGTATTTCTCATAAAATTTTATTACTTTATTTAGATGTTTCCTGTTGCTGAGAGTTACTCTTTTGTGCTACGTGTACTTCCAAGCTTTTATTTCCTGAGCAAAATTTAATTTCTGTAAAATTGCTTAGCTATGCTTAGAGTGAATTCATTCTGGTCTGCTCTCTGAAAGACTTTGGCTTTTACTTCTGCAGAAAAACAGAGAAAAGATAAATTACTTTAGCAGTAAGTTGTGTTCAAAATCTGCAGTGGGTGGAAAAGCAAACCTCCTGTGATCAATAAGAAAAGTTTGCAGACAACAAAAAGCACTGAAGAAAGAGAACCAAGCGTTACCTGCTGTGGAAACTGTTCTCTTTATCATGCTTAGCTTTCACGTTTTCACTCACTATTCATTTTCTCAATAACCTTTTGTAATACAGGAGCAGACTATAACTACTATAAGGAAACATTATGGTGAGAAAATAAGGAGTTTGAAATCCCAGTTAGAAGCTTACCGAGAGATGATGAACAAGAGCAACACACACTGGCAAGATACAGTTAAGGTGAATAAGAAGTACAATTTTTACATGGGGGTAGGAATGGCAGGTACTTCTAGAGGTTGCAGGAACAGGCTGTGTGTCGTGTTTTCTTCTTAAGGACAATCAAATGAAGACACGCAGTTTGTGAAATTCATACAAAACTATGTCTGTCTCCTTCTGGAGACAAATAAAGCCTTACACAGTGTGTTTCCAAAACAGTTTTCATAGCTTGGCCTATCTTCACACCCCTGATGGAAACTCAGTGTGGGGTTCTCCCGTACTGTCTGTGCTTACGCAATTGGAAATAGCTTTGTTTTTAAAAACAAAACTAAACTAAACAAAACAAAAATGTGTAAAGATATTCACAGAATATATAGGATGTGTAATGCTGTTCTCGTGAGAAACAGATATTAAGCTTTGTCCTGTTCCTACTTCTGTTCTGCTCCCAAGGAAAAGGTTCAACACGTTCACACGTTTAGGGAGGGTCTTTAGAATCAGACCATCTCTGGTCACATGCAGTCGCTGTAAATCAGTCCATTTTTATTATTTTTGTGCAAGATCCCCAGGACTTACCAGCCTGGTCCAAATGTTATGAATTCTTATAGGCCTTTTTGAAAAATGAAGCACTGGTGTAGAAATTGTAATCCCTTTTGCCTTATTCTACTGCCTTCAGACCCTGTGGGAAAAAAACAGCCAACTGATCCAAGAGAAGGAATATCTCCTTCACCAAATGAAGCAACAAACGGAGAAACAGGAAGAGGAAAAGGTAAACAAAGCTAGTTTGGGTTTTCTTCTTGGAGTTAGACAGTGTTCTCATTACCATTCCAAGTGTGTGGTGTTGCCAGGAACCTAAGGGACATGGAAACCACGCTGTCTGCCTGTAGATATTTATGTCTAAGTCGGCTAAGATTGAACTGCTATGCACCTGCCTTCCTTTTTTTTTCAGAGCACCCAGGTAGTTTTTTGGCCTTTAAACACCAATGAAGATGATGCATCTTTTTTTGTCATACTTTGTCATACATATTCTTTCCACTAAAAATTATTAGATTGACATTTGTCTCTCTCATTTCACATTTTGTGTCTTTTACGAATTTTAAAATCACAGTAGAGCACACTGGTTATTTTTTTATTTAGCAGTTAGCATTAAAAATCACCAAAAGCTTCACCTGATCTAAGCTGCTACAACACTGAAATGCAACTGGTTGACCTAGCAGCAAAACTACTTCACTTGGTAGTTCCCAGGAAAACAAGGTGTGCTTAAAATTCCTCAGGTTTTCCAAATTTCTCCATATAATGCAACATCAGTTTAATAAAGATCTGAAATGGCTGCAGAGGTGCAAAAGAAAGAAATTTGCTGGATTTTTATAGATAGCATCTGTCAGCATGTTCTGAGAATTGTTATTTTCTTCTTAGTGTTCTATTCTACATAATACGTGCAAGTCTTTCTGTAATTTTGCAAATCTTCAACATAGCTTTATAACAGCCAGTTTTCACTGCTCAAAGGCATGTATTAAGGGAGATCTTAGCTAACATTGTGGTGGGGTGATGGTGGTATCTCAGAGCCACATTCTCTTTTGCATTTATGAAGCTGAATGCAGATTTCTGTAGGATTTCAGAGTGAAGGTCTCAGGGAAGAGTTTGGGGTTGGTTTTTTTTTTCCAAATGATGTAGCACCACCTTTCGATTAAATTTTGCATAGCACCAGTATTTAAAATAAAGGTTTTCTCTTTCAGAACACTTTCAACTATTTCTACCTTATTCCTGTGATAAACTGTGAAAAATCATGGGGTTTACAAATCCTTTTACCTAATTGTTATATGTCAAGGAAACGTAGCAAGAATATTGTAATAAAGAATAAGAAGTTGTGACAATACAGTGTTCTAAGGGTTGTAGGAAGAACGAATACCTTCTATTAGACCAAATAATGCTGGCAACATTTGGCGCGCACAACCTTTTATTCATGGCTGCCTTAGGACTGTGCTTCCAAAAGCATTTGTTCTTCAACTGTTTCAGGAATCTGTACAACTTTTGTCTCTTCTTTCATTTGAGTAATGTGAACAAATGCTAAAGAAAATATAAGCATAGGACATCTTTGTGCAGGCTCTTGTGTAAAACCTAGAGTGTGAGCAGTCTCTGGTTTATTTCTATATTTTCCTTTCTAGTAACAACCAATTACTGCACAACAGCCCATTTGTGTAGGCTGTGCCTGTAAGTGGCAACAACATTAATTGACTATTACTGATTATTCTCCCCAAGGTAATATAGTAAAAACTGGTAACATGCATTTCTTGCTATCTTTTTTTTCTTGTTTTGCAGGTCCGGATTCTAGAAAATTTGTGTAAAAACCTAGATTATCTTTATACCCAGCACACGCTGAGTGAGTTCTGTATTTCAGCACAGAGTTTCTTGAGCTGTATTTTCTTTCTTGTTTGTTCTCCTGTTTACACGTACCAGCTGAAGCCAATTGTGATACTGTGGTGCAGGTGGAATAATAAAGGAATGTTGAAGCTACAAATAATATATGTCATGACTCCAAACTCCTTAGCATAACTGGCTTATTACAATCAGCATTGGTTTTAAGTGGGTTTATTTCATCGCTTGTAGCTTTCTCTAGAAAATTTCTCTAAAAAATTTCTCTCTAGAAATTTAAAACAAAACAAAGTATGACCCCCTTAAAATTATTTGAGTTTTAATAAACAAATGGATTCTTGATTATTAAAATTTATTAGTTCACTATAAATTCTTGATTTCTAAAGGGAGATACTTTGGCCTGCCTAGACAATATTCTAGGAACTGCATATTAGGTTCTTACATGTTTTTCTTATTGTTTTCAATACAGCTTTGCAGGAACTTCACAACATCAGTCTGTATGTGGAAAGAGTGCATGACCTCATGAACTTCCAGATAAAAATTCTTCAAGAAAAGTCAGAAAAGACAGAAGGAGAAAAAGCAGATGTGTCAGTGGATTTACAATTAAAAACAGAACAAGTGAGCACAAAAATGGAAATGTAACTGGTTGGTTTTAGGATTATTGCAGGTATTTCAAAGGCAATCAGGCTGACTCTAGTAAAGGCTGAAGTAAACCATGGGACTAACTGATAGTGAAAACTGTGTGCAAATATATACATGTCTTGAGAATGATAAATTGGTGATGAATGATTAAAACACCACAGTAATGAAACAAATTCTTATTCTTCTGAAATGACAGATAGTGTGCTATTGTTCTTATCATAACATTAGATAGTGTAAACTTTGCTAAAAAATCTACTTCTTTTGATTATAAAAACTATATTCTGAACATTGGAACCAAGTAGCCCTTCTTATTCAATATTTCTTTTTGCTTTTCTCCATTTTTGCTCTGCTTTGTTCATTAAAATTTTCACAATTTCATATGAAAGGAATGAAAATCTAGATCCTGGCTTAGTGTATGAGAGTTACCTTTGCTGCTTCCCAGGTAGCCAATGAAGAGAAGCCTGAATGGTCAATGGAAAAGGGATATCTTTGGGAAGCACACACCATGCTGCAAAAGATACAGGAATCTTTACAGAAACGAGAAAGAGAAATCACAGAGCTCTTACAAAGTGAAAGAAGAAATAACAAGGCAATGAAACCTCAAATCTCAGTGCTAATATTCTTGAAAACTCTTGTCAAGAAGGTAAGAACTCAGTTACTGCAAAGATTAAAAATTATTTACTGTTTTTTCTGAAAAGTTAGATAAAGAAAAAAGTGCAGTTTTGTTTATTACTGTTATTGTCTTAAAAAGTTGGAAAAGTTACTTTGTATACATTGATTTAAAGGCTACAGGTGAGATTTTTGGAATAACACATGGAATTAAAAAACCATAAATACCCACTGAAACTCAGCTTACAGAAAACGGATTAGACCACCTTGCACATTCCTTAATTGGCATTATTTTAAAAGATAAATTAGTGAAGCATGAGAATGGCATTGTGGAAAAATGTTTTTCTATCCTTCCAGTTGTTATGTGAACTACATGAACAAACAGATGTGCCAGCTTTATGGGAAATATGATCTAATTTTTGATCCATGGTAGGTTCACACCATATATTATGATGTCCCTGGGGTACAACAGTACATCAGTCAGCTTATCAGGAAGAATGAGGATGAAAGGACTGATTGGAAAGAAGCCTTTAATAATGCTCAAGCTGACATTCTATCCCATGAATTATTTTATGGAAATGAACCTATGGATGACAAAAGGTATATTGGATAGTTAATAAAGCAAAGGAGAAATAATACAGAAAAATAAGTGGCTGTTTTCACAGAGACAAAACGTATTTTAAAGAACACTATTAAAATTTCCATGTATAGTTATGGGGGAAAGTAATCAAAATAGAGTCTACATCTATATTAAGAAAGAAATCGGGAACATAGAAACACCAACTACAAAAATCAGGAAAGAATTTCAGCTTAACTGGCTTATATAAGTGTTATCCAGTATATTATAGAATATGCTGAAATAACTGTATTTGGCAAGTCAGTGCTACAACATCAACATCTTTTTCTTCCTACTTTTTTACAAGATGTTTCCTCCTCAGATTCTTGGTAATTGCATCTTTTGTGCAGTTTAAGTAACCAGTTCCTTATGAACTCTTTTTTTTTCTTTTTTTTTTCTTTTTTATTTTTTTTTTTTTAATGGCAGGATGCAGCTCTCAACAAAGCTTTTCAGAAATCTTGGGAAAGCAAAGTCTGAATTAGAATATGTTGAAACAGAGAAAATTGTGTTTGACTGTATCCAGACAGGGGAAATCCCCAGCTGGATTAAAAGGGATTGTCTTTATGTAGCCTTGACAGGTGAGAAATCCTCTTGTCAATTCAGAGAAGCCTCATTATCCTCACCCACCTCACTTTTGAATATAGCGAAACACAGTACAGCAGTTAAAGGCACTTAGACGCACGCTGCCGCCGCCATGCCATAAGGTATCCCGTGAAGTATCTTCGGTTATGTGCATTTTAATGAATTACTAGATGAATTTTAATACTGGGTCATGGCTTGCAAACACAAGGTTTCCACATTTATACCCCACTGTTCGTGGGGTTTTTGGTACCTTTGTCATTTTGAAAATCAGGTGTCTCTTGTATATTGTGTCTAAATACCTCAGTGGGTGTGCAAGGTAGACACAGCCAGAATCCCCACAGATTTGGCAGCCATGAACTGAATGCAACAGCACATGCAGATTTCAGAAGGGAGTAACCCCTTTTGAAGAAAACTTGAAAGTATCCATTGCATGAATTTAAGACATTGTGCTCTTCTGAGAGGATTCGTAGAAAACCTTTTTCAAATATTTGGCTTGCTTTTTTGATGATTCTGCAACATAAAACCTGGGTTTGGTGATTTAGGCAGGGAAAAGGCGGCAGTTGCAAACTTCTGTGTGAGAGAATAACTGTTTCTAATTTACAAGATTTCCTGGGTTCTATGTCTATTACATATAACCATATAATTACTGCAACTCTCCAGAAGACCCTGCAACATGTTCTGAGGAGACAGAGCCACCGTCCAGAGGAACTCATGCAGAAGTTTAAAATGGAAATCAAGGTAATATGTTACAATGTATCATCCCACATGGTTTTATAGAAGATATTAAAAATGCCCTCCTTTCCCTAACTATTCTTAAGAGATTTGAGATTTGCTCTGGATTATATCACAGAATCACAGACTCTCCTAGATTGGAAAAGACCTGTAAGATCACCTAGTCCAATCATTAACCTAACACTGACAAGCCCACCACTAAACCAAGTTCCTAAACGTTATATCTGCACGACCCTTAAATACCTCCAGGGATGGGGTCTCCACCACTGCCCTGGGTAATGTGTTCCAATGCCTGATGACCCTTTCAGTACAGAAATTCTTCTAATATCCAATCTAAACTTCCCTTGGCGCAACTTGAAGCCATTTGTTCTTGTTCTATCACCTGTTACATGACAGCACAGGTCAACTCTGCAACCTCCTTTCAGATAGTTGTAGAGAGTGATAAGGTCCCCCCTCAGCCTCCTTTTCTGCAGGCTGAACAACCCCAGTTCCCTCAGCCACTCCTCACAAGACATGTGCTACAGACCCCTCACCGGTTTCATTGCCCTTCTTTGCACATGCTCCAGCACCTCAATATCCTGTGATGTCTGTACATGTATCTTTTTCCAAAAATCAAATCTCAATGGGAATTACATACAGATGTCTGCAGTTCTGTACTTGTAGCCCCTAAGCACATTACATTAAAAAATAACATAGCTTTGCTAGCTAGTGAATTATATGGTCGCACCCTTATGTGTATGAAAGGATTCCTGTGTTCTATTTTTACACCTGTAAATCCATTTTACTGTTTACATGCAAATCTTTATGCATCTTGGTGGCCCTGGATACCTGTTACAAGTAAAGGTACATTAATGGGTTCATATATATAATAATTCGGGATGCACAAATATCCTGTTTAGTAGTAAGTTACAAATGAAATACTGTTTCATCTGCGTTTACATCAGAGTAAATAACTGAAAGAAATAACTGTTTGAATTGAGTTTTCTCTGCTGAAAGTGACCCAAACACATACTTTAGTGATGCGATGAAAACCAGAGTGCAATGATCACAGAATGGTAGGGGTTGGAAGGCACCTTCGGAGATCATCTAGTCCAACCTCCCTGCAGATTTTTAATATGTCCAGAGAAGGAGACTCCACAACCTCTCCAGGCAGCCTGTTCAAGTGCTCTGTCATCCTCGAAGTAAAGAAGTTTTTTCTTATGTTCAGCCAGAATTTTCTATATTCCAGTTTGTGCCTGTTGCCTCTTGTCCTGTTGCTGGGCACCACTGAAGAGTCTGGCCCCCTCCTCTTGATACCCACCCCTTAGATATTTATAAGCATTGATGATATCCCCTCTGTCTTTTCTTTCCCAGGCTAAACAGGCCCAGGTCTCTCAGCCTTTCCTCGTAAAAGAGATGCTCCATTCCCTTGATCGTCTTTGTAGCCCTCCGCTACACTCTCTCCAGTAGTTCCTCATCTTTCTTGAACTGGGGAGCCCAGAACTGGACACAGGACTCCAGTTGTGGCCTCACCAGGACAGAGTAGAGGGGGAGGATAACCTCCCTCGACGGGCTGGCCATGATCTTTTTAGGGTACACCAGGATGCCATTAGTCTTCTTGGCCACAAGGGCACATTGCTGGCTCACAGTCAACTTGTCCACCAGCACTCCCAGGTCCCTCTCTGCAGAGCTGCTTTCCAGCAAATCAACCCCTAACAGTCCACGTGGCTATTCCTCCCCAGGTGCAGGACCCTACACTTGCCCTTGTTAAATTTCATTTTGTTCCTCTCTGCCCAACTCTCCAGCCTGTCCAGGTCTCACTGAATGGCGGCACAGCCATTCAGCGAGAGTGCATTTATCATATTGCTGTTGTTGGATCTCAAAGTGAATAGCCCCAAAATTGCATGAAGTCATTATCTCCCCTGTGCAGACATAACACAACAACCATGATCCCAAGTTAATGCATAACCCTTTTAAGAAATTTTATCCCTTTTAAGAAATATTTTTAAGACAACTTAAAAAAAAACCCCACACACAACAAAAAACCCAAGCAAACAAAACCCCAGCATTATGATAACCTGAAAGAGTCTGTGTCTGAACAAAGAAGTCTTTGAGTCAGACAGGTATAGATCTGCTTGCAAGTGCATGGGATGCTTCTCACTAAGCTTTTGCTGTCTAAACTGGGGCATTTAACATATCTCTAAAAGCAATATATGCAGAGAGGTGGCTCCAAAGGGTAATTTCCTCCCATGAAGCACAAGACTCCAATATTAACTTCACTCTGTCCCACTTCAAAATACTATTCAGTGATTGTTTTAAAGTGCTAGTTCTTGTACTATAGCAAGTGTTTTAACTCTTTGCCCTCTTTTTTTTTTCAATAAAAAATGAAATTGAAGAAATCATAGATATGAAGAAAAGCTTAAAAATATAAACTTTGAAATCATAGTTCTAATCAATCAGAGAACAAATGAAAGTGAAGATGATGGTGGTTGTTGTTGAAGACAACCACTTCTTGTCTTTACCAAAGGATTGTAATACTAAGTTCCTGGAAGAAAATGCGTACTGCAAATTTAGATACCAAGTGAACACTCTTAGGATTGGCTTTTTTTTCAGCTGCCAAGCATAGGTACCTGGGGCTATAAGTGTCTTGTTTGCATTAGTCAGCTGAATCAAGTCCCTAATGTTACTGCCTATGTGCGAAGTTGTAAACAGGTTTTATTCCAGCACTGACCTGGCATTCAGAAGGTAACATCCATAACCTTTAATTTTCTTTTAACTGCATGTCTGTTCATTATGTGCTGTTTCTATGTTTGAATCACCTATCCAAAAAGAACACTCGCTACAGACGAAGTATACCTTTATGACAGTGCTTTTATGCAAACAAATTGATAAGTGTATTATAAATATATACTGCTGGGAACACAATGTCTGTTCCCAAGTGCCATTAATGTATTTATGGCCTGTTTCAATTGAGCTGTTAGTCCACTTTTCTTCTGTAAGACCACTGGAAGGGAATGCAGGAGAAAAGACACAAGGACATAGATGTCATTAGATGTAGATGCATTATGGTGATGATGCGTAAGAGGAAAACAACTGGAGTGGGTAAAGAAGAGGGTGATTGTGAGTGTTTAGTGATCAACATACCACTCCAGGTTGCAGCACCACTGACGATCAGTCCAAGCATTAGATAGGACTGGACCAGTGCCAGTCCACCACAGGCAGAGAAAAAACCTAAACATTTGTAAAAACTATTTGTGAGCTACATGCAGGATGTACACATAGACCACTGATTGACTTTCTGCCACAGTTAGAATTTTGATGTATTTTGGTGGTGAGACAGTTAAGGGCAATTTTAAATCAGTTTTAAAGTATGGAAGTCATGTAACAAGCCACAGCTCAGTTATAAGTCAGAGGAGATTTTTGAACTGTAGCGTAAAGTAATTGAATATTTTACGTGCAGTAATGTAAAATAAACTAAACTGCCCAAGAAGAAATAACTTCTTTATTAACTTTATTGGTTAGCTTTGTTAACTATTTAAACAAAATCCTCGTGTGAAAAGATTGTGTCTGTGAAGAAGGTTTACCACAATTTTTGTTATGCATTTTCTAACCTTTCTGAATGTCTGATTCTAATCCTTATAACTTAGCTCTTTCCTTCACTTAATCTCATGTCTATGCCAGTTTACTGAAGCAATTTCATGGCTTCATATGCAATTGTTCAAGTTGATAGCTTTTATAGTTTGTTTTTTTTTAATTCTGCAACAGATGATAGAAAAGGATTAATTTCTTTACTAGGCAATTGATTTTTACTTACTGTTAATGTCAATGTTGAGGCTGGGAATTAAATTTAATTATAATGATTCACAAAACAGCATTTAAATAGTGGCTGTTACATACTTTAAACTTAATTAAATCAACCAATATACCATAAGTGAAAAAAAAAATAAAAAAAAAGTCGATTTGATTTTGATAAGAATCATACAAGTAAAGGATATAATAGAGATTAGTGAATTGAAAATTTGTTTCTCATCCCCTGGGGCTGGATATTTAATTGTATTTGTGAAGCTAAAAATGTAAAAATGTGTCTGACAGACAGCCAAGATATCGAGATCTTATTGAAAGAACTGAAAAATGAAAATTCTACTAAGTACAGTCATTTTTGGTTCCTAATATCTTCGAGAACTGATGACTAGTTTTTTTGGGTCTTTTCCTACTTTATTTTTATTTTATTTTTAAACTGAAAAGAAAACCAGTCTTTCTCTCTTATCAGCTCCCAAACTATTCCTGGTTTGGAAGGGACTAATGCATTTTAGTGCATTTTTACACACACTCAAAAAAATGCATTTTAGTTTAAGCAAGACCAAAACTGTGACTTAAGTAGCAAAGCTGAAAAAAAAAAAGGTATTTATATCATCCTCAGCTGATAAAAATGAAGGCAAAAAAAGGCCACTTTATTTCCAAGGAATTCTGACTGTTTCTACCATATGCAAATTTGTTCCTGTTTACCCTTCTAGAGGACGCTCATGATACATCACAGCAGCGTCATAAATCCCTGATAATTTTATTTTACTATTCCTCTGGTACATGGAAACAAACAAACAAACAAAAAGATTTAAAAAAAATGTAATCAAATTAAAGGCCAGTATACTGAAAGAACAAATAATAATTATTTAGAAAAATTACACTTTTCAGAAGCTTCCTTTAAAAATGTTTTTCTGTCACCAGGGAAGAATCTTTGCTGTAGAGGTCAAGTACTGTTTAGGGAAATTTCTATATAACACAGCTCTTATTTAGCACATCTAATCTTTTGACCTGCAAACAATCAAATGGAAATATTTAATCTAGTTCATAAAATAGTGAAAATTTTTTTGAGTAAAAAATGATAATATCAATTTCTTATTGAAACTGTATTTATGTGTCTGGTAAAGATGCACTACAGCCACTGCAATAAAAAGTGGTCCTGGAGAAAGAAACAAAAAAGAAAACCCCAAACCCCACCCTAAAAAAAATCAGCAGTAAAATGTAAGATAAAATTCTCAGAATTTAGATACGTGGATTGCCTAATATCTACCAGGGAAGACAATGGGGTTGAACTGTGAACACTGACATATAAGAAAAAAGGTGCAGGTCTGCAATATTTTACAACCCCCTATTCTGAAATACTCAGAAAGTTCCCACAAATACCAGTTAAAATCTTATAATTACTTTATTAAAAGCCACCAGCTCAAAAGATGTCATTACTGCCACTTATTTTATTATAATTTGATAAGCCTGGAGCTTTTCTATTGGTTCTTTTTTTTTTTTGTATTGTTTGTACTTAGAGCGTTAGAAATGTCTCTGAAATTGTTTCAAAATTAAACAAAGATAAAGGAGTATATTTTCATCCAAAAATCTTTTGCATGATATTGTAAGTATCATAAGTAACAGACCTGACTGCAATCTGAGATGTATAGGATCTATGGCCGCAAATACCTTAGACGTTCCTGCTAAAATTGTTCTTGCAAATGCAATTGATATTTTCTTAAAGATATGCCCCTGAGTCATGCTAAATTATGTAAGAAAGGAATCAATCTCGATATGGTTTTGCAAAAGCAATGACAACACCCTTCAGAAAAACTCTAAGATCTAGGGATTGATCTCATTCATGTTTCATAACTAGACGGTAAAACCATCGACCCCTGAGTAACAACAGCTGTATTCACTGTTATATTACAAATCAGATCTAAGTGTCTCTCTGTCAGTCATTTTCTCCAATGCTTTTCACTAACAGAAACAAAATGGTTCTGCCAGTTCATCACACCTGAAATGTAAAGGCATAGGCAATTTAATCTGCCTGAATATTTGTTTAATAGTTTGTTTCAGGCAGATTTTGTGATACAAAGCTACAAACTACTCATTAAAATGAGAAGCAGCCACACACAATTTTTCCAGGTTTACTTCAGCAGATTTCCTGAGAAAAATGTTCTTTCCTTGTTCAGGAAGGAACCCAAACTTCCTAATTCAGGGCAGATTTGCAGAAACACGGACAGATGTTAGGAGTTTATTACCTTTTGAATTTTCACAGAATAAAATGGACCTGACTGGGTTTTTCATGCCTTTGAACATTTCTCGTTTGAAGGTCATGAAGTCAAAACCTGTGTATTTCCAGTGTGTGCATCTCTTATTTGCCAGTATGAAGGCAGGAAAAGGTGTAACTAAAAGATAAAAGTGGGAGATCTGGGGACAAGACTGTACTGACCATTGCTGATTCTGCAAGGAGTAAGCAGAAGAATATGTCAAAAACCAAAAATCTCTGTCTTTTTCAGAAGGGAAGATTATTAGCAAAAAAATGCTACTTATTGTTGATGTTTTGGATTATGTCAGTAGTTGTGTGGAGAAAAAAGTTCTGAAACAGAAAAGCATCGGTTCACAAACATATTTGCATTTTACATCAACTTAGTCATGAAATTGAAAGTCTGTAATTAACATTTACAGGCAATAGTCAAATTCACTTTTTGGTTACATGATTTATTAACTAGTTGTATCCAAAGAACCCATGAGCTTCATTACCACAGCATCTGTAATTTTGTAATTTAGCTCTCTTACTAGGAAAAAAAGCTGAAAGAAATGAAACATTAAGTTCGTATCTTATCAGCGTCTTTCTGCCCTGTTCTAACCTGAGAGGCACAATGTTTCTGATCTGGAGTGTGTTCAGGGGCTGCTCTTTAGCTCTCCAGGACACCCGACCTGAAATGCACCAGTTCCTGGGATGATTAGCTTGTCCACCTTGGTAATGGCTTCCTCATTTTCTTAGACAGTGATAAAACTCTGATATTACTTTATATATCTTCTTTGATACCACTGTTCCAGCAGAAATTTGAGGTACTCTGTATCGTTACAACACAGAGATACTTTGCGGATGTGAATCTCTTCAGCGTAAGGTAGGTTATATATAGGACAAAAGCAGTGCTCCGATGTGCAGTGCTCAATTCTTTCATGTTTTTCATATATTTGCAGCTCTCACATTTTCAGTCTCGGGTGCTTTCTCCCTCATGTGAGATCTGTCACTAAATTAACTTTTAGCTAACAGGGAAATCTCAATCCCATCATATAAATTAATTTCTACTAGTCTTATATGAGCAGGTGTAAAAAGCATTCATGAAAATCAACATAAAAGAATAATTTGCTTTAGAGGAACCATTACGATTCTACTTCTAATCCAGTCATAGTTTTACAGCTCTCTAACTATTGTTTGTATCAGGAGTTTCATCTTTTCTTTTGTGTTTTAATGTTATTCCACATATAGTCTGATGGAATAGATATCAAAATAATAAAAAAAAATGGAGGGGCTTCACAGCAGCAACGCAAGACAGTGGCAGCATGATGCAAAGTCAGCTGGATTGACAGAATATATGGGGGATGCAAGTTTTAATTTAGAGAGGATTTTTTTTTAATCTTACACTAGATAAAATCTCCTTTTCACTGTGCTCACACCTTTTGCAAAAGGAGAGGAGGAAAAAAAGATTATCTGTGACATGAGTAGTAATATAAGTGTTGTGAAATTGCATCTTTCTGAAAAAGCCGAAGATTTTTGCCTGCTAAAATTCAGACAGAGGTTTTCCAGATAGTGAAGGCTTTTCTTTATGATTTTTAAAATGTTGAAGGCAAATATCTGATAGAGTTTTTGTCCCTTCTCGTATTCCACAGAAAAGATGCCTTTGCCTGGCGGAAGAAATGTTCATCTCCCAGAGAAATGTATCTCACTGTACCTAAGCTAAAAATCGCCTCAACTGAAACTGTCACCACCATTAGTGGAAACACGTGCCTTCACTTGGATGATTTTAATGAAAGCGGTTTTCCTCAGGTCTGGCTCTACTTGGCCTTACCTTGGTGCAAGAAAAGAAATGCGACCTCTACTTCAGTCCTGGCTTCCCCTCATCTTCTCCAGCTTTTGGCTTGCGGTTCATGTGAAACTCTTGCACCTTTTCTGCAACGAGACAGTCCAGGGGTAATGCCACCTTGTTCATAACGCAGAAACAAAAATAAATGTCATAGACTGAAACAAATAACAGTAGCTTCCTTCTTCCTAGAGAAGGCAGCCTCTGAATGGAAGTTTACTTTTGATGTCTAATATATTTGGCAATAAAATAGGTTACATTTTACTTTTTTTTTTTTTTGGTTGCTTGAATGTGAAAGAATTAGAAAACAAACTAACAGTAGCACTCAGCTAATGTAATCCCTCCAACACACTCTAAGAGCAAAGGAAAAGTGGGATGATGTGTAATTAATATAATTACAGTGAAAATTAAATCAGAGAAGGTGGAATTGTTAACCTTAGGGTATGGTCTTCGGTGTTTTCCTCACACAAGTCATATTCTGTATACCTCAGCTATACAGAATATGACAAGAGTAATACAAGTGACAAAGGAAAGGAAGATTTGGTGCAATTTTAATTCATGACCTTGAGTCCACATTTTTTGAGGCAGTGATTGAATGAGAGGCACAATTCTGAAGAGATTTCTGTTTAAAAGAACTAGCATTTTTACTCAGGCTGGCAGCCTTTCACCAAGCAGAGTCCCTCAGGAATCAATACTGAGCCCCACGGTGTTCAACATCTTCATAAATGGTCTGGATGATGGGACTGAAAGCACCTTCACCAAGTTTGCTGATGACACTAAACTGGGTGGCAAGCTGAACACATCAGAAGGGAGAGCCATCTTACAGATAGACCTTGACAGGGTGGAAGAGTGGGCTAGCAAGTACTGTATGAGGTTTAACAAAGTGTAAGTCCTGCACCTTGGGATGACATAACCAAAGAGCCCAATACAGGCTAGGGTCTGTGTGGCTAGGATCTGTGTGGCTGAAAGGGACTTGGGGTTCCTGGTGGACAACAAGCTGAACGTGAGTCAGCAGAGAGCTGATGCAGCAATCAAGGCAAATTGGATCCTGATCCGCACCCCCAGGGGCATTACTAGTAGAGACAGAGACATAATCATCTCTCTCATCACTTGTAAGGCTGCACTTGGAGTACTGTGTCCGGTTCTGGGCCCCACAGTTCAAGAATGACTGGTGAGGGTCAAAGGAGGGCCACGAAGATGATCAAAGCTCTGGAGAAACTGCCCTATGAGGAAAGACTGAAGGAATTAGGTCTCTTCTTTCTGGAGAAGAGCAAGGGGACTCTAATCACCGTATTCCAGTACTTAAAGGGCAACTACAAAAGGACGGAGGGTCTCTTCAAAAGGAGCCACATGGAGGGCAACAGGTACAAGTTGCACTGTTTCTTCTCAACATAAGAAAGATTTTTTTTTCAATAAGAACAATTACTCACTGGAACAACCTCCCCATGGCTTGGGGGTTTTCAAGACGTGATGGGACAGAGTGCTAGATAATCTCATGAAAGGTTGGACCAGGTGATCTTTCAACCTGGGCTGTTCTGTGATTCCGTGGTTCTATTGATGTTGACAGCCTAGAGTAAGGCTGGAGGCGTGCCTGGCTGCACAGGAAGAGCTCTCTGCTCTCTGGTCCCTATGAAACAAATGTGCCTTCAGAAGTGCTGATCACTGTCTAAGGAAACTGCAGATGGACTCTGGAGTACATTTTCTCTTATGTTCCCAATGGAATTCAAGACTGCTGGTAACAGTGATCTTCTCCTATCAAATGCAGTCAGTTAGCTACACAGCGGTATCTTCTGGTAGAACAGACTTTGTTGATAGCTGCTCTCTCTCTGTTTATCTGTTTGGGTTCCACTTTAATGAACAGAAATCAGATAAAGTCAGTTGCAGAGACATGGGTTTTTTTTCTTGTTGTTGCTGGTTAAAGTCTTCTTTAAGAGCGTAGAAAATTACCACATAGTCTAATCTGTGTGGTTTATGAGCTTGGTTTTCTTATTTATCTACTTAAATATTTTAATGACCATAAGTTTAGATAATGCATGTTTTTAACAAATTGCCTGGGCCCACGTTTTATTCTGTTCAATTTCCCTAGTAATTTTGGAGAAAGTTCTCTTTTCTTTGCAATTCCTCAGCTAAGGCTTGACACACATCCCACATGTTGTTTGCTTGGTGATCAGAAATGAATATGATATTTTCTTGTTCTTGTAAAAAGTTAAGATTGACGTAATGAAGTTGCCTATTTTTAATAAATAAGTTTTTTTCATCCTGTTAAAATACAAGTGGAGTTTTAAATTTCTCTTATCTGACAGACTGCAGAGTATTTTACTGTTAACAGGAATAATTAGGTTTGACGTCTGCTATAGATTTAGTCTCTCAGGGGACCACGAATTGTGTATCTACATGGTGCTGGAGCAGTCTCCCCCCATTCCTTGCCTCTCCAAAGAGTGAGAATTGGCAGGACTGCTCTTTTCACTTATGAATAGTCAGAGGAAATGAAGTTGTGAACAGAGAAGTGACACTGGCTCCACTGTTTGCACAGCAAAGTGGTGTGTGGTGTGTGTGTGACTCTTGGAAAAGGCATAGACCAGCTCTGGACTGCAATGTCATGGACAAAGAAAGCCCTCACAGTATTCATTCTAAAATTTAACTCTTTAGGAGAAACTCTAAAGCACTCATCTTTCCTGCACTTAGGTAAATTTGAGTAAACCAGTTTCAGCTGCTACTGAAACTGGCATCCCTGGTAGAACTTTACATTCAGAGTCTGGCAGAAAATATTTCTCCACTTAGCACTACCTACTTTTTTTCTCTTTTTCTACATTTGACTTTGCTCTCTTTCTCTTTTTTTCATTTCTCCACTTTTTTAAAATGTCTTAATTTTTTTTCAGTTTTTAGTAATTATGATTTTCACTCCATTGGCTATTTTTCTGAAATATGTCCCTTAATATATTTTATATATTTGTATCCTTCTATCAGAATGAACAATACTATTTTGGTAATTGATGTTTCAACTTTTTTTTCTCTTCTTTTATTGAACTTGTTAATTTGGCTTTTTTTTTTTTCCAAATTAACTAATCATGTTATGACAAATATTTCAAAATTATTTAGATGTGTTTTCTTTCATTTAGTCATAGAACATAAATTCCACATCATAAGAAAGAATAACAGTGCTAGTTGTTCTTACTAATATATCCTTTACACAGTCTAGTCCTAATCTTTATTTCTGTTCACATTAAAACTTTTTCTTTCTATGCTAGATCTTTCCCGTTCCTTGTGGGATGATCTAAGCTGAATACATTAGTAAATACGTATTTTGAGGGTAGAAAAAGAGATAAATCATTAAATTGTGACTCAGTTATGATAGGAAATAAATATTGAAAGCCCAAATTGCTATTAAATGGGACATCATAGCCCACTTGTTTCATTCAGCCCTGCCAAATCTATTGCCTCCCATCAAATCCAAGTCATAGTAAAAGGAATCGTTTCCCAAGCTGTGATCCTCAGCAGTGTTGTGTAACGTGATATGCATGCACTGCTCTTTCTTTATCTACTCTTACAACAGTAGCTGTAGATGCAGGAGCATAACTGAAAATTATTATCAGACAGGTTATTTTCTCCAAACTCTGCATGCATTTTCTTTTCTTTATTACAAATATAATCCTGAAGTGAGTGGGAATTTTTGCCTCACTTTGTGCGCACGAGCAGTGATGGTCTGGATGATACAGACTATGGCTATTTCTACAGCAGCTCCGGTGTCAGGCTCAGGTTTAGCAAACAGGGCAGCCGGCTGTGATCCCACTGCATTTGGGGCAGAGCTGAGGTTTGCCTGTGCCAGCTCCCTCTCCGCTGGCGGCAGAGTATGACAGAGGTGTAGACACTGTGGCCATGGGCTGAGACTGGAGTATGACCTCCATCCCCAAGCAAACACTGCGTCTAGATGACGGGGCAATCTCAGAGGTCTCTGTGGCTTCAGTGCCGGCAGGATTACTGCTTCCCAAGAGGCTACTACATGCTTGCACTTGTGGTAATTTTTTTGGTATGTTCAAGGGCAGTACCAGAGGTGCATCCTCCCAGCCTTCACCTGTGCAATGAGTGCAAACTGAGCTCATTGGAGCCCTCTGCTCCCACCATTACCTCCTCTGTCTCAATCTCATTATTTCAGTGTCTCAGCTATTTGCCTTCTCCTTACTTACCAAATTCTTACTGTTGACTCCATTTCATTTCCACCAGCCATTTTATTCCTTTGTTCTTCCATTTCAGTACCCCTCTGGCAAACACCAGATCTGCAGCTTTGGTGCTATGAATCATCTTTAACTCATTGAAACACACAACACTTAACTCAATAAATTGAAGTTGGCTAGAGGCAATTAAACACATTCTCTGGTCCCGTAAGCATGTGAGGACATTAACGGCATGCTCTGCAAGGCAAACAAGTCCCCCACATGATAAACAGAGCATTCTTTGTGAAACTGCTTGCTTGGGTGCTCCAAGAGACAGCATACCCTGGTTTTATAATGTGTTTGCAATGCCAGAGAAATTAGGGGCCTCTTGCTGTGACAAGTCCTTTTTATTGCAGAGTTTGTGGTGGATTTGGTTCACTGATCACACCCAGCATTTGTAGGAGGCTAGGGGGATGAATACAGTTCCTTTTAACTAGTGCTGAGACAGGACAACGGTTGTCTTTCCCTAAATACTGCTGTTTATGAGTTATGATCATGGGGAACTGTTCTCAGAAGAAGGGAACAAGAAACCCTTATAAGCATTTTTGTTATTGGTCAGACAGCATGATGAAATCTTTTTATACTGACAAATAGTTTGGGGGCAAAGAAAGACAAAAATTGTGAATTATATTGTTGAAAACTTTAGTGGGATTGCCATGTTACTGGGTACATCATTGCTGTCTTGTAAACCAGAAGATGCAATATCAATTACTCACCTAACATTTAAACGCAAATTCTGAAATTTTATATAAGTGAAATAGCCATACTTAGCCTTTGTAAAACATCTTATTAAGCATAGTGAGTGCAAAGTACACTATTCTTATTCATTTTTTACACGGGTTACTCTGAAATGTCATACATATTTGCTAATAATGAATTTAAACTGAAGTTGTTTTATAGATTTGAAATCTATTATTGAAATAATTTGTTAGGCAGTATTACTACTAATATATATTCGGTTCATCTCTCAGTACACAAAGAAAATGATTTGCACTTCAGCAGGTGTTTCAGCTTGATAAATGAAACAATGCACAAATACAACCATGAATGTATTTACTTAGCCATAGGAATGATTATGTTTCTTCAGAAAAAAACAAGTGGCTTTTTTTCTAAGAATTGCATTTTTTGCTAACATTTACTATTTCTCTGTCCTTTTAAGTATTTTTGATTGCCTCTCCTTCACACAGCTTCATCAAATGAAGCTCTTTTTTCTCTGTATCTGTTGGTACTTACCAGTAATGCATAAACATTTGACCACATCCACAGCATCATATGAAGGATATGTATTTTGTTCCCCATTTTTCTTATGTTTACATGCTCTTATTTTGCCAAAGGCCATGGACAGGCCACAGGCAAGTTCTAGAAGGAAGGCTTGACAATCATTTGTGCGATCATTTAAAAACAAAGTTTAGAATTCAAATTATTTTTACTTTCCTATTTACGGGCTACAATTTATGCTGCAGAAAGTGAGTTCCTATGCATGTGTAAAAGTAAACCGGAAAAATGTCAGGACAAAATACAGCATTCTCTATGGTGTTACGTTTGCAAAATTATCCTTAAATTATAAAACCAAACTGGAAGTGCAACTAAAGCAGTTTTGCTTAGGAAAAAAAAGGTCATTTGATACAAAGGTTAAAAGCCTCTCATTTCTCAGAGTCAGAGATTTGAAAAGATACGTTTGTCTGTGTGAAAAATTGGGCCAAAATACACTGAAATGTATGTTCTCAGTGAGACTGAAATTTTAAACTGTGTAGGTTTCATTGCTATTCCAAAATTTGGGGAGACCTAAATTCTGACCTTGTGAACTGTTGATATTCAGTTGATGTAGCAACATTGTTAAGCTGAAGATTTTGAAACGAGCAAAGCTGTATCCCAAGCATCTGCTTTTGCCAGGTCGAAAGATCATAATTTTTTCAGTTACGTCTTTGTTTATTGAACAGTTGTCACAGACAAATCTTCCAGGGTTGAACAGACTGGGTTCATCCATAATGTTCTAAAAATAAACACAAGAAGGTGGGGTGTTTGCCTGTCTAATTTTCTAATCCTATGATAGGATCTAATACCAGTCTGCTACGTCAGGAAAAAAAAGAAGTGTTTTACTCTCTAGAAAGTACTTTCACTTTTAGAACATATGTATACTACAGTGAAGCCTAAAATTACACCCTGAATAATTTTTTTCCTTCAATGTGACTTCTAAGAAAATCCAGGCTTAACAACTAAAATAGGAGCTGTGAATGATGGGTAAATCTAGGTGATGAGGCACTTGCATTTTATCTTAATAGAAGTTTTTTTCTAAGAGGTAGAAAGTAAAGTTTTGCTGATTTCATTCTTTTAACAAAATCAAGCTTCCATATACCCCAGCACAAGCAGGTAGGCAAAAATAACCGTGACATATCTGGTACTGAGATTTTGAGGAGGAGTGCCAACTGGACATGATTTGCCAGTCTTATAATTTTTAAGGGTACATCACTATGATTTTATTTTAGACTAATTGCAAATTATATTAATAGAATGTGTCTGCAGTAATAAAGCTATTATTTGTTCACTTTTGATTAAAAAGATTAACAGTACCACTACAACAGAAAAGCAGAGGTTCTGAATATTCTATACAGGTAATACCCAAAGCCTATAATGACTTACTATAACATTAATTAAAATCCAACTTACATACATGGTTGACTGACTGATGAAAACACAGGTATCTCTGGCAATAAAATATCCATCTACTACACTGTCTTCGGTAGTACTGAGGAAAAAAGGAAGCAACAGAATGAGGCATTCATGTTCATCTCGATGTACCAGTCCTACATGTCCTTGGTAGGCAAAGTGTTGTTATTGGCAAATAAAATTGCCAATGCAAATTTAGTTGAATTCCTTTCCATTTCCAAATTATGGAAATTTAATTTCAAAATAAATAAAAATAATTTTCAATAGAACTAATTTTTTTTTATTTATTCGCTTCTTCTTCATGCTTGAGCACTTTCAGAATACTAAAGTAACTGGTATGTCAAATTGCACAGTGAAGTTTGCTTACAAAGAAACACATGAAAACTCAAGAACTGTTTTCTTTTACTTAAGCTCATTTGGAATATAGACTATTATTATTGTGCCTTCTTAAATAATATAAAAATCTATGTTATAAAGCATAGTTACAACTGTCAAAAATATGTAGGATACAGACGCAAGAAAAAATGAGTAATCAGACAGATTCCTGCACTACTGAAATTAGTCTCATAACCAGGAATGTAGGATAACCTAAGTTTTTAGCTTCTGAAAACATGCCCTTATTAAATCTGAATGTGCTATATCTTCAGTGATTCCCATTTTCTTTATGTTAAGATCTGAATAACTTTGGCTAATCATTTATGAGTGAAGAACAGTGAAAGTCACATATGATGAATGCCCAAGCACTTAATAAATGAAAGTTTCTGTGTGAGGCATTGAAGACCTGTCTTCAAACTTGGTTAGCTGCCTCCACCCAATGTTTTCATCTGGATGTGCAGAAATGAAGATTAACGCTGCTGAAAGAGATATAAATGTGTTCATACGTACAACATATGCACTGCAGCTAGAAAACATCTGGCACAACAAGTGCAGAATTGTAGCACAGAAGCTGCCTCAAGAAACATAATCTTTTCCTGTCTAAAATTCAGAGTATATGAAAAATGATAAAGCACCACATAAAATCTGAATGTTTCCTTGCATACAAAGTCTGTACTATGATGTTTTCTACCTTTGGCACTGAGTGTACAATTTTAGAACGTACTGTTTCATTTAAACTATACAGAAATAAGACTAAACCTGTGTTCCACTTTGCAATTCCAGTTTGTGTCTCGCCAGAAGAGAAAAAAATTGCAGGTGGGTGTGGGAATGGATTGGATTCTTTATTCTGGTCCAGCTGAAATGCTGGACCGTAGTCTAACTCCCTTACTTATGCTGATTATTCTTTTTATATCTACCTACAGAATAAATACAAAAAAAAAAGGAATCAGATTTTTCTAACTGCATGTAGGATCCACACAGACACAAAAGCTCACTTAGGTGGACTAACTCTTCCTCTGGAGTCTTTTAAAACTGCCAAATTTTCTCCACAAACTATAAGATAAATGAGGTGCATGCTTCAGAAAGACTGTTTCTCTGCATATTTAAATCTTAGTTCCAAGTGAAGTTCTCAAATTAAAGAGATCGTACCTCATCTATGCATAAAACATTCTTATATAGGCAAATTTTCAGACCATTTACCAGTTTCCTGCTGTATAGTTTTCTGGGCTTTGGGAAAGAAAATTAGATTAAACACAAGAGCAATAGAGTTGTACCTGTATCAAAACCTATACAGTTAAGCATATTTTACCTTAGATGTGTCATTACAACTATGCTGTAAAAAATATCTAATTGCCATAGTGCCTGCCTTTGTTCTCATGAGACAGAAATCAGTTTCGTGAGTGTAAACAAGAATCAACACATGTACAGAAAAATGAAAATATCTAAAATTTGATAGACATTTATATTAGTTCTGCAATGCGGAAGAGGAAGAGGAAGAGGAAGAGGAAGAGGAGAAATTTCTCCTTTTAAATTACTTCATGTGGTAACTTTACTACTACAGATTTGAATTTATTGATATAACTAAAATAAGTAACTTTTCTATTTAACTTGTAGGTAGCTTTTCAGATTGAAAGCATGCTCTTGATAAGGGATACAGTGTTCTACATATCTGAAAAGTATGTCATACAGTGGGGCTTTGATATGGGTTCCTATATTGCCCTTGCATTAAAATTGCACTTGCAATTCTAATGATTAACAACATAGTTAAACAGTTGGTGGCATTTTAAAAACATTAAAAAAAAAATTAAGAAATTACTTACATGCAAAACCTGTTTAGATGTTTTACATGCAAATAATTTGACTGAATGCCTTAAGATGCAGAAAGACAGAAGAACTCTTATGTAAGCACTTTCTATGCTACACCAGATATAAGCGTATTGATGATTTTGATGATTAATTAATATGCTATTAAACATCATCTTTCAGAGAAAGACAAAAAACTATTTCTATTGAAAAAATGTTATGGAATTAGTTCTTAAAGAAAAGATTCAATCTTTTTTTTTGCTTTAAAATATTATTTTAATGGCTATAATAAATAATGTACTGGAGCACACAGAAACAGTGATATAGGATATATGTTAGGAGGGAGGTTTATTTTAAAAATATATTCTATATTACATAGGGACCTATTGAAAGTAATTATGTTTGATTTATGATAACATAAATGAAAGAAGATGCTATTTTTAATATTACTTGTGATGTAAAATTATACTTGATCTTAAAGAATTGCAATTGCATGAGTTCTTTAGTTTGAAAATAGACATTCATATTATATGAAAAACTGACAGCTTATATTTTAAAAAATATGATGGTAAGACTATAGTAACTAAATTTGTTAAATTTATCTTTCTGTATAAGTCTAAAAGGGACTGTAATGTCTCCTTTACATTTTGTAATCATTGTAATTTCATGAATTAGTAATGAGAAATATATTGAAAAGTCAAGAAAAGATTAAAACAAAGCTCATATCAGATGTTCAGGCATGAATTATACTGCCATTACAATAGATTCTGCAGTTTCCATCAATTAGCACTAAAATGGGCTCAATATTTTTATTTCAGCATTTCTTTACATCCTAAGCTATCAATACCATGACAGATAATATTGCTAACTTACCAAACAGTCGAACTGATCACAATCTTTAAATGAGCAGTTGTTAATAATAAAACACAGTAACACTGCAGTCCATTTTCATGGCAAATTTTGCCAGGTATTTTGTGTGGATTGCCATAATTTAATTGCCTTTTACTTTACCATATCTTTCAAAAGCTGAAACACACAACAGATTATAAGTCTTTAAATTCACAATTTCCATTAAAGATAGTTCTTTTTTAAACGTAGATAGGTTAAAATCAGATGCAGAACAGTGCATGGTTAAACCTTTAATGGCTAAATTAATGGACATTCACACTCCTTTCTGCCCTTCCTGAACTTTCTTGAGCTGCAAATTAAGAGAAAATCTCACAGAAACAACCATTGGCATGAGCAATTGCACTCTCATTAGTATAGATGAGAATTATGCCATTGATATCAACATAAGAAGCATCCAGACCTCCTAAGTGGTGCTTGAATCTTTCCCTTTCCCCATGTCAACCAAATAGTGAATTAATGTATCCTAGAATATATTTAATTTTGATTGAATATGACAGTTATTGGATAGTGAACTGAGGAGTTTTGAGATACAACAGGGTAATAGGGATGCAGGGACCCAATCGACCCCTCTGTCATCCTTTCAAAAGCTTTCCAATTATGTGTGATTTTCAGATTGCATGTGCTGTGTTCTAAACTTCAGCTGAACTTCTCATTGCTGTGAGTCGGAACTACAAGCATATGCCATTAGTAGGACTGTAAGTAGGTTAGTGCATTTCATGCATTGTATACTATACAGGGCTTTTTGCCCACGTTCTGTGTGTAAACGGTTCCAAAGTGAATACTGACCATACAGACTTGGAAAGAGCTTGTTTTGGATCCTAATGCATAGTTTCATAAAATTTGCACCTGCTGAGATCTAAAACAAGAGCTAAAATAATATGGGGTAATTAAAAAGGAATACAGATCCATTTATTATGAAACATATTCTCTTTTGTTCTGTGGTGTTATTTCTTCTGGCTCAGGATGATCCAGCTCTCTGTGGTTCCAGATATACCCTGTTTCCCAGTGTGCCTTTTGCTTTCCCTGTTTGCACAATAATATTCAAATTTGAATTAGTAAGCTTTTTTAATTAATAAGCACTATTTTGCAGGAAAATGTCTACAGACTCCAGGAAGAGAATCTGTGTTACTGTCACCTTGGTTTGTGTCAGAAGGTTTAATATGTGAAAGCTCTGTTTAGCCCAAATCTAAACATCTTTTCTGAGCTGTCTAATCAGACCCAAATATTCAGAACTACACACTTGTTCCAGCCTGCAGATTAAACATGCTAATTTTTGCAGCTGTGGCTATTATACTGCATTTGCACAACCTAGTAGACAAAGAAGGGAGAATTTCATATTTAATATTGTATATTCCTCTGAATCTGCTAAAGGTAAATATTGCTTTCTTAACAAGAGAAAAGATGCATTCCATATGTTGAAAAGCTAACAACTTCCAGCTTTCGAGAGGCTTCAGCAAGTACACAGGCTTAACAAAAGATAAAATTAGAAGATATTTGGGTTTTGGAAAATAAAGCTTCAATTAAGCAGACTTTTAAATGTGGACAGTAAAAGAATCAATGTCCTTAGAAGGACAGATTTTCTTGACTTGAAAGCTTTTTCTGTTCTACGATCTCTCCATAGTCCCAAGATTGCTATTCCCTCAGCCCATTCACTGTTTTGTCTGCCTTTTCCACTTAAACACTTCAAATGAGTTTTGACTTATTTTTAAAGGTAAGGAAGTATTTTAAAAAAATATTTTTCATCAGTGCTAGCTGTAAAAGGATAGTTCTCATTAGGATATATTATCACAACTTCTTGTCCTTTTTCATAGAATCATAGAATGGTTAGAGTTGGAAGGGACCTTAAAGATCATCTAGTTCCACCACCCCCTGCCATGGGCAGGGACACCTCCCACTAGACCAGGTTGCTCAAAGCCCCATCCAGCCTGGTCTTGAACACCATCCAGAGATGGGGCATCCACAATTCTCTGGGCAACCTGTTCCAGTGCCTTACCACCCTCATAGTGAAAAATATCTTCCTAATAGCTAATCTAAATCTACCCTCTTTCAATTTAAAAGCATTACCCCTTGTCCTATTGCTACACTCCCTGATAAAGAGTCCCTCCCCATTTTTCTTGTAGGCTGCCTTCAGATACTGAAAGGCAACTACAAGGTCTCCCTGGAGCGTTCTCTTCTCCAGGCTGAACAATCCCAACTCTCTCAGCCTCTTCATAGGAGAGGTGCTCCAGCGCTCTGATCATCTTTGTGGCCCTCCTCTGGACCCACTCCAACAGATCCATCTCCATCTTATGCTGGGGGGCTCCCAGGGCTGGACACAATATTCCTGGTGGGGTCTCATGAGAGAGGAGTAGAGGGGCAGAATCCCCTCCCTTGACCTGCTGGCCACGCTTCTTGTGATGCAGCCCAGGATACAGTTGGCATTCTAGACTGCGAGCATTCATTGCCGGCTCATGTTGAGCTTCTCATCAACCAACACCCCGAAGTCCTTCTCCTCAGGGCTGTTTTCAATCCATTTTCCACCCAACATGTATTTGTGTATGGGATTGCCCTGACCCAATGTTGATATTTTTTCTCTACTAGAAACTGGATACTGAAACATGCTAAAACATTAAAGTGCCCCCACTATGCTTTCTCATGCTTTCTAATAAGTGAGAGCAGGAAGAATAGGGGAAGAAATTGAAGACCGCAATAACTGACAAAGTAGTAAAGAAAACCGTACCTTTCTGAAATATAAGCATACCTGCCCCATATATGTCATTGACAGTGGAAACAATCTGCTCATTCTCCAACATAACTTCACCACTTTTACTTTTTTGGCCTTCACATAGTGCAATCAGAGTATCAGTAATGTAGTTCTAGAAAGTAATATGTGCATTGTTTGTTTATTCTTCAGTATTTAACATAGGATGGACGTATAAAAAGTGCACTTTAAATAGACTATAAATTTTCAGTACCCTAACTCTACAACTCATTGAAGAAGTAAAGGACAAAAAAAAAAAATCCTGTCAAGTTGAAATTTTTGTTATTTGAAATCAAGGTGTTCTTTTAGAATTAAGAAGAACAAACCTTCTCACCTGATCATAGGAGATATAGTGTCCCTGAATATTTTTGTTCATGAAACCTTTCCTTGTTTTGAACACAAGTGAAGCTAAACATCTGGTGAAGAAGGTAGCAAGATCAAAGCTACCCACTGTGTCTGAGAGGTTCCTAAATGCTCACACAATCTCTGAAACTTCAAAGTGTATCTGTTCTTGTAGCAGACAAGACCATGTGAGGTTTTTGTCTGCTCTCAATGACAGCTTTCTCAGGGCATGTTTTTCAGTCTCCTTGTGGGCATCCCATCCTTCTTTATATTTCTTATTGAAAATCATACATCCCTCATTTTTAGTCAGAGAAAAACTATAAAGATCTAATCTGCCTACGGATCTTTCTCCTTGTATTTCTAAAGCCTACTTAAACGTGTCAATGGCATGCAGAGCTACCACAGGCATGGTTCCCAGGTTTGTTTGAAACGTGCCCATATTTTTATCTTGATTTTGTTAGTATTATATGAGGATCTTCTACAAGTTGCAGCAAGTTTCCAGTACTTGGCATATGGGTTGGACCCAGAAGTCTCTTCATCCTTTTCTTACCTGTCTTGTTCCACTTTATAGCAACAAAGACACTTTCAGATACAAGGAGACCTACCATCTCATAACTGCTCAGTAGTGCTGTGAATATTTCTGTATGCAATAGATTCTGAAAAAAAAAAAACAACAAACATGTTCAACACAGTGTGTGTCATGGCACGCACAGACCAGCCAAGAAACACACATGCTTCTATGAAAAGTAAAAGAAAAATCTTGCCATTGCCTGTATTGATTATAATTCTGCTTATACTTGAGAAAACTCATCCTGCATTAAGAGGGTGTCTTATGCACTGCATGAAACCCTTGAAGCTCTCTTTACTTTCTATACTGCTATGAAGCTAAAAAATGTAACCTAACTTTTTCACTCAGCCTTAAATAAAAATCTAACTCCTTTTTTTTTTGTTGTTATTTTAAACTACAGAAAACAAAACAAAACAAAAAGAACTGCTATAAAGGAAGGACAGTTTTGCATGTGAATATAAACTTTGCATTTTTGGAAGAGGAAATGTAGCAGAAGCTACCATGAAGTACAGGTGGACTGCAGATTTCAAGTAATAGCTGGACTTGCAGATATTTTCTATTTCTTTCATTTTTATCAGGTGAAAGACTGCAGGATTTTACAGGCACCACAAAGAGAAAAAAAGAACGTCAGTAACACATTTGATAAGTATCTTCAGCTGCCCTCACATCTAAAGATGTTGCTGATGAGACACAATATTCATTAAATAATAAACAATTTGCTTGAATCTTTTTCCACTGTAAAACTCTCAAATGCACATCAGAAGCACATCTGTTCCTTCAGATAATTGTCCCCAAAAATATATACTACATAGTTTTTGATTTTTCTTTTTTAAGTTATATGAATTATTCCTCTCATTGCTGCTGAAATTGTCAATCATTACCATCATATTATATTGCTTATCAAAAACATATGCAGCATATGCTAGATGTATGGTTTTTTGCTATGATTGTATGACAGTTCAGAAGAAAACCATGAAACTTTTCAAACATGCCATTACAGACTTAAGTTTTAACAAACATAAAACAAACACACGTTCCTCAATCCTCCTTTTTTCCAACTGAATGAATAATTTCTGTACAAATATTTCTTAATTAGTATACTATCATGCAACAAGTAAAATTACATAATTATATAGCATTGAAGAACTATGATCAATAGTTTATCCAGAGAGAAACAAGTTATTAAAATCAAATAATTGTAGAAATATGAATAGATTATACATATATATACAAATCTTTACATGAACAGTTTAGTCTTACCCAGTCTAATGTCTGAAGAAATTCAGTATTTTAAGTACAGTCTGTATTCTCTTTGCAAACTATGATTATTAATTTTTAGAGAGTGAAAATGTGTCACTCATGATTCTGTTCTGATGCTTTTATAGAGATAGACTTGGTTAGTAAATAATTCCTTTTCAGGATCTGAGTGAGAAGGCATATTGACTTGTTGCATTGATGGAAATAAGTTGTATCTTGATATTTACAGCCAGTTCCTTCAGAGCTTCTCCAGCTGCTTGAGGCTAGACTGAAAAACTTTCTAACACTCTTCTGCTCCTAAATTTTAGGGGAGGGGAAAAAGGGAGGAGCTGGTGATGCCAGAGAAACCATAGAATAAAGCAGTAAGTTACAGAGCACGCAGACTGTAGTTCAGACAGCTATTTGCAAAATATTGCAAAAGTTATGTTTTTCAAAAAGAGTTCCAAAGAACAGTTTAAACTGCTACCAAAATGGAAAAATGTTCTTCTCACAGGAGTCGCATCGGCCATGTAATTATCATCTGTTCTGTGTGCTGCATTTCTTCTACATACTTTGTTTTCTGAGAAGCCATAAGTTTTGCTTGCATCAGAGTTAGCCTTTTCTATCCCTTTTCCTCTGGGGCTGATTTGTTATCATTTTTGTGACACCTAGATGAGAAACGTTCAGCCCCCTGGGAACTGCAGCATGATCAGTGCAGTATCTTTTCTGCCTAGCTAAAGATCAGAATAAAGGCAAATTATATACATGGCCTGAAAACAGAAATCTTACATGCCGGAAATGTTGCAGCATAAAAGTGTAAAACTCTGCTGGTTTTCTTTAGAGAATGTCATTGCCAACTTACTGAGCAAAAACAGCAACTGAGATACCAAAATTTTGGGGCAATACCACAGATGGGGAATTTTGTCTGCCTCTGCTATATGTATTCAACTTAAGTGTGTCCCCTCAGTTGTGATCACCATGTTCAGCCTTCATCTCGACTGGATACATGTCTAACCAATATACTGCTTTAAAAAAATATTATTCTAGAAAAGTGAACCATATTAAACTTTCCTTCCCTCACAGCAAGAATGAAAATATCGACTAATATACTTCCTTGTTTAGCTTGTTCATTTTTTCCACTCTATATTCAAAAGAATATTGATTTTCAAGAATCCCTAGTCTAAATGCTTAATAAGTCAATTTGCAGGCATAAAGCGTATGCAAAAACAAGGCACGCCAAAAGAGCTACAGAGATGCAGGGATTCTTTGCAGCAGCAGAGCTATGCACAGCACATGTGAGCTGAAGTCAGTGTGCCAAAAGACACTGGAGGCAGGAAAATGGTCTAACCTGTAGCACCTTTAATAGTCCCCTGGTCTGAATGCTGTTCTGCCTGAACAGATACTGAACTTGGGGTGATTTGGGCACAAGTGAAATTTGTGCTTGTAGTTTATCTTTATGGCAAAAAACAAAAAAACTCCACCTTTCAAACCATAAGGTAGTTCTGAACCTGCACTTGATGCCCGATTCAACCACGGCCTGTTCCTGCTGGAATCACCCTGTGTGAGTCAATTTGCAGTAATACCCATATTCAGAAAGGCTATGGCTCCCTCTCATGTCGGTTTTTTTGTACTTCATTGGGAAAGAATGGGTAGTGTGCACCTTCATATTTTAACAACTTGAGTTTGAAACTAAGTACACTCACCCAGTGTCTTTGAGCATGTACTCCACTAAGCACCCAAACCTTTTCTTTTAAAAAAAAACCAAAACAAACACAACAAAAAACAAGAATGACTCGTCAACCCACTTTGATCCATAACTTGAGGAAAAAATCTGCCGAGGGTTACATGCCTTAAACCAGAGGTGAAAGGTGCTGTTCAGTTGGAGGAAAGCCATTGCAAATTCAGTGGTTCCCTTAGGCCTAAAGTACCATCATCAGCACTTTTATTTAGAGCCATTTAGACTGTTACTGGCAATCAACAGAGCCCCTTCAGTGGAGCCACTCTGACTGTATAGCAAATGTATGTCTCCACAGGAGGAGTCTGGGCTCTTCTACTTTGAATCCCTCATCAGTTTTCATCTGTGCAGGTGCTCATAAATAAATAAGAGTCTTCCAGGAAAAATCACTGCTGACCAATAGGACCAAACTTTGATCAGACTGCAGAAAGATTGGTCATTTGTGGTTGAAATCTTCCAACTCTTTTCTATTATGTTCAAACCATGGTCAAAACCAAAGTTATGTCCACTGAATGATTGCATCCAAAAGACATCTGGGACAGTGTGACTGAGACAGTGTTCAATCTCATGAGTTAGCACTAGACAAGTAATGTCCTCATGGTGGAGAAAAAGTAGAAGTAAAGGGTGCAATTAACCACTGTAAACAGTTAGCAAGATGTGACCCTGGAGATGGAACAGGAGGACACCATGAATTAGCTAAAATAAGGGAATACCAAGATAAGATCATGGGGAACAGAACTGCTACCAGAGAAGAAGTCACTTGAACTATGAGTGAACTATCCTAATTAACATAGTAAAAAATCTGCCCTCGGGTAGGGAAAGCCCCCTACTAACAAAAGCCCCCTCCTCACAAGCATGAAGACAGGCTGAGAGATTTGGGGCTGTTCAGCCTGGAGAAGTGAAGAATGCAGGGAGACCTTATAGCAGCTTTCCAGTATCTGAAGGGGGCCTACAAGAAAGCTGGAGAGGGACTTTTTACAAGGGCCTGTAGTGATAGGACAAGGCGTAATGGCTTCAAACTGGAAGACGGGAGATTTAGAATAGATATTAGGAAAAAAAATTCACTATGAGGGTGGTGAGACACTGGAAAAAATTGCCCAGGGAAGTTGTTGAGGTCCCATCCCTGGAAATGTTCAAGGCCAGGTTGGGCTTTGAGCAACCTGGTCTATTGGAAGGTGTCCCTGGCCATAGCAGGGGCATTGGACCTAGGTGATCTTTAAGGTCCTTTCCAACCTAAACCATTCTATGATCCTATGCCTAGTAAAAAGAGAGAATATTGTGACTCTAAGTAGAGATGAGGCACAGTAAGAACCAATGGGAACGAGGACGGCTAAGCCTAACTAGAAAGTACTGATAACTGCTGCTTAACTGTTGCTCAAAAACATATAAATGTTTACCATGTGCCAACCCGAGGTGTGCTAGCTTTGTGGATGAACCACCTAGCACCCATCTCTGCCCAGAAATGAAATAAAAAAATATCTTCCCTCTGTGTGTGTATCGGCTTCTTGCACACCTGGTTAAAAGATCCCAGATTTGGGACAACACTCACGCACATTCAGTGTAGGGCAAAGAGAGAATCTCTTTCCAAAGCAAGTGAAAACTCAGTCATTTGCTATGAGATTTTGTAGTTAATTTGCACACACCGTTTACATCCTGGCACCAACAAGGTTTGCACACAGAATAAATCCATTTTTGGAATGAGAGACATTTTCAAATAAAATGTACTTGTCATAACCCAGTGCTGTCGCTTTCCCTTTTCATATTGCACCAGGTGTCATTTAGAGAATAGTCAGGTTGGCAAAAGGCCAGCAACCTCATCCAGCCAGGTCTTGGCTAATCATGAACACCAATAAACAATTGAACAGCAACCAGTAATTAAATACTTGAGTGGTCAGAAGTTGGAACATCTGATTTCTTGCCTCTTGTCTCCCAATTTATCTCTGCTTTTCATGAAGCAGGTTGCTATTCACCCCAAAACAGGGCCACCAAGGTAGCTAAAGGCTGGAGCACCTGACCCATGAGGAGACACTAAGAGTAGGTTAGGGAGACCCTCCTGCTGCCTTCAGCTGTCTGATGGGATGTCATAGAGAAAATGGAGCCAGATCCTTCTCAGAAGTGCAGAGCAAGAGGATGAGAAACAACAGGAACAGCAGAAATTCCGGCTAGATTTCAGGACAAAATTTCACAGCAAGGTGGTCAGTGACCAGGCTCCCACAGATGCTGTGCAATCTCCATCCTTGGAGATATTCTGAACTCAGCCAGACAGGCCCTGTCTACCTCAGCAAGCCCTCCTGTGGTCAAAGGGTTGGGCTTAGCCTCCAGAGATGCTTTCAAGACTGAAGTTATTCTGCAGTTCTGTGATGGCAATTGAAATTCCACCAGACACAACTAAATCCAGAATTTTTAGGTGCAACCATTGAAAAACCCCAAGAAAGACATCCCCAAAAATCTGAGGCATTTAAACAGCAAAAAGAACCCTGCAAACCATTTTTACTGGAAACTTTGGTCTTCCATTTTCATAAACTTCTGAAAGTTCAATTTTGTAAGCTTACTCTGCTTTGTTGATAACAATTAAAATGCCTTAATATTCTCTGATGACTACATGATTTCATAAATACCAGGCTGTCAGAAAAGATTATTCAGTCAGGAAAGTTCATTGTGAACTATGGTCGCAATTAAATCAATGGAATTGACAGCACTGAGTAAGAATATGAGATGAGACTCCTGAGATTGTGCATTGATGAGGTCTCTGAATAGCTCTGTGAAGTGCAGACTGATCAGTGATAGTTAGTATGGTGCATAACTATAATTCCATTTAACAGTGGAATAATTATTAGTTGCAAAGAAATAATCATTGCTTTAATTCAGAGCCTAATATAATAGGAATCCTGATTATAAAGGTTCCCTAGACATAACCTGGGTAACTTTCTAGGGTTCGTAATCCCAGGTACTAAGTGTATCTTCCAGGTACTCTTGCTTCCTCTCCTTTCTGAAGTGCACAGGTTGCCTTCCCAATGACAGAAAGTTTCTTTAATCTAAAATGTTAAATCATTGGCTCTCCTCCATGAAGACTTTTTACTGTAGGATTCTTGCATGTGGAATCTACTCCCAGTTCCAATCATTTTTATGCAGTTTAGTTACTTTTATTTTCATTTACTTTTATTTAGCTCATTTCTGGCGTTTATTCTACATTTGTTGTACTTGAACACATCTCTTTTGTAGAATAGAAATACTAAAGTGAATTATTTTAAAAACTGGTTATTGTTTAAAAAGTACGAAAAAATGTGACTCTCTATAAATTTCTTTTTCTTTCATTTTGAAGATTTTCATAAAACACACAGCGTTACTCTTTTTTATCTTATTGTCTTGTTAGCAGTTGATTTAAGATTATATACTCAAAATGTGAGATTACATCCACTTTCTTCCAAAAATTTTGTGTGGTGAACTCTGAATGCAGAGTTTTTTACGTATGTGTTTGATTCCTTAATGTAGAAACATCTTCCTAGTGTAAACAGAGGAGCCAACAAACCCAGGTTTCCTTCACACAACCCAGATCACAGAAGGGGCTGCACATGCATAAAGATGGACATAAATGCTACGGAGAGTTCATTGCTGCCTCTGTCATTACAAAGCAAGGCACTAATTTGGCAAAATAAAGAGCTTGCTCTGAATTAAGGCATTTCTAAACATCATGGTGTTTCTACTGAAAGCTCCCCTCTGATTGCTAGGGTGAAAGCTACATTTCCAAGCCCACTGGAGTATCAAACCCTACTGTGACCCTTCTGGGAACAATGTGAGGTCATCACAGGTTGAATCTCATGCCCAGGCAAGATATGAGGGGGCTTTGCCTTCATCACAGCTCCTGAGAAGCCTGATGATAGTTGCATGGAAGTTCTGGGCAGCTGTGGGAAGGATGAGCAAAGTTGCGTCAGTGTATGTAAGTAATTGCTGGGACAGTCTGAGACCGGTACCAAGTCAAGCTTTTGGGATAATAAAATCCAGGGGGGTACAAAAGGGTGTGAAAGTCTCTACCTGCAAGAACTTATGTTTTCCCCTCCATAGAACAAGTCATTCTCTGTATCTCATTTTCCCCAACATCAAAATCTATCATCCTTGGGCTATGATTTGACAACGAAGGTGTGGCTACAAGCGTCAAACGTTATTTGAGGGTTTCTTAACACCAGGCCATTTAATCCCACTGTGGACACATAGACTGCTTGATAATTCAGGGAAGCTCAAGCCCTTGTCCACCTTCTGTGTTAAGCAAGCAGTGCTGTACCAAATTCTCAATGGATACTGCTTGTGGAAATTAAACTTCCCCCAGATTTTCTGGTCAGGGAATGAGAAATGACAGAAAAGATCACCTTCAAAACAAGGGTTCCAGACTAAAGAGAATATAGAGGCTATGCAAGCATTTTATGAAAATGGAGCTGTTATTCACTTCTACTGGAAAAATAAGATGATGATTCAGAAAAACAGAAAGAATTTTCTGAAATACAGCATGTATTTCAGCATTTTTTAGTTACTTTTCCAAGTAACAATATTTAACAATAATAAAAGAACAGCAATCTGCCTGGACTGCTTTCTGAATTCCTTGTTTCTTTCTCAGCCCATGAAACTCCCTTTCACACAATGAAGTTTCTATAAATGAAGAAATTCATTTCAGAAAATCTTAATGAATTCTGTTATAGGTATAGATTTCACCTGGTTTATATCTGTATTGCTGAAAAAAGCAGACAATAAGGAGATTATTCAAACCAAGGATATATTACAGATTTAAAAATCTCTCTATATTTGCGCACACGCATTATCTCAAATGCAGATAATCCTCTTAAAGAAGAGTCTGAGACCAAAGCAATTGGTACAGTCTTGTACGGAATAAGCAAAGAGCGAATAGAAACACATAGATAAAATTGCTGTGGTCTTCCTAGCTGCTCCCAAACCCAGGATACATAAAAACTGAGCTTCAAAGCTCCTAAAACTCTTTTTTTTTTTTTTTTT
>VUYV01000029.1:1588217-1652310 GCA_008711295.1 Anarhynchus alexandrinus
TTTTTTTTTTTTTTAATTGTTTTGAGGGGTGGCCTTGTGGGGGTTGTTGTTTGGATTTGGGGTGCTTTATTTTCTGATAAATTTACAGATCTTTGATATTTATACTCACAAAGCAACTTCTAACTAAAAGGCTTTTTCTTACAACCCCAGGAAAACACATGCTTGGTTTTCTGAATATTGCTCAGGTTCTGCACCCCAAGGGAGGGAAACAAGTTGTTTGGAGACATCTTGTTACATCTTTGTTTTGTCCACTGCTTGGAAGGTGAAACGGTAGCAAAAGCATGACTGTAGGGAATATAGTCTCTAAGGGGGAGTGAGGTACAATTAGTACTCGATCCTTGAAGATGCTGTGGATGCATATGCAGCCCAAATGTAACCTTAAACGCTCTACAGACCTCTGTGGCTGTCGGCATAGTGGAAACACCCTCTAGCAGAAGGTCTACTAGAAGAAGATATTTGAAAGCAGGAAAAAGAAAGGGGGGGGGGGGGGNAGTAGAGGTGTGGCAAGCTTTTAAGTCATAATTTTATGTAACAGTGAAAATATTTGATTGTTGATTTTGATGTATTTGTATTGATCAAAAACACACTTCCTGTAGCGCATTCCTATACAAATATCCAATAAATTATAGACCCCCATTTAATGTCATTTTCGCAGTAATCTGCTTCGGGATCCTGTACACAAACACAGAACAAAAAATACACCTCTGGAGAGATGCATTTAGGGCTTTTTTCCTTGTGTAATTTCTAGACTATATTCAAATAGAATTACCTTCATTGTCTCAATCTAGGAAAAAATAGCCATGTGTCAAAGACTGATCAGTTTTTTTGTACACCACAAGGAGGTGCAATTGATCTTTTTTTCGCATTTGGCTTCTTTTTGTTTATTTGTTGGGGGGGTTGGTTGTTTGTTTGTTTTTGTTTTTTAATTTCGCGTGCCACACTTTTAGTGCCAATTAACGTCCCATGAACTTTGACGTTTTTCTTTGCCATTTGCTTTTTGGCCTTAGGTGAAAACAGTGATTATTCCTTTTCTTTAGCTCTTAGCTGAGATTACTGTGACCTGTTCTTTGGATAGCACAGCCACATTATTTTCTCATCAGTGTTTCAGTTTCCTTGCTAACTTCACATCCCACGTACCACCTGTGCTGATGCAGGAAGAAAAATAAATCATGAGAAAATCACCTAACCATTGTCATCATACTGAGATTTTTTTGCTTGTAAAAAGTGTGGAAGTCCCATTATATTGGATTAGTAATAATAAAAAGCGAAGTTCATGAGATAATTCTGCTCTCTAAGGAAAGACTATTAGTTCAGTGCGAAAAGCATTTCTGGGTGTCAGTTCTGTTGAAGTTATTGATAAAAATCTGCATTATGTATTTTGGATCAGTTGTCACCCATCTTACTCTTTGATATAGTAGATATAAAATACTTTCCATTCAGCCTTGGTAGTGTCTATCATTTACATTCTGCAAGTGCAATCAACTACTAGACTGACTTAGCAAGTTCAAACAGTATGTATATGTAAAAATATTGTTGTAACCCACCAGGCAAAATCACTTGCATTTGTATTTAACAGTATTTCTATAATACATCTTGTGTGGTAGCAATAAAATAAACTTATTTTCTTTCCTGAATTTTGTCTAACATTCATGATTTTATGGATATGGAAAACATGAGGCCAAAACATAATGTCCCAAAATACTTGCTGCTGATAGCAACACCAATAGAGTTGAAGACAGCAAATACACAAAACACTTTACAGACTCTGAGATTGAGTCAGAGCACTCTGTGCAATTACTGACAGGCAACTTTTCGTATTGATGCACAGTTGTTATTTCTTCAGCTTCCTTGTGCTGACTGCCAAGAATCTTGATTGTTAAACTCACTTCCGATTTCTTTTCTCTGGGAAAGTGTTGCCTCTTTTCAGTCTGAACAGTTAACTGATCCTCAGGATTCAGCAATCATTTTTTGTTTCACTCATGTTTTCTAGTAGATGGAAAACCTCAAGACAGAATCAGGACTGCTACAACGCAATTCCTTGAGCATATCTACAAAAGCTGCACGGATGTGCTGTTCCCCTTAGAATTTCAGTAATCATTCTTCCGCTCCCAACCCCATGCTTCTTTTGGTCAGCACTTTATCCTGAATCTCTTCCTTAGCTCTTCCTCTGAAAGACATACTGACAACACTAATCTGACTGAGATGGTAATATCTTTGCCCCAAAGCTCCCTTAAACAGTTCCTTAGCTATCACATTTTCAGTGTTTATTTATCAGTGTCTAGGCCACATTACTCAGTTTCCGCTCACACCTCTCCACGAGTTTGAAGTGTGCTGGCTTTCATTGTTTCAGATATCTGTTCTCACAACTGAGCTTTATTGTTTCTTCTATTTACTCTGTGTGAAAAGGCCTGATTACATTGCCCTGTGACTTTTCACTCAGCCTTTCTATACAATAAAGCTATATTCCCTTTTGTTTCTTGCTTCTGTCATAATTCGCTTATTACTAACCTTCCTGAGGTTAATAGACTTTATTAACTCATCCTCCCATGATGGAAACAAATTTATAGTATTATGTTGGTTTCAAATTTTATCTTGTTGGTTTTAAAAAAAATTAGAAAAGCTGGTTGCATTTTGCATTTTCTTATACTCAAAAGACCAAAATGTATTTAGATGAAACATTAATCCTTATTTGTATTTTTAAAGAGTAGGTAATGATCCTAGACATAACAAAAAATTCACTATATGTCTAGTAAAGATGGGACAAGAACTGAATTCCTAACCCCTTGTTGACGTAGCGTTTTGCTCCCTGTCCCTCCATAATAAGTGCTACTCCAAAGATTTCTATTATGGATACCATTTATTTATTCTATATCTAGGTAGTAATGCTGGATCCATCCTTATTACTTGCACTTGTTGTACCACAAGTTGGAGCTAATGAATCTGTCTTAAAAGTTAGTGCAAACCTTAACTACTCCCTCATAGTGACAACCGATAGCAATCATTGGAATGATCACTTTGTCCTGTAGAGAAAGGCCATCTCAACAGCTATGTTGTGCATGCTTGTTTAATACCCCAAAATGAAAATGTTTGTAGGAAGGTGAAGATGATTTTGTGCGTGTACTCCATGTCTCAGCTTCAAAGAAACTGGATCACCACAACAAACCAGAACCTCTGCTGCTTTCTTTCAGGGATCTGCTTGCAGTTCACCCACTCAAAAATGAACACCAAAAGTGTTGCCTTGAGTGAGACATGTAGCACATCCAGCACACTAACCTTTCTGAGGGATGCCACTCACTGGATGCCACTTCAGTGGCAACCTTCCCTGCAGAGAGCTGGGAGCTGCAATTACCAGCAGAGATACCCCTTCTGCTGCTGGTGGCTCCCATCATTGCTTACGCAGCCATATTCAGTGGAGAGGGTTAGGGAAGTAAGTGGTAGTTTTAAGCTGTTGAATAGTCCTTGCAGTTGCAATGTGATAATTTCTCAGCTTATTCAAATAGATGCTAATTTTTGCTTCTCATTGAAAGATGAGAAACCAGACAGATTAACCTTTTCATGGAAAGCCCAGTCCTCAAAGTTAAAGAATTCTGATGCAAGGGTTTAATATTTGAAATAAGTAGATCTGTGTCATATAAAAAAAACTTTTAAAAATTGTGTGTTGATGTAGGAAACATATGAAGTTCATAATAAAGTAAACTCAGTTTGGGAATAGCAGGGGTCCAGAAGCAATCTCTTTGGGTACAACTACACGACCAAAGAGCTCTTTCATTTACTGGGAGATCCTGGGCCACTGCACTTGTTAGTTTGTTTTCAGTTTCTCTTCCAAAGCAAACTACTGAGCTGCTTCTGACACAAAATCCAGGTAAGGTCTGGAATACATCCTTCAGGGAAAAACCTTGCAAAATTGTGAAGAAACCACATTTTCAGCACAATCCTAGCAGGCTTCATTCTGTCATGGCATCTATCTGTGCCACAGATACCCTTGGAGAAGGGTAAAACAGCTTCACATTATTTCAAGAAGTTTGGACGGAAACTGCATACACAGAAAACGGCACCTTAAGGGCATGGGGGACCCATCCACAGTGTGGCTCAAGCCCCTCTGCCTTGGTAAAACAGCATTTTGATTGACATTCTTTCTTTTGCCAAAAAAAAAATCCTTAATAGACCAGTGCAGTGCTGTGAGGAGAACTCTCCAGCAGGAATTTTGCCTCAGGCTAAGTTCCACCCCCGCAAACTAGAAATGCAACTCTAATGCTTCCAAAGGCATGGCATACTTCTTCCTGAATATTCGGACAGACCCTTATCAACTGTGACTCCTTAACTCCTTATTCTGCATCTTTAAATATTACTGTACTGTACTGGAAATGCATGCTGGAAATGTAAGTAAATGATTTCTACCTAGTTCTGCAGTCATGATGGTAAAAGTGCGACAGTACATTGTGTCACCTCTTCTCTAATGCATCCTCAGTGGTTGCATTCCAAGATGTTCTTATCCTTGACCTAGTTCAAATAAGTCTAGTCATACTGTAATTATTCCTCATCTCACTGCAATACAGATCACTGAAATGCAGTACTTCTTGCCCTTACATTCTGCTCACACCTAGCTACTATGTAAGATATAAAGTACAAAAGATTCCTTATGTCCTACTTTGCATCATTCCTGGAGAAGTCCCATAACCTCAGAGAAGAAGTATTGCAGCAGTCAGTTTTTTAACTTTGAAATCATCCCTTCAAATTCCTCAAAGTCACTCAGTTTTTACAACGCTCACAAACTAGAACCCAGGGTTGCATGGCTACAAGTTAAGCAGTAGTAGATATTTAACTTCAGCATTTAAGCACAGATTATTTCAAATCTCTGGCAATGTCTTCAAAAAGCCTGTATTGCAGGAGTCCCAGTTTCTATTGACTTCTGTGTATCTTGTTATCTCAGTTTCTTATTTGCTTTACTCTGCCACAGATCTCTTCTAAAGTTTCTGATTCACCACAATGTTACCCTACTTTTATATTGAATCCACCACTATGCGTAGCAAAATGGAGAAACATAGTGGTTCTATCCATTTTTAAATGAATTTTTAATATTAAAATGTTTGATTAATATCATTACCAAGTCATTTAACACATATAAAATAAAAACACAGAGACAAGGCTTATACTGAGTTTGAGTCTGGAAAAGTACCACCCTGTGAGTTGAAATCAGTGCAAAACTTTATAGCTGTTAGTGGTATAACAAAAAGCAGATACAGAAGACAGTCCGGCAAGGCAAGTAAATCATTAACAGTCTGTGAACATGAAATTGCTTTATGAGAAGATTAAGGAACTCCCAGACATTGCTCAAATAAAACACCAATACAGTTTTACTCTTAGCAGATGAAGAACAAAGTTCATTCTTATTTATATTAGCACCTGAGCTTAAGTTGCAGTTAAAATCATCACACCACCACTACATCAGTATCACTTCACTGGTGTATTATTTATGTAAAGATCTGGCTAAGAGCATGATTTCCAGATATTGCTCCTAAATATAGGCAGTGTTTAAGCTACATATCAACACACAGAGGTAGCTGTGCAGTTGTGCTGTGTCTGCATAGACTGGAATAGGGTTCTAGACATTTCTTATACAGATATAATAGAGACAATCACAGTAAGCAACTATGGATGAGCAAAGAAAAACATTCAAATGAAATCTCAAGATATATATATAGTAAAACTGACACTTCTACAGAAAGGATAGAAAGTATTTTCAATAGCTGCCATGTAGTTCATCTCCATTCTGAATTTCTAGAAAAGAGTGTTCATACAGCCCATAAATGTAATAATGTCCTTAGAAAGGTTGAGCAAAATGAAGCTGATGAAAATTCCACAGTCAGACTTGTTTTTCTAGAGCATGCTCCATCTGGTGCTCATGAACTCAGAATCCAGACTGAACCTTTCCTTGAAAGTGGTGTGTCTTCATTGCCTTATTCATGGTCTCTTCTGCCATGACTCCTTATAAAGGTGAGGATCTCATTGTGATGAAAAATTGGCAGTTTTAAACAAAATTAAAAACACAGGCACAAAATAAGAGATATGCTGCTCTGATGAACAAGTTGTGTGAGAACTGTTGTCAACGACGGGACAGTCCTCCTTCCTCCCTCTCTGTGTTAGTGAATTCTAGGAGCCAATAAGGTTAAGAAGCATTGCTGCAAGCAATAAAGTAATGCATAGTAGGAACACTTTAGACTGGCAAAAATATTAAATAGCACAAACAGCTATAACTTGTAATCCCCATTTTATCATTTATTTTTTATCACGTTTGATGGCAGATATGAGTTTTCTCATTTAACTTTAATCTTCCATCTTGAGCAGAGAATGATTGTTAAAAAAGTTAAATAATAATAATCTTCCAAATTAAGGGCAATAAAAAGTATGGTAGCCTCAGTTCAAACAACCTTCAGGACTTTGTGAAGCATCTTCCTTAAGCAGTATGCATTTCTGTGTTTGAGACAAGGGATTGTGAAGACAGGTACCTGCACATAGCAGAGATGAAAGGTTTTAGTATCACAGAATGGAGGATTTCACTAGGAACAGGCTGAGGGTGGGGAGGAACGGGACACCCATTCAGCTGTATCTCCCCAGGAACTCCAGGATCAGGAGTTAGAAGAACTGAGAGTAGTCTATTCTTCAGGTTATAGCTGGGTGGGTGGAAATGGGAAATAGGAAGCAGGTCCCTATCTTCTATATCACTACATTCTTCCTGTGTCCTGGCCCTTGGTCAGGTAAGCCAATACCACCTTTCTATTTACATTCATTCAGAAAACCTGGACTTTAAGTCTAAACTCATTTTACCCTTACCTTTTAATGGGATTGAGAGTCCATGGGTTCGAATATATTACATGCCTCAGTACAAAGGCAATTTACTAAATACAGTTTAATGGAAAACAAGGCTGCCTGCAGAATCCCTTCTTTTTATTCTTTTCTTTTTTTTTTCTTTTTTTTTGCNTTGGCCTTTATTCTTTAAATGTTTTCTTCAACCAAATGGTTTCTAGGCATTTTGAAATCTGCCACAAACATTTCTTACCTGTTTAGTTACAATGATGCATTAATAGAAGCTGCTTGATTACCTGAGACCCAAACTTTTATTTCATATGCAAACATATACTTGAAAATCTATGCAAGAGTTTGGTCTTAACAGCCCACTTGGTTTTTTTACTAAGGAGAGTCAGCCTTTGGTTTCTGGTTATAGCGTTTTTCGAATTAATTTGAAAAGTTTTATTAAACCAATGCTCATTCAGGTATCAGTCCTCTTATGACCAGAATTTACAGACATTAGGTTGTTCGTATTAGAAAAGTTCACATCCAGTTGCTGCACTACCTTGGTTAAATTAATGAGCATTAATTTAACAATACTGAAAGAAGAGAAACTTTAGAAACTTTAGCAAAAGAATGGAAAGGAAATTATGACAATGAAATCTAATGAGATAAGGAACTACAGCCTGTAAATTAAAACCTAGCAAATAAGTCTTAATGCTCAAGAGTCCAAGTAAGTTAATCGGTACATAATAAATCAGATTCTGTCTGCAGTATTCCACAACTAACCAGCAATAATTAAATGGTATTCAGTATTACCTTGATGAGAACAAGCAGATTACTTTCATTCACTCCTGTAAAGAACCCAAAATAGGAGAAGGAAGTGAACAGTGAGCAGCATTTAACAAATTCCTTGGTTCAGAGCTTTTTCAAGATTTAACAATCCAGTGAATATATTTTTATTCTAAATCTTCCACCTATTAATTTTTTTCTGTGAGAAAGCATAGAAAATTTTTGAAAGAAGGAGGAAAGAGATATTTCAAAATGTAATTCTTTACTAAGACACCAGGTCTAAGGAAAACTCAATGGAGAAAAAATTATCAATATACACAAAAGTCATTAATTTCAAAAGCCATGGTGAAACAGAAAATTCGGTGGCTTAAAGCCTCATTTGGGTATACAAATTTCACAGAATCAAATAAAAATTATAATAAATAGAGATTTTTTATTATGAATATAAAAATACCTCCAAATGTGTATAAGAAGAAATGATGATGAAGAAGGGCATGAGATGTTCTAATAGCAAAATATGAGAATAAATGTAATCTTTCTGATGAAGCAGTTACACTCTGGAATTGCTTATTAGATATGAGTGTTACAGTGGGAAGAAAGAAAAGAACAGAACTCTGGTCGTGCGAGCTCCCTATTAAAGTCATAAATAATTTTAGGATATACTTAAGCTTGGAGAAAAATGCGGTTTCTAGGAACCGACCCCAGCTTCTGGTAAACAGCTTGAGCAGAAAAGCAAGCAAGCAAAATCAGTTAAAGTAGGTGGTTTTGCTAATGTTTTTACTACATTTTAATATAAAATTAATTTTCCTAATTCAGCACTGGCTGACTCTTATCAAACCTTCCCCAGTCTCTTACTGGTTAAAGAAGGTATGTGCAAGCCTTGCTTAAGCAATATTTACTGTACAGAAATTGGAATATTTCAATTTTAAAGTACAGCATTAAGCCCCATAGTAAGTCAAGCATTTTTAATATTTCTGCAATAGGTCTTCAATCTAAATTGTATTCTACAAAACTGCAGTCTGACATCTCAGTTGTGCTACTGAATGTAAAAAAAGAGGTCTCTGGTCAAGTTGTGTAGATGCTAAATGATTTGCTAAAATATAGTTAATTTCTAGTTTGCCATGTTTTAATTTCTATTTCATATTAACAGTTCTAAAACTAGTATAGGATTTTCTTCATTTGTTATTTTGATTTTGTTTTCTTAATGCCTAGTGACAATTTGAAATCTTCTTGGTCAGCCACTGATATTAGACGTGCACACACAGGCTAACCTGTCTTTGCTGTGTCTGTAACAGCACCAACAGTGCAACTGTAATTGAAGTCTGACTTTTTCTTAGGTAAATATATGTTAGCTCAGAACTTTAAGTTTCCCACATTCTGATTCTGGCCCTTTTCTCACATCGGTTATTCACAGCTGGTTAAGACCCAGTTTACAACAATAAAATGGAACAATAGACAGTAAAAGAAGTAAAAACAGAACACACTCCCTTTGCTCCTACAACTCCCACTGCCTTTTTTTTTTTTTTTCTGTTGAAGACAGAAAAACATAACCAGGAATAATTGCTGAGCTTTCTCTGCTTGACCTACTGTTAGAATATCTGCAGTGTTAATGAAAGTAACAATATGTAATGTGGGAAAACAGAAGGATTTTAGGAAAGACAGATGTAACCTCAGAAGAAAAACAGTTGCAACCATTGAGCATAGCCCTTTGTAAAATAAATAGTGATTATATCCACTGGATTGAGATGTCAGTTCGTATACTATCTGAAAAGTGCTACCAATAGCTATTAATAGAAAACTAAACTGCAAGAAGTTTCTCAGATAACAGTAAAAAAAAACCCTAAACTTGATTATTAATGCTTGGGAATTCAACCAAAGCACTTTTGATAATGTCGCATAAAAATCCAACCACATCTGCTTTCACTACCACAAAGCCTAAGGGCTTAATCCTGATTACACATGCTATAAATTGAAATGATTCCACTGTTAGTCTGGATTTGCTAAGCATGGATGTAAATTAAATGAGAACTGAGCCCTAAATTACTTTGTTTTCCTTTATTCCAAGAGAGACTGTTTACAAATACTGCCCTGACAAATCCTAACCACATGCACAACAGTTCAAATGGTCAAAATACACTGTGAATGGTAATGAATTGGCAATATAAGATTATTTACTACTGCAATCTTTCAAGTTATTTGAGTAGATTTGAGGGAATTCAGCCATGAAAAGTAGGTCTTGAATTCAACAAATTTATATCAATGGAAAAAGCGAATGGGTAAGAAGCAAAAGACTTGAACTTTTACTAAACATTTTGTAATAGGCTCCTATGTAATGTTTATAGTAACACTGTATTAATTTATCAGGTTTTCAGGAATAAATGCATTTATATTAAAGATAGGTTACAAGATAATTCATTTTAACAATTCATTAATTTAGTTTTGAAGTTTATTAATGCCATTTGAAAGAAAATATAATACAAGAAGTACTGAGGATTAATCATGTATATAAAGTCTGCTGTGGATACCTCAATCATTAATGAAGCAATATAATGGAATTTCTGTAGTACTTTTGAGAATGACATTTAATTATGAAGAACATGTTAAAATGCCAATCAGAGAGCAATGTATGTCAGCTGAGTTGAGAGTCTTAAAAAATCTTTGGGACTCAGACAATATTAGTTGAGTCCACATGTCCCCTAGGAGCAGCAAAACCTCTTTCGGTATAGAAGTTCTTTTAATACGGGAAATAGCTGATTTGAGAAGTCATACTCAAGCGACACTTCTCTGATAAAGCAGGTGTCTCTGGAAAAGTCTAAAACCCAGTGAAACATGGGAGTTCATAAAAGTAATAAAAGCCCCACACCAAAGAATGACCAGTCAGTCAGTTAAATTAAATCTCTGCATCCAGTAAAATCTCTTCTTCAGGTTTATTACAGGTAGTCATCCACAGAAGAAAACAACAGCAGAAAAGTTATTTTCATTCAGACACACTGCTATCTTCAAAGACAGCAAGAATTAAAAAGGCAGCCCTTGGAAAAAAAAAATGCAGGGTTTGTTTGCATGAAGAAATAGAAGATAAACCTTCATGTGACAAGCTCCTTGCACAGCTCGGTCAGCCCTAATTCAAGCCCTAATTCAAGCAAGCTCACCATGACAAGGTGCAAATAGAACCCCTCACTGTTAACTCCTTCTTTCTTAACAATAAAAAAGTCAGAAACAACAAACTCCAAGACAGTACTTAAAGACAGTAATTAACAGGAATTAACACTTCCAGCTAGAAGGACAGACAGATCCCACCTGCCCTGAGCAGTTCTGATTGTCCTGTTCTGGGCGTCCCAGTGAATCAGCAGCTTCAGAGCCCTTCTGTCTGCTCACATACGGCCACAGTCTGAACAGTGCTGCGCTCCAGGGGCTTCATCCTCTCTTCCTTCTATATCTGACACTTCATAAAACTCAGGCATTTTCCTAACTGCTCTGTTGCTGTTCTTTTCAGCTGCACGGAACATGTTGTAATAAGTAGCACTATGACTAAAAAAACATTTCCCACAAAATTGTCTGCTGTACTAATTTTCCAACAACTGGCGAAGACATCCATTACTTTTGTTTTGGGGGACACTTTTCTAGTTGAATTTTTTTACAGGAACATGACTCTGAGTTTTGGAGCTAGAGATTTGTTGCTTGGCAAGAAATTTAGCAGTGTTGTGCCTAGATTTTTCCTAGACAACTTTCACCCAGATTCAGATACACAACTGTTATATAGAAAATTGAACATTTAAACTTTTTTCTCTCTCTTAACAAAAACCTGACCTACAGTTAACAAGGAGCATGTGCTAATGTGTGTATTATTTCTCAGCTAAGTAAGCATGCTAATTACTTCCTTTAGGGTGACAGATATTTGCTGCTTACCTTAATTTCCAATACATATCAAGTTAAACTAAAATGTACTTTTTATGCTGCATATGTGTGATAAAATGTGTGCTTTATCACTGAGGTGCAACAGACATGTAGTTCACTTCAAGAGGCTGTTTTGTCCTGAAAAAAGTTTAATAGCAATAGTATACTGTATTACACCACAGTTGCATCTTCTCCAAAATGACATACATTGTTTCACTGCCATGGACATAGATTTGCCTGAAGTAACCCATGATAAATGACACACTTGTAGGTTCAGTCATGCCAGACATCGTTTAGAGGATGGACTTATCTGAAGTCCCTAAGCTCCTGTTAGCTTGACTTGGCGACTGCTAGTGCGTTTTCCAGCAGAATGAAGACCAAAATTGATGGACAAGTGCCAAACTGTCCTTCATCCTCCACTGATCTGCAAATGATTGAGTCAAAAAGTGATGAATAATATGACAATTTCTCCATATGTTAACATACTGCTTCCCCTCTGCAGAGTGCATTACCATGTACCAGCAGATATTCAGCTTTTATGAGCATAATACTACACCACGTTTATGTTTCTCAGGAATCCACACTAGAACTAATGAAGACAAAAAAGGTGTTTAAATATTTGCAAACTGTGAAAACATGTGCAATGCAACTAGCAAAAAAAACCCAACCCACGCCTAAAATGTAAATTACCTCTCGTTATAAAGGTCTGACCTTGTTCCACTGCTCGAGTAGTTTAACAGTAATGTGACTAAACTCATTGAGTTGTGCTGATGTAAAGCTGGTATGACATTAGCTTCAGGCATAAGTCTATGTTGAGTGCTGGTAGCTATTTTAGAGCATTCCATGCTCAAAGGCTAGAAAAAGAAAGATATGGAAGGGGCTTACATGCAATGAACAGACCTAAAACCTGGGGATGGGTTGCCAAATGCTGCATCATTCAGGTAACGGATGCATCCACCAGTGGGTCGCATCTACCAGTGGGTTGCGTAGTGACAGGTCAGACAAGTGCTGGCATAATTTATGCAGGATGTACGGAATTGCTAAAAACGGCTGCTAAGGTGGCTGACTGCCCTGGTGTGTTCACATCTGTCTGGGCGCTAATGCCTGTGCTTGACAAGCTTGGTGGCAAAAATTCATCACAATGCTCGGTAGGGATTACTTTCAAGTCCAGACAAGGGGCTTATACCTGCCTGTTCCCTTGGGTCTACTCCTACTGTGTTGGCTGCTACAGAGCTGCCTGGATGACTGGCTCAAAAACCTCCTTCCCATGAGCATGGCAATTCATTTCCTCTTACATGAAGAGCACTAGGAAACTCCTAGTTTCCTAACTCCTAAAACTTTAGGAAATTCCTGCTAGCACACAGTGGCAGAAAACAAAATGTCGCCTGTGGCAGCAAAATGGAATCCCTTGTGATCCAATAATTAGTCCAAAATTGAAGATACTGATTTCCATGCCATTTTCATTTTAAAGAGAAAGTTTAGACTTGTTATCTGCATAGCCTCAGCAGTTATAAAACACTAAATTGGGTAGTGCACACTTCTTACAGTGATTTTTTTCCATGCTCTCTGAAGTCTCAGGCAGGTGCCTACTTATAGAGAATCTCTGGGTTCCCACATGCACAGTTTTCAGAACAATGTTTTTTTTTCATGAAATGTAAAATCCAATGTAAATGTGGTTGCTGAGTAATCATAATATCTATGGAACTTTGCTTACCCCACAGTAGGGTATGTGTTGAAAGTAGTTTTTTGTTATGATGGGTTTTTTTCATAATAGATTTCCAGGAAAAGTTTTAACATAGTTGGAATATGTATTGCCTTTAAAAAAAAAAAAAATCTAGTTCTGAAGTGATTTGGCAAGAAGTCTAGACAAGTATTATGCAGAAAATATCATTAATGACTTGACTTTGCACACTTCTCAAAACACAATTTTTTTAGGAATAACTTGAAGATAATTACACAAATTTAAAAAAAAAAACTACTTTGACAAAAGGAGAGGAATGAGTAATTCTATATTATTCAGTTGAATTCAAGCTGTAATGAAGGACTGCTACAGGTAAGTGTGACAGAAAGTTTTTAGCTGGTGTAACTCCATTGATTCCAACACATACCAACAATCTGAATGTAGTTTCCTATAATTTGCACTGTGTGATATAAGCCTTTCCTTTTTTTTTTCTACATCAGGATTACACTAGGAATGCAGTGGTTTTTTTTTTTTCTCTTTTTAGTAAGAAGTTACTTTGTGTAAGTTGATATTTGGGATTTTCTTCTATATATTTTGGAAAACCTTTTGTTCTCCAAGAAGCTGATTTTAATTTTTCTGCAATCTTTCCCATTACTGTCAGTTTGGAAAAGGACAGACTAAGCTCATTTTAGCAAGCTATTCCAGCAAGCAGACTGGCAGAAGGTGCAAGCTGGGGCTGTACCCCTTCCTTATATCCTCAATCCTCTGTCCTCCCTGACCTTGACCTGGAGGATACCACACTTACAGCCTTCCCAAGAGCTGGAGAGACCAAACACTCAATGCCTAATCCTATGGCACTCTAGTTTCCAAAGTCTCACAGCAGTTATAAACCTACATTTCTGGCAGCCTTTTGTGCCAGGATACGGGGGCCGGAGCGGTCTGTTACAGCTTAACTTAGTCAAAGAAGAGAGATACACGAGTCTACTCTAGTGAGACAGGATTGTCTGCATTAACTTTCTGTAAATATATAGGGTAATATGTGTATATAACAGGTTTAATGTCAGTTGTCTACAGAGTTTTGCCTATTTGAGCTGGGATTTCAGCCAAATTGTCATCACTTCTCCCTTTTTCTTCTGTTTTCTCACGAATACAATTTTTTCAGGTAACATACAGTATTCATCTACATTTATGAATGTGCATAAAAGTCTCTTTTATACACATTATACACAGTAGAAGACCCATTTCAGAAAGAAAAGTTAATTTACGACTTTGCAAGTTCGATCTTTCTCATTTACTTATGTGTGCACACAGGTGCAATACAGAAGGGTCTGCAAGTTAAAACTGGCAAAAACAGGAGCCAGCTGTTCTCTTTTGTCTTTACAAATCTCTGTGTCCTCTTAATATTTGTTGGGAATGACGGATTTCTAATTTGTGTGTTTTCCAGTGCAAAGAGAAAGAATGTTGGCATGAGCAAAGATGTGTTATGTTCTAGATAATCAAGTATAAAAATAGTAAAACAGTTGCCTTTTTGGCATCCTGCGTGCAGTTGACTGCATTTGACTCCAAGCAGCACTGTACGTTAACCATAATATGGCTTCTGTAAAATACTAATCCCTAGTGTGGGAATTCCACAGTGAAATGCAGCAGCCTAAACCTACCCACTCTTACAACTTATTTAGCCTGTATTTTTGAAACATCACTATAAGAAGAAAGTCAAATCTACCCTACTGAGAACAAAAATATATTCTTCTGGTTTTGCATTACTGAGGGCAATAAACTGTACTATGTATACTTTTTTTTTCTTTTCAGCAATCATTTTCTCTTATTATTTCCTTTTTTAGGCAGTTACAGTGTCAGGGAGTGCATAACACAACTGCCCTATAGCTACATACATATTTCTCTGTCTTTGCTTTCTTCTAAAGCCTAGCAGCTGTTGGTTTGTACTTCCCATGGGGAGAACTCTTTATTGGTAACCACAATATTCCTTCCTCTACTTTTGAGTTTTAAATTACAATCCACATTTTCCTTTTTTTATTTGCTTTATCAAACAGCTAGGCTTAGGCACAGGTTAAAATAGAATCCCAAAGTGTACTTCAACAGCTTCTCATAAAAGTTTTCAAGCGAGGTGTATTTTTAGGTAAGTAAATTCTCTGGCCCGTGTGGACCTAGATAGACACACATGTCTTCAGAAAGAATATTCCTGTAATTGTCGAAACACACAGTCTACAACATGTTCATCTTATGATCTATGGCAGCCATACCTGTTTGCCAATGCTATATGTTACTGACTTTGGATGCCCGAAGTCACTTAGTGATTGCAAAGTTACAGGTGCTCATATACTTAGGACCCACAAGTCAGGCTGTTTATCATGTTGCTGAATGTATTTTGACAACTAATGTTTGTGTCCCTCTCATGCAGCTTGTAGCCCCCTTCCCGCAAAAATAAAATAAAATAAAAATCCCTCTTTTGTTAATGAGATGAAGATGTGATAATTTTAAAAGATGTTTTACCCTCTGTGAAGTGGATGTGTCAAAACATTCCTTGGGGGGGGGGGTGGTGGTGGAAGAAAACAACAAAGAAAACCTTGTTGCAAAGTTCTGTGTCCCGTTGGCCGAGTTTGTAATTAAACTCGCTTTTGTGCTCAGTCTGAAACAAGGTGTTGTAGGGCCCCTTTTCCCGTCCTCCCTCCCCAGCCCCTTCTCCCCTGGGCCCAAGCCGGAGCTGTGTCCCGGCACCCTGTGCTCCCGCTGTCCCTCCCCTCGCTCTCCCGAAGATGTCCGGGGTGGTTAGGATTCGTCAGGTCACACCTCGGCCTGTCAGGACGCGGCGCCTCCTTTGCCCTGCTTCAGCCCATCGCTTCATTTCATCTGCACAGAGCCTGGCGACGAGCTGGCCTCGTTAGACACAAATAACCACAGCCGGCCAAAAAAGAGCTGGCTATTTCCTTCCCGCTCACCTGTCATATCCCCTCTGCTGTTGTTAAACCAGCCAGTGCTTTTATTAACCCCAATCCAGGCCACGGCAGAGAGGCGAGCGCAGGCATGCACGCGTGTGCGCACGCGTGTGCAGGCACACGCAGCCATGGAGTCCAACACAAGCTTCTGGTTTTGGGATGAGGGTGGCAGGGACCAGGCTACAGCCCCAGCCCTCACCTCTCCTGCTGCCCTCCTTTTTCCCCTTCCTCTCCCCACCGCACGCTGCCTGCGGAAACTCCTCCTTACCCAGCCCCTCTCTGGTTTTGGCCTCTCCCACCTCTCCATGTGTTGGTTTCCCAGTATTTTCCTCATTTCCCCAACATGATGGTTTGAGCCCTTCCCCTCCTTCCCCTCCCTTGGTCTGACACCATGTTTTCTTCACTGCACTTCTTTCTTTCAGCCTGACTCACAGTGACTCCCCCCAACCTGCCCTCCTCCCTGTCACCACCAGCTTTCCCCTTCCACCTCCCCTTCTCCTATTGCTTCCCTAGCTTTTGCCAGCCCTCTTTCCTCCTGCCCAGTCTGAACCTGGAGCAGGGACATGTGTTGAGGAGGTGAAGTCTCACTTCTGGCAAGCCCTACAACCTCAGCTGCAACTACTGCAAACACACTCCCATCGTCCCCTCCACCTCCAGCAGGTTTCCATCCCCACCTCCGCAGGTGGAGAGAGGAGGCCCCAGGCACAGAAACATGCAATTGTTGGCCAGTCTTCTCCCGGGGCTGGGACATAAAGGTAGCCTTCTAAACATGACATTACATACAGTACGTGTACACCTGAAACTCAGCTCTCATTTCATACTTCCTCTACATTAAAGTTGGTCACTGCCATTTTATTGTGGGTTGCGCTATCAAGCCCAACAAACAACCTACTTTTAACAGCAGTGTGAGAGCAGAATCAGGACAGCACTGAATGTGTTTAAGATCACTAGAGATTCAGATTTGTGTATTTACATAGGAAATCTCCCAAAGAAGATCTAACAAAAAATGTGTTGTAATATATTCTATTTAAAGATGTCCACACACAAAATAATTTGTAACAGTAAAAGTGAAGAGTGAAAGCCTCTTGTGCACAAACATAAGATCTAGAAATTACTCTATTTATAGCTTAGAAAATTACACATTATTTTTACACCAGGACCATTCAGTTCTACCTTCCTCTCTGTGCATGCATGCTTATTTCTGACTCCTAGCATAAGGAAAAATACATTGAAGTTTGTTTGGTACAGTACAACAAAACCTGACATTTCCCTGGCATTTTTTTTTTGTGCGGCTTAGAAAGAACAGACCACTTTCTTCCATGAGTAGTTTACATGGTATTTTGTTGGCAAAAATAACTACATCAATAAATTGTGGGTACATGCCGGAGAAAGCTGTTGATAGCAGAGCAATAGCTGGATTTTGGAATCTGAGCTGTTCTCCAGTGGGTGCTGAAGTATTTCCTAACAAGAAGCAAGAATCTGATTTCAGTACAATGTTGGATTGCTTATATCTCTTTGGTGTTTTAACTTTGCCTTTTCTTGGAAATGAAGGGCAAATCTGTTCTCAGGCCCTTCTTCTCCCCTACTTTTCAGCCTAACTGTATCTGCAACTCCTCCCCCCCCCCCCCCCCCCCCCCCCCCCCCCNCCCCTTTTTCTTTTCCTTTCTCCATCCCCTTTAAGTTGTAATTCAATCTCTTCCAACTCATGATCTCTTTTCTCTTTTTGGCACTCCCTCCACCCTCTCTCTCTCATTAGTTTAACTTGAGTTAATTAGGAATAGTAGGCAGCCCTCAATCTGTTATGTGTTAAAATAGAACAATCCAAAACAGAGAGGCACAGACACAACTATGTGATTTCATTGTCTACGGGAGACAGAAAACCAGTGGGGATTCTCTTATCTAGACTAACATCTTCCCAATGGTTAATCTAACTGGCTTTAAAATGTTCCGCAAATGCAGATCTAGGATAACAATCTTTCCGTGTTTCCTTTTCTTTTTTTTTTTTCATTTCATCATTGGCAAGAATGAGTGAATTGGATTGACATGGAGGTGATAGAGGAAGAGAAATAGTCTACACGTCAAAATGACAATGTATATTACATGGTTAACAGAATGAGTGGTACGTGCAATGGCTGCGGGTATTTTCATCTGCTGTGTTGTACAATAAGCTCCTTTTTTTTCCCAAGTGTATCATCAAGATCACTCCCAATTCAATGCAGATTAAGTGTTTGCTTGAAGGATCTCTTTCTATGAGTAATATCTCTTGATAAATGTGGAACTGAAGTAAGAATCTAAGTATTCACTTGTTGCTATTACTCAATTGTGTATATATAGGGGTCATGCCTGGTACTCTGACTGTAGTGCTGATCACAGACCTTAGGGCAGAGTGTGCTGTGGAAGTGAAATATAACAGATCTAAGAAATCAAGCCCTGATTGTAAAGGTAAGGCCTTGCATTTTTGATTGACTACATATGGTACTGTTTGGATGAAATGCATGCTCAGGAAAGACAGGTATAACCGTGTAACTAATACAAAAATGCGTTCCTGTATAAAACATATATATGTCTCTGTGTGCTCGTATGTTTTTATATGTATGTGTAAATACATAAATACAAAAAGTTTAAGCCTTCAGAGAGAGTTGTGTAAGATTCGTGGACTATCAACAGCCAAATTTATGGCAATTGTTACGTTAAATTGCTAATTTTGTATGTGTGTGCCTGCATGCATATGAAGATGTGGGGCATTAATTAGTGTTAATAATTTATCCATTAATTAGCAATGCTAATGCAAATATGCTTTGAAACTAAAAGAATTCCAGTGGTCTTTTTGAAATCTGATATCCAGGAAACAGAATGAAAAATCTATTTGAAAAAAGGCAAGAAAGAGAGACACTGAAAATACTGCATACAACATAAGATGTTTTCTTATGTTAAGAAAAATTAATTTCCTTTCTGCCAAAAACATCTCTTTATGACAGAGAAAACATCAGGCTAATGGGGCACAAAAGGAATGTGTAATGAAAGACAAAGTATAAGCTTGATTATCAGAACATGCAAGAATATTAAAGCATTGGAGAAGAGAACATCCCCTCAAAAAGATATCCTTGGCAGTTTCTTTTAGGGGAGTGTGAGGGAGGTTCTAGCTGGACAGAATCAACATGAGACCAAATAAGGAGATGTTGCACTAAGTTTAGGGTTTTTTTACAGTTTATGGTTAATATATTGATTATTTATTTCCCCAAATATTGGTACAATTATGTGCAAACTGTATTAGATCCAGTGAGGAGAGAGAGATTTGGCCCTCTGTTTGATTTTTGCTTTATATAGTAATGTAAAAGTGCAGTGATAGGTCTTGGTCTGTTTTACACCACAAATGAAAAATACTTTTCTTTTTCCATGTAATTAAAAGAACTTACAGTAACACCTCTGCTTCAATATTGATGATTAAGACTTTAATTTACACATCATTTTCTTTCTACAAGCATTATACATCACAATGTGCGTGAGAAAAAGGTATAAACGTGTGATTTAATAAAAATACAAGGTATTATAAATCTATACACTAGATGACAATAATTGTATGCAGTTTTGACATCTGAGATGATATCAATTCCAATTCTACATGGATGCTGAAACATCTTCAGGAAGCCATAAAACACATATGAACTCACATTTAAAACCATTATTTAGCCAGAAAGTAGAATAGTAGGGAATAATAGTAAAACTAAATTAATCTAACATCTATCCAACAGATATCCAGAAAGTGCATACCTTTAGAAAGGCAGAAAATAATTGACATTCTATTACACATATAGTAAACATACTGATGATTTTACAAGAGTAAGTGTATTTATCCCCCCTACATGCAGCAGATGAGAACCATAGTTTTTGTTGTTCCTTGTTGTTTTCCCCAAATAAAACTGATGTGCAAGCCCCTGGAAATGCTCCGTGCCTATAACGGCACGCTTCTCAGTGCACACAAAACCCCTGTCATCCATCAACGTATATACTGGCATGGCAAGAGTAGGAGAAAGACAGTGCTGTGGTCTGAAAAGAAGCACTTCAGTATGTCATAAACTAGGGCAAATATTTGTCACGAGCTGAGTGGAATGACTCTAGAAGTTCGTTATGTAATGCAAAGAGGAATCCACAGTCCTGCGTGTTTTCAGTTCACTGCTATCTATGAAATTTAGTCCGGACAGAGTTTCCACAGCAAGCTCGGTTTCAGCCGTGCTGGGTATGAGACTTTGTCAGAGCTACAGGATGCAGGGTCAGATAATAGACAGCTACAGAACCAAGAGCAAAGTAACTTTTAAAATGCACAGGTAATGCAGGGGTGGCTGCGTCCTGTGGGAGTTAGTGGCACATAGCTATTCATGCATGTGGTTATCTAACCCGAAATATTACGAAAGCACGAAGCCAGTAGTTTTAGAAATTGTCCTTTAAGAAGCACCGCTTCAAGTGGATTAATAGCTTTGGTACTAAAAACTGCTGTAAATCATTTTGATGCGATGACAGTTAATCATGTGTTATCAATGTTTATGTTCGTATCGCAGTTGATTCTGCCCTGTTCTTGAGATCTATAGAGATAGATTCTCTATCATATAGAGGAAGTTTCTATATAGAGAAAGGTAAATATATATATGGGATGAAACAATATATTTTGACACAACGGTATTTTTGGATTTGATATCATGCTAAAATGCACCTCAAAACTAAAACTCAGACTAAAAACTATTTTAAAATGCGTTGCTTAGATGTTTAGACAGATTGTTAGAAATTACATAAAAACTAATACTGCCACCTAGACAAAGAAATCCAGGAAAACAGAAGAGAGGTAATGAATGCATAAAGGCAATAAAGCTTACAGTGCTCAAGCTGTAGCAGTATAATTCATGATCTCAAAGAATTTATTTAGGCTAAGTATAGAAGAATATTACCTATGATCAAAGAGAGTTGCCTTATGTGCTATCTTAGGAACATGCAGGATATTAATCAGATTGCTAATTTCCTCAGTAGCCAGAGGTTCAGCAGAAAATTTTGAGGGTTAATAAGCTTTAATGTGTTAATAGAGACACTGGAAAAGGATTTAAATAGGCAGAACAGCTTGCTGTATGCAGAAATATGCTACAATTTTGGGGTATGATCCTATAGTATATTCCATCCTGCTTACTATTGCCTTTGGCAAGAAATTCAGAGATTAATTAGATCTGTACCTTTAAATGCATTTGCATTGTTGGATTGATGCTAAAAAAAGTATGATATATTGGAGAATGAGGCCCCTTATAAATGTTGTAAATCTAACGTTTTCTCATAAAATAATAACTCTACACTTATAATAAGGAAAAGTCTCCCTGGGATTTAGATTTGAACAGATTACTTTCAGTATCTGGGTGAGAATAGCAGAGTTGGGAATATGTATGTCTTCCTCTAACTTCATAAATGAAATGGAAAACACTGAGAAAAGACTGCAAGGTCCCAGCAGACATAGGAACCACCCACACCTGTAGGTGAGGAAGATGAGCTCGATGACAACATCATGGAAAGAACATGCCACTGTAAATGATTTGCTCTCACTGACACATGGCATGGTCCTGTCTTCTGAAAGATGTTTTGTTTCCGTTAAGCAAACCCTTATTTCAAGCGTTTTTAAACCTGATGCAATATGATGTGATTATTCTGTTAAAAAAGATTCTTTTGCTGTTGGGGTGTGGGGGCTTTGTTTTTTGGTTTTGGTTTTTTTTTCTTCTTCTTCTGTCTTTTGACTGAAAAACATAGAGGTATCTAGGTAAAAATTCTCATTAAGATTTTGGATGGTGTCTGTGTCTCAGGTGACAGTATTTTTTTTTTCATCTTTGTACAGCAGAAAAAAATCTATAAAGAAAATATTTTCAGCTTTTCTGCACAAATATTTGAGTGCTTTTATATTTCAATGATGGAGAGAGATACCTGAAATTATTTGGACAAAAACCAGACAAATTCTTACTGTAATGGAGTCACCCACACAAAATATCCTTTCCTTTTTTGAACCCTGACCGTCCCTTTTCACAAACACTCCCTTTTTAATCCACTGCATGGCATTACATAGAGTCCCTGCTTCTGCAAATGCTCATCATCAGGCAAAGCACTTTTTACCATGAATATTCATGCTGAATTTTCCGTATTGGCTGTCCAGCTGCAGGCACAAACATATTTCACAAAATGTCTTTACATAATACTCAGGTTAGTATCTTTTCTTAATTGTTAGCATGTTGCTTAAGCCTGAATTTGAGTAAGTGAATTTAATTTGTCTTGTTTTCTAACTTCTGTTAACATGAATAATTATTCCAAAACTAGTAAAGAAAGTTTAGCTCCCTAAGAAGTACTATCTTTTTAGATCAAAGCAAGCAGCTTGTCTGATTTTGTGGTCAGGTCTGGGGGAAAATGAAAAAGATCTCAGAGAACTTTTATTTGGAGATATTTGTGAAGTTACGACATTCTCATGTGTTTGGAATTTTAAAAGTTTTTCCAAAACAAATTGCCATGACTTATTTTAAGAAATATTCTTTGCGGTCTTTGTATAAACTGAACAATGAAATGTTGTACAAAAATAAAAATATGTTGTCAGTATATATTATTTAACTAACTCTACACTTCAATTCATTATAAAATTAGGGATTGGATAGCACACAAAGGGAAGGCATTTGAAATGCCTTATCAAAACTTCATTACTTTAAAGTTCACTCTTTCAGTTTCCACAGAGGTAGCATGGTCAGATATCTTTTCTTCTATCTTCATAAAAAATCTCACACAAAAATTAGTAGATTTGTTGTTGGCTTACATTTAAATGCATTATTTTTACAACTGTAGTTACATGAAAACCAGACAAGACACTATAGTCCAGTCTAATAAAATCTTCATATTATTTTGTTTTACATGCTGTTGCAAAGAGAAGAAATAGGGAAGATAAATTATGAGACTAATACTGTCAAAAAACCTCATGTACTTTGTCTTTCAGAGCTTCTTGCATTGATTATCCTTCCATTCAAAAACTGCTGTCTATGATTAAATATACTTAATTGTGTTAGGTGAACTGAAAATGCAATTCTGCAAACACTGAGCATTTCCGAACTGTGAGTACTAAATGTTTTGATAAATTTACTTGCATACTAAGTGACATTTTAATAGTCTGCTTTGACTTAATGTGAACTTGCATGACTTTTCTAGATAGACGAACCTGCTCTCATCTTGCAATTGCTCTTCCTCTTCACTGCAAATTACAGCACTTGAATCTCATGTAATTTCCCCTCAGAGAACAGATATTCTGCAGTTTTTCTAAGAATGATCCTGAGGAAAAACAGAACCTTCTCCGCTTTTGCAGAAATATGAGAGTATTCTCTTCCACTGTTAATTAAGTGTCCTTGGCAATGCAGGACACTTTACAAGCAAATGAACGAACAGATAGGTTTCTGTTTCTAAGAACTTACAATGTTGGGAAGTTATTAGACAGGTATTTCACAGGTATTACACAATTGTTGCAAGAATCTTTTTTATTATTATTTTTTCATTTGATTTCTGACAAGAAATCAGCTACATGGATTTTGCTGACAAATTGAAGGCTGAAAGAGCTGCTATTGATGAAAGGTTGAAACAGGGAAGTGAGCCTTGTGAAAGAGACTACTAAGTGTAGGGATTCACAGACAGTAGACTCCATCCTGATACTGCCATTCCGTCAGCGCATAGAGTTACTTGAGAGAGAAGAACAAAATGGAAGGTATTCTAATCTACAGAGTATTCTAGCTGCCAGCTTTACCACTTACACTTGTAGTGTAGTGTAGCGGCAGAGGAAAAAACAGATTTATTAAAGTGGCATGAAAGAGAAAAGTTTCAGTCTTAGAAAGAAGTTTGAGAGACCTTGTATGGACCCGACCACGGTGATTAACTGGTTAGAATAGAATGGAAGAAAACCGATTTTAAAAATGCATTTGCTGTGGTTTGAGCTCCAGCTCCCAGCAACTGACAAATTTTACAGTGGTTTTGGAAATATTTCTCTTCAAAAGGCACATCACAGAGGTATGGACACTTATGCAATGAAACAAAACATGAATTGTCTGCTTGTGCTCTCACTGAGGTGGTGAAAGAAGGATTTGGCCATCATTAATGGGAAAATATTCAGCATGCAAACTAAGAAAACAAAATTTCCTGTTGAAGTCTTTTCTAACAATTTTGCTTACGTTTCCTCAGCTTGTTTAAATAGTTTGGTATGTACAGTTCTCATTGATTCTAATGCACATCTTACCCCACAGTAGCTAAGTTTTCTTCTCATCAAACCCTTCTTTATTTTCATTAGTTTTAGCTTGTATGTAGTTTGGCAATCCTTTCTTTCCCTGCTGCTTCTCCCTTCGATCTATCTCTTTTTTTACCTTCTGGTTTGGTAAAAGTTTTCATACTTGCCTATGCTGAATTAATACAAAATTCCAGGTGAACCTTCAAGATAATGTCATAATTTTACTTAGTTTTGAGCAGAAATTGTAATTTTTTCTTGGCAATGATAGGAAAGGAGTAGTTTTATGCAGACCTTATCCTGAGCAAAACAACTATGAATTTACGTTGGCTGTGAAAGTCTAAATACTGCCTTCCACAGCCTGCAAAACTTCCGTGTCAGTGGAGTTTGGCAAGCTAATTAAACAAGAAAGAGTAGCAGTATTTTAATTGTTCAAGCCAATTTATAACTTTAGCTATATGCAACTTGTTTTTCAGAGAAAAATTGTAAGGAATAAATAGTAACTTTACCTTCGACCACTGTCTCCTGCCTTCAACTCATTTTTTCCTCTCTGCTTTCTCCAGAATCTGCTGGTTGTCGAGGTAAATTTTGGTTTATTACTATCTTTATCACCACCACAGAATACAACTTCGGGTTATCATCCAGGTAATGCATAATCAGCAGAATTTTTTCAGTGCTCAGTATAAGCAGAATTATTGTGCATAAAGCTTAACATTCTCACTACCAAAGCAAAAGCAGTATATCTATTTTAAAAGCCACAATGGGACATTGAAGAAGGCACTAAAATGATATAAACATGTACTGATTTTTCTTGGGAATAAGAAATCTTGATGTTCTCCTATTCTTCTTTACACAAATTGACAGAACAACGAAATTTTTCTAATTATTCTGCTATGTAGTAAATGGAGCAGTCAAACCAAAATAGACCTCATTTTATTCTAAAACTTTAAAAATGCATTAAACTCCTCAGAGATTTGCTTTAAAGGTCAGAATTTGTTTCTTTTTTTGGGACACTTTGGCTGCAGCAGCCAGATGATGGTACATAGAAGTGGTGTAAAAGAGGGTTTTATTTACATTCTTAATTATATAGACTACCAGTGGCATGGATCCACTGATGATCAGAACAAGCTTTAGAGAATTAGCCTAAAGCTACATGAAATCAAATATATGAAAAACAGTGTGAGATTTAAAGGTACTTTTCACTGTTTAATGTGTTTATGGAAAGAAAAAAGAAACACACCCCACAATCCTCTGACCAAAAAAAAAAAAAAAAAGAAAAGAAACGAAATTTTAGAGAGGAATGGGTTTTTTACTCCTGTTTTCTTAGAAATTGTGTAACAACCTGAAAGTATTTGCAGCCATTTTTTTTCTCAGAATTACAATAAAATAGTTAAGTACTGGTACATTTTATTGGTCTAAACTGTTCCCAGGTCAAACATTCTCACTCCTTAGACAATAGACTTTTTTTTCCCTTTTTCTGTTTTTCTCCTTAGAAGGAATGTGAAACATATTTATTGAATCAGTCCTGAAAAGTGGATCTAGTTCTGTCAGTATCTGCAATAATCTACGTATATTCAAATGCACATATTTGTAACACTTCCACAAAACATATTTCTAATTTTAGACGAAAAGTGAATAATGTCGCACACCACGTGCAGGGATGTTGTTTTCACTGTAAGCTTAGCTTGTTCCAAGATTTACTGTTACTGGGTTTGCATTTGTAAATCTGCTGGCTAACATGTTTTTGTAACAAAGCAGGAAATTAGTTCCCAGACTGTATGTTATTTATCTGATTTCTTGTACTAGGATGTTATCATCTTTTTTTGATCTTGAGTTCAAGGGATCTTACAGAAATGACTAATATACTTCAAATTTGTCACAACACATATTCCTTTTTAAATGTAATTATTTAATTAAATGGTACACAGGACTTAAAACTACTCCTTCACAAGACAATGGGAAAGCTTTTGACAGCATTCAGTGGAAGCTAGGCTAATCACATCATCTTTCTAAAAATCATAGTCAAGTGTTTTAGCTGTTAATTCTCACTTACCAGTGATGCTAATGAGTAGCATATGTACATTAGTACAATGCTTCTGTCAACAAACACATGAGAATTGGATTATAACCACGACAAAGTAGAGAAAAACGAGAATTACAAATGACAAGCTAATGTGGTCAACTCACTGTATCTAAACTTGAAATTAAGATACAAGCTACAGGACAGGGGATAACGTCAATCTTACTAATTACCTTAAAAGGAAAGTAGATTCTACCAACCGGAGAACAGAAACTCTTCATAACGTGCTGCAAAAGCCTTATTCTACATTGGGATTTAGATTCTGAGTCCTAGTCCCCCAGAGCACATGTACGCACAGATCTACAATCCGGTTAAAGTCCACTTTTCATTAGAAACAGTAATCTCTGAAAACATCCACAAAAACCTGCCTGAAATTTGCAAACAAAGAGAGGTCTTGCTTAGTGTTAGTTGTTTGTTTGTTTAAGTTAAACTAAACAGTTGGGAAATAAAGGGGTTGGAAATCCATCAAAATCTTCCACTGGCATTACAATGCGGGGAAAATACTTGATTGTCGCAGTTAATTTGGAAATGTTGTATGATGAATCACTGTGACAAGTTATTTTTTATTTCTAATAACTTATATTTGTACTGCAAATATGGTTCTTTCCTAGAATTTCCCATTCCACTTCAAATGTTATAAAGGTAAGTTTTGACCCCAAGATTGCTCACCTGTACGGGTGATTTCTAGCCAACTCTGTAGGAACTTTCTGGGAGTAATCATGATAAAAACAAGTTGGGGTGCAGGGGGAGCAGGATGGCACAAATGAACTGCTGTTGATTTCATATTAGTTTTACAACAGTTTAATTGCAACTTCAGTAGACATCATTTGGTTTTCTTCTACTAATAGCAAGTTTGAAATCACGTCCTAACAGTTTACTACCATGATGCATGGAAAATGCACAGTGGCTCTTGAGTGAGAAGGTTTTCCTTATTTTCACTGCAGAGATCTGAGGGCCCAATACATCCTGTATCAAAAGATACAAAAATAAATCTTTCAAAAACACTGTAGTTATAATCCTGCTGATTATTGATATAAAAATAATAAAAAGTGATACAAGGAAATTAAGGAATATACATTTAGAAAATTACTTTTAAATATCAAAAGAAAAGGTAGATTATATGTACCTCTGACATTATTTTTTCATTTGTTTGCTCTTTGGATGCTCTTTAAAACTTTCAAAGTAGAAAGAGGGTTGTTTTCACATGTGAGGCTTTCATAACTGAAGAACACAATCACTACGCACAGGCTTATAAAGCACACATAGCAATTATGTAAAATCAATTGAGGCTGTCTAAATCTTGGCTTTGAAACAAAGGTTCATGGAGGAAATGCTGAAAATTACTTGGCAGTAATTGTTGCTAACAATGCAGGTTAATAACTAATGTTGGGTCTGATTCTGATCTAACCCTGACTAGTTTTGCACTTGCATGAACTCTATAAGTTTGCATCAAATTATTCATGATGTTCACTGATAAGAGCTTTTATCTGTGACCTGTGGCATAATATCTACCTCCTTATTCATAATGAATTATTTGAGGAAACTTCAAGCTATTTCATTACTTATTACTTGCACTCATTTGACCTGTGTTTTGAAAAAAAAAGTTAAAAAAAAATAGTGTAATTTTTAACAGGAAAAACAGGAATAAATTTGTTGTTCTGACTCATGCAAAATGGACTTTATTTAATGTCACACTTTTTAGGCATAGAATAGAGATACAAAAATAACAGTATCACAGAAAGATATTCTAAATATGAAAGTCATTCTGTTCTTCCAAGACTGCCATAACTGAAGCTATAGTCGATAAAATTGTACTCATTTATTAACTAAGATGTTGTTGTGATAATACTGTTTTTATCAGTTCTAATTTTTACAGTCCATATGTTCTTCTCAGTTTTCTTAATGCTGTACTGCAAAAGATAAATGTCCATTAACTTTCAGCAAATATTTAGAAAAGCAATAGACCATTATTAATGTTTTAATTAACTAATATCCTGTTGACATGAAAACTAGTTTAGCCTGAGTGAAAAAAACATACTTTTGCCAGTTTCTAATTTATGAATGGACTGTTTCTTTATTTTGCAAATATTTTATGTCATGATTGAATAATAAGGAGGAATGAGCAGAGTAGGAAAAAATCTATTGATAAGTAAAAACAACTGCTTATGTTCTATATTTTAGGGCAAATACAAACACAGATATTTATGAGCCACAGTTACATTTATTGGTGTGCTTTATTCCAGTTTTGCGAGAATTTGCTACTTCTACAGCAATGTAGATACATTTTTGAAACATCAGGCTATAATGAGCTGTTATTTTTTGTTTGTTTGTTTGTTTGATTAACTTCTTCACAGAAACTATCATCTCTTTTACTTCTGTCTGACTTTTTGATGATAAATTCAAGAAGAGAGAAAAACAATTACAAGTCATTTCAATTTAAGGAAATAAAATGTATTACATGTTACCAAATATTCTTGCAAGTTTTAGGAAATGCTGTAATGCTGAAAAAGCTAGTACTTAGCCTTCTAATTTGTGTTGCAAAGAAATTTGCTTCCAATGCCCAAAACAGGTTGTATAGCTAACTGTCTTTAAAAATGGTGTTAATAATTCCTGAAATACTACTCTCTCTTGTTGTCCTACAGTATATCCAGTTCCTTTAACCTTTCATTTTATTTTTTCTTTGATGTAGTTTTTATGATTGCATTTTAGTCATTATTTTACATGCAAATTGCCCTATATGCAAAGATAAAAATTCTGTCCCCAAAATAAATACACAGCACAAAACATGACACAGAAAATATAGACCACAAAGAGCAGATGTCCAGGTAGCAGAGGGATGAGTGTTCCAAAAATGTATTTAAACTGATGCATGTGCTTCTAATAAAGCATTTTGCTCTAGATAAACCCAGCTAGATTTTAAACAAATATTCCTGGGCTCCCAGTCAATCTTTTAAAGAGTAAAGACTCTTCAGCAGAGAGGATGTGTTTATCTTCTCCTGAGGGCCTGCTAACCACGGAAGGATATTGTTAAGCCTTATTTGCACTCCAGAAGCAATATAATAGTTCATAAATGATGGATAGGAAGCCCTCTCCCTGGGTTGGAGGGGTGGGAGGAAAGTGAAAGCCATCTCACCTGGCAGTACATATCTCCAGTAAGGTATTTGTACCAGAGGTAGATGGGTAGACTTCTTTTATAGCCACCAACAATAATTACTCACCTATGGGATACTGTTCAGTTTACTGGGATCCTGAGCTACTTTAGAGACCTTCTTTGGAGTGAGAGGATTTGTGCTGCAAAATATCCTGTTTCTCACCACTCATTATAGAGAGTGGCTATACAATTAGCTCAGACATAGATAGCTGTATGGCTGCGACATAAGTTTGTTGAAGTGCACCTCATTCCATTGGGCTAATCATGATATATCGTGTTGTCTCACTCCATCAAAATCTGAGAGAGGGGAAACACGGTTGCTTTTCTAAAGGTGGATTTTGACCAGTTTTCTTCAGCCAACTTGATTTGCAGAGCCACCAGTCCACAGGCTAACCTTGGTACTGTTGCACTCAGGGATTATGCGTTATAGCGCTGCTGCCAACGCAACACTGAGCAGGGGTTGTAGACTTTCCACTCTGATCCCCAAGCTTCCGCGCTAGGTGCTCTGTTCTTTCTTGTTCTCTTGTCATGCTTTTTTGCCTGTTGTGAAAACATTTATGCTGAAAAGGTGAATTTATCCTGAAATTTGTTGCGAAGGTCTGTGTTCAGCCCACAGTTGAACAGAGAGTGTCTGATCTGTGCATGAAATTAAAAGATATTATCTTCCTCCGCTAGCAGGTGGGGCTCTGTGTGACTGAAAAAAACATCCAGTTGCGGTTGCACAGGCTTCTGTGTAGGAGCAGAAGAAACATTTATTTGTTCCTCCCTGCAGAAGGTGCCTTGAGACCAAAGTGTCATTATGGATTCAGCAGAGAATAGGCCTCATGGTGGCATTCAGTGTCAGCCCAAGCACTGATATCAAGAAGTTATTCAATATCATTTGATATCAAGATTACACAATCAGTAGCACTAGTTTTTCTACTTCTTGCTGTGCCTCTGCCCTTGTTGCAGTGAACCGACTCAAGTTAAATCTGGCGATTACTGGAGCAAAGGTGTTTGCATGAGTCAGCCAAACAGTGGTTAGTATTATGATGTGTGTTAAGACTTGTTTGTGGAGGCATTATGCAGAAATATCTTCTAGGACATTTCTTCATACACTGTTGTCGTCCATGTAGCAAAAGGGAAAGATTTTTCACTGAGTTCAAATTTCAAACTTAAATAAATAGTTATGTGTCTGTTGGCTGCATCACTCCACAACTTTATACCTTACAGAAATTTTACAATTACTAAAGAACTGCTAATTTTGCTCAGAGATACCTGTATTTATATAAAAGGAACACTTGGATTTTCAGAAATCCAGGATACTCAGTGTGCTGCAAAAGCCAAAGGAATTTGCCCAGAAGCCTTGAAAATCTTGCCATTTTGACTTCAGTGCTTCACAATTAGAGTTATCAGGGCTTGTATATACCACCCACCTTTGGACTCTCAGTTTAGATTGGCAAAGATGGCAAAATTTCACACCAGTTCTGCCTAGTTTCTGATGTGTCTGCCTTTCCACATCACGCTAAACAGTGACCACTGCTTCTGTTCTACTGCCATTAACAGGATGTCATAAGAAAGATTATGGAAGTGAATAAAGCATTTCAGAGTGAGAGTCCAGTGATTTCATGACTCTCAATGATTTCCACTTTTTAAACTTATTTTGGTGTTTTTGACACTTACATCTTCCACTCCTAACTTAATGTTAGTTTCTATCAGTACCAGCAGGCAATCTCTATGATTCACTGAATAATTCCCTTCCTTAACTCCCTGTATAATCTGAGTTTGGAAGAGCTAATAAGGATTTTCAGTAACAGTGATATTGTCTCAATAGCGATTTTTTCAGGTGATTTTTTTATGCTAAGGTTTTATAAAGTTTAAGCATGTACGTAACCTTTAAAGACTGTATAAATTTAGCACAGATGATAAAATACAGCTATCAAACTGCAGAGTGCAGCAGCCTGTTCTGTTCATACCCTATGCCAGGGAACTTTTCACAACAGTGCCCTAAGTAACCTTGGAAGATTATTCACCTTACGTGTTTTGAATTATAACAGTTGTAACTTTTTGGAGGTTACTTAAGTTGTTATGCCACCTTTTAGAAGGCATAATTGTTTTACAGTTCAAGGTGTAATATTGATAGATCATCAGATGCCAAAGACATGCAATTTGGAACATTCCCAGAGCTGTAAATGACAAAAACTAAAAGTAGAGACCATCTACTGTCTGTTTAACCGAAATAAAATTATTGCACTATCCTACATTAGGGGTGGTCCAAGCTAAATATATGCAGTGTTATCTGATCTATGTAGCTTTGAGCATGTCTAGTACAAGATAATAGTTAGATTTCTTTAATGATCAAGTATATGTATTTTGAAGGGCAAAGTCTGCTTTCCGTAGAAATCTATGGACCAGAATTTCTTACTGCTGTGATTACAATCTCAGCATTACACAAAGAGTAAATCACCTGTCCCCTATTGCTGGAGAATGGAGACACCCAGACGGTGGGAACTGGGAAGATAGTTTGGCAGTCATTCAAAAAAAAGAAAAAAAAATAATGAAAAAATAAAAGACTGCTTTGAAAAAAGACAAGCTTCTGCCTACTTCTGGGGAAAAATCCCAACAGTTTCTGGCCTTTAGAAAAGTCAAAGTAATTTCTGGACACGAGATAATTCTATTCTCAGAATAATCTTCTTCTACAATATAAATATTTCATTATTAAATGCTGGAAGGAGAATTTTTATAACAAATATATGGCTTTCAGACTGTATTAGCACAACACACACTAACATAAAAATACCACGTAGAATCATAAACCTTCAGGTCAAGTAATTTCCTTTGACGTAGGCATCAAGCGCCATTTTTGCTGCACAAGGGTTTTGAAGCCACTGATATGACTTTGGCAAGGTGAGATAAGATCTACAGGACTCTCCTGGACTGACATCTCAGGGCAGCTAGGAAAGGCCAGGGCATTTCAGATGGTGCTAGTATTGTGTTTCGTGAAGTGAATCAAGTCAGAGGTTACCTCTGACTGATTCTTGTGACACACTGATTTCATTAGTCGGATTGCCAGCTAGCCCAATTACAAGCTCTGCTTTCGTCTGTGTGCTGTTGGCTACTAAATCATATCTCATGTAATGAATATAGGGTTGCAACAGATCTCAAGAATATGGGCCAAATAATTTGCCCACCTAGACTACAATGAACCCAAACAAACAGTAACTGCTAACAACGTTGGCGATATCCCATGGTGTGATCACATCTGAAAAGAAAGGTTACTACATCTGAGGAGAAAGGTTACTTCTACTCTGGAACGCTGTGTTTGGTTAGTTATTAATTCTTTTTAATCTTTGTGAAGAAACACATGGACAAATGATTTACAGCTTCTCCCAGCATAAAACTTTCATTTATCTGACTGACATGGACACATCAGACCTAAAGCTTACGCAGCCCTTGATCTTGTGTTTTAGCACCACCGATGTCGTGCAGCAAGGCATCTCATAGCTTAATTACCACTTGCATGGTGAACCACTACCTTTCATTTGCTCCTCTTTGATATTGTATTGAATAGCGGAACTCAGTACGTTTAAACTGGGTGAAATGTTACGCATTAGAGCATCAGAAGCACTATCACATCATCACATAAAATATCCCGTAGTTCTCTAAGGTATGGAGTAGGTAAGGCGTATTCCTTCCCAGTAAAAAGACAAGAAGAAGTAACAATCAAGTCACTGGCCAAAAGAAAGGAAAAAAATAGACAGAATCTAACATTTTCCAAGAAAGCTTTAACAACAAAATTATGTAAACTTCCACGTACAATATCTGTAATATCCAAGCGGTGTAAAATCCACTATTTGAAAAAATAGTATAGTCCACTAAAGTTATAGTGCTTGAAGTATACATCTTTATTTAGGTGAAATGTGTAACAGTAGCGAGGCAGGATGGGGAAAAAAGTCACAGAATGAAAATCTCAGGAAGCTGTGATAAGCAGGAACATGGGATGCAAGGAAAAGGAAATAATTTCTACACTAGGCTAAAAGGAATCCTACGCTGAAAGTGAATAGGAAAGTTACTGGATGGGAGACAATTGGGATGGTCATGAACAGCTTGTCTAAGCAACAGCTAGAATTTCCTAGAAAAAGGGTGGGGAGTCAGGTATATGAGAACACAGAGAAGTTAAAGGAATTATTGACATTAATGGTAATGCTTGGAGCAGTTTTCAGCAGATAAGGCCCAACTATAGGATAAGCAAATTGCTCAAGATAGCAAGTAATCTTTTTAAGACATGAGACCTTTTTAACAATACACAAGGTTTAGAGAGAAAAGAAAGGACTCACAGGAAGCATGGTAGTGAAGGTGATTCATGCAATCCAAGAGTGAAAGAGGGAAACAGACAGGAAAAAAGAGGGTAAAGTATGTGTTAAATGAATGAATGGTGTGGAAAATAAAGCAATGATTACCAGCATGTTTGGAAAAGTTGAAACTTTTCACCCAGGGTAGTATCTCTCAAGCCTGTCTAAGCAGATTTCAAGCTGTCCTTATAGACATAGGATGAGGATAAATGCTATCATTTTCCAAAGAAGTTATCATATCTCTCTTCTGGCTAAATAATTTTTAAAAAATCAGGAATGCATTGGTACCTAAATATAAGAATGTATTTAGAACACTCCTGCTTGGGAGAAAGATTTTTTGTTTTGCTAAAAACCAGACAATTCCACTGATCTCTGTCTTACAAGTCCAATTAAATTCTGTTTAGGTTAGGCAAATCTGAGCAATTAGTAGGCGAATTAACTAGAGACAAACTTTTTGTGGGTTAATTGGTAAATGAGTGGCAGGAAGATTATTAAATAGACTTCAGTGTCTAAACCAGAACATTACATGTAAATAAAATAAAAAAAAAAGAAAACCACAAAAATTTTCTACATTAAGATAGCACTGAAAAGCTATATTCCAAATAAAAGTGAACAAGTCCTATTTAGAGATTGTCTTTTTTCATGAGAGTCAAAGACATTCTCTAAGGCAGGCAAACATTGTAACCCAAAATGTTAAGGTCTGAAAACGCTGTTCACAAAACTTTCAAATACATCATTCTACATTGGGGTGTCTTGAGCCAGCCAGCCGGGGCAGAAGAACTGGGGGACACATCCAAAGGAAAGTAACTGAGCTGGTAACCTTGGATATCAGTGGTGTTATAGCAATGGGAATGCGCACCCTTCATTCATATGACAGAGTGAATGGCTGAAACTTGTTCAAGTCCACACAGCTCTTCACATCTCAATGAGATGACTACTGTGAGAAAAGAATTCTTTCGTATCCAGAAATTACTTGGACTTTTTTAAAGGCCAGAAACTCTTGCTCCAACCATATGTTCGAACACAAAAATCATCAGTGGTAATTATAGCATGCTCTTTAATTCAGAAAGTATGTTACATATAACTAATGCATCGTAAGATTAATCTCATGATGTGTCCTTTATCATCCATCAGTTAAAAGCAACAAAGCCTCCATTGCCAGATGGTTTAAATGATGCCTGATACATGAATTTACTGAGCTCAGTGAGTTTTTCAAGCATCTGTGTAGTCTCAATGAAAGCAATAAGATCATTTCTCTTTATTTCTATTGCACAAATCCATTGTGCATACATCAGAAGCTTAGCAAATGAAAGCATGTGCTAATTCAGTCCCGGCTTGTTCTGTGATACCATTCATCAGAAAAAGTAGCACTTAATGAAGAAAGGAGTTCCTTCCGCTTTATAAAATGATTTGCCAGTACGAGAGATTTGTTTCTCATTGAATAATCAGAACTGGACGTATATGCACCAGTGGGTTCCTCCCTGGGTAGAAAAGTTCTTAAAATTGTGGTGCTATCTGGAAAAAAACAAGTTTTTGCTTGGTTCTACCCACAGAGTATTTTTTCTGGATTGATCAATTTTGTCCTACTTTCACATTTCTTGAAAAACTTGTGAAGGATTTCTATCACCATAGTCATCCCTTATCTCTGTGATCTACTAAGCAGGTATTAATTACAGGAATCATAATGTACTCTGAACATATTAAAGCGTAACCTAAGGTGGCTTGTTTTTTAGTGAACACTTTCCAGCTCTGGGAGTTATTCTCGCCAACTCTCCAATGAGAAGGGCTTAGTTTGTTTCCAGAGCTAACAAATCTGTCTTTACCTTCAGATCTGTCTTCAAGTACGTGAAGAACTTCACTTAAAATCTGGGAAACTGCCTGCTGAGAGAAAGCAATTTTACAGGTAAGACAAGGAGGCCTTAAAGTGTGTTCCCCAGTAAGAAATTCATAATGTCTGGCTAAGCAGATTGTTTCAGCAGTGTTTTCTTCATCGAGGTCTCAGTTCGGTGAAAAGGCTGTTGCTTTTGGTCTTAAAAATAAGTAGTGTCATTTTCTCTTTGCAATGAACTCTTTCATCCAATCATATTCCTGTATGCAAATATACCATAGCTGGTACAGATAAAAAAGCACAAATAAAGCTAAGAGCTCAGTCAGGACAAAAATCACTGCACTTCCCTTATACCTCATTTCACCTGTGTTTCAGAAACGTCCTCAAACTCCTCAACTGAAAATATGAAGAAGCAAGATTCAAACAGAAATCCTGCTCCAGTTTTGCCAGCACTGCCAGAACCACTCAAAGATCTGAAAATTAAGTACACCAAGGTTAGTAGTGTTTGTGTTTCTTGATTTTTCTTATCCATTCAGCTCAGAGAGTAAGATGTGCTCATTTTAATCTTATATGAACCATGGAGGCAACTGTAAATCAGTGCTTAAAATGTTTATTCCAACCTGTTTCTGATATTATACACATTAGCAATTAATGTTCAGTGATTCTTTTAACCTAAGTATTTCAGGAAGTGTGCAAGTGTGATAGAATAATTTCATACTTCTCTTCGGGTGGGTGTTGTTTTTCTCCTGAAACAAACTTTCTGCAGTGACAAGTTTCTCAGAGAAGGAAAAGTTTCTATTATTATATTATTTTTCAGAACAGCAAGAACATTAAAAAGTCAGCATACTGCATTGCATTACAATCAGATTTAAATAATTATACCAAATAAGCTTATGTAGAAAGGGATGTGTGAAAATGAAACTAAAATAAAATTCATTCCACTCACATATTTTTCTGAGTGATAACGAATCCATTTTTCAGCTTCAACAAGTAACTATCAATAAAACAGATAAAGTCTGCCATCGCTAATTACTCAATATTACCATAAACTTTTTTCTAATAGCAAATTCTTTCCATATGCAGTTAGAAATACACAGATAAAGAAGGTCTGAATCCAGACTTGTGTTCCCAGCTTGAAAAGACCCTTTGCCTGTTTTATATCATAGTACGCAGATATGTGCAAGAACTTTGAACAAACTGTTGGCAGAAAATATTGAAACTCTGCCCTCTGAAGCACTGAGGTAGAACAATTGATCAGAAAGGACCCTTTCTCTTTGGAGATTCCTCAGTTACTGTTCAGCTTTTTTCTCATTACCATTGCAATGGAAATAAATTTTATTTTCTAAAAACATTTTTCCAAAAGCAAGGTGTTCAGTGATTAACTGGATTAGTCCTTTTGAATTTCATTCTATCCTATTTTTTTCATGGAAAAAACCTAACCAGATTTCAATGCATATCTTTCTTGAATAAATCACACAGGACCTTACTTTGTAAATATTTAACCGGCTGCGAAAGATATGTAGTTCTGCCATGTGATAGCTCTCTACTGCTCTTCCTGTCTCAAAAGAAAAAAAAAAAGCTTAATTCACAGAAGATACTTTAGTACCTACGTCACAGCGGTGTTCCAGAAACTACAGTTTCATTTGTTTGACTTTTTTTATTTTTCCAAAGGAAAACAACAAATATGAGTGAAATGTCAGCTCAGAAGTCTGATGTAACTGACTATGCAAGACGTAAATTCCTGTAAATGTTTCTATCCTTCTAGTATATTTAGTTAGCAAAAACCTGTTCCGTTAATACAAAAAGCAACCACAAGACAGCCAGCACGGCTGAAATGTCTATAGTGCGCAATTAAGGAGAGTGTCACATAGCAAATGCGTGTTTCTTTTGCCTTGACAATAGATACCACTTCCTTAAAAACTTCATACCGTGTGTAACTGCGCAGAAGTGCTACACACTTGTTTGCAAAAGTGTGTACCTGCAAGTCATCAAAACCAACACGCCTTTGCAGAGGCTTGATTTTCGCAATGCTTTCCTCCTCTCTTCAAATATCGCACAGGACTGTCTGAAAGCCACAACAGTGTACTGAGGGACAGGGAGGTGGGATAACAGAAATGTCATCCCGTGCTCAGCAGCCATCCCACAATTTAATAAAGCCTTTCCACTCTTGTCTTCTTACCCATCCTGTACCTCTCCTGCCCTGTACAAGTTAGAACGCAGGGTGTGGGATTGTTTTGACTAGTTATGTTGCAGGGATCAAGATGAGGGAAGCATTAATTACTGCTGATGTATTTACCTTTCTGTCTGAAGTACCTTGGACATCAGCAGATCCCTCAGCTCTGGAAATTCAATTTTCTCTTTTTCTACCGTGGCATAATATGAGGAGCCATCACACAAGGATCTGAAGAAATGTCTGAGGATGTTCCAAGGACTTTTTTCTTTACTTAACACTCTCTCTATTTTATTTTCTATGAGAGGGATCATTTTGTGACTTTTACAGAGTTCATTTAACTAAGTATTTCCATATGTCCACGGATCTACAGGTTGGTATAGTTACATTTCAGATAAAACCTTTCACATATAGCATGAAACTACGCACTCTTTAGGGAATTTGAATTTCAAGAATTAATTTGAATGCGTTTTGAACAGCAAAATTGGCTTGGATCTTGGATGTTGAACCACAAAGTGATCTTGAATTGGTTTCATGTCTGAATCTCCTTTAAAGATATTCCAATGAACTGAATAAGCGTTGGTAACTGGCTAAAAATGTACTAGTAAATATTTTACTTAGTCAACACTGAGGAATTAGACAATGATTGTTTAACAAATGATTTCTGTCATGATGCTTTCACACACACTAATCCCTGTAGTGTTCCTTTAATCAGAGAAACTCAGATTAGTTAATTATTAGGTTGTCAAATTACATGAGGAAGAGAAAACAGCAGCACATTCTCTCAGTAAGCTACATGTGGAATATCAGAAAGTGTGGAAGGGTAAGCCACTCTGTGTAAAAAAAAATTGTAGCTGTGTATCACATGTGTTGCAATCACTCGCTTCACAAATAAAGATGACCACATGCTTTTTTTTTAAGATCAGCTGACTTTGTAGATACAAAGCCACTAACTGATAAATCAAAAAGTTTAAATAAATAATGAATAGAAAGAGTATGTTCGCTGATTATTAGTTCATTGCAGTAGTAAAATGTAACTCCTGCATTAATCACCACATACAATTCCGAGGGGAAAAATAATAGTTACAGGAAATATTAGCCAAATGTCAGCTTCTCGTAAAGAAAAACCTGGGAAAAAAAGAGACTTCACGGCAAGTATTCTATATTGATATATTGTTTAAAGCTCACAAGTTCAGTCTTTAGTAGTTCCTTAAATAATTACACATATTTTAACTGTATTGCTTGAAGAATACACTGAGACTCCATGACATATTTTGGGACCAGTAAATCAGAACTTATAGGACTTGAAATGAGCCTCCTCTTGGGCCACAAACCTCTTTCAGATTTAGATGTAACTGTAAGATTTACTGCCATCATCAAACCCAAGAATATCTGAATGACTCTTATAACTTATACAAGTGGGTGTCAATAGGGGCCAACAATTTTTCAGCACCGTGCATCACCTCACCTGAGTGATGCTGAATTGCCTCCAGCACGCAGGAGCCCAGACACAGCCCCAGTGCCTCTTCACTGTTCCTGGCCTCTGAAAAAAAAAATGGTGGTTCCGTCATTCCATGGTTTACTGTCTGCACTTGTGAGCAGTCAGCTGAGCAGCTGTTGAAATTTGGTGATCGCTTTTAGCTCTGAAACAGGCAGCTCAGCTCATTTGAAGAGCATTGTCAAGAAAAGCTTTATCATAGCAAGAGTTGGAGGCTTTCTGGGGGAAGATTTATGGTGGGAAGAGCTTGTGCTTTTTCTTGTACCGTAAGTTTGGAAGAGTTTCTTGTATCTAAAGAGAAGGTAGCTTTGACATTTCATTCCATATTTATAAAGCTACCCTTAATAGCTGAGTTTGAGATAGTCCACATTTTAGATAGTTCTACTACTTTTCTTGGCTACATCTCTATAGTATGGATTACCGTTTATAACAATAACACTGAATTACATTAAAATTCTTCACTGACTAAAAATAAGTTTATAAACAGATGCTGAGTATAGGAACCTTGCAACATCAGAAATGAAGTATTTTCTTCTCTAAACTGCACTTTTAAGTCACTTCAACAGAAGCTCTGAGGCCTGAAACCCTGTACTTTGCCCCTTTTGTACCCACAAAAGAGACTTATTCTAAGGAAGGTGCAGCAAGTTACATTTCACAAGGTGATGGCACCACATGTAGAAGCCCTAAAATCTATTTCAGCAGAGCTATGGTGTAGTCCATCTGAGACAAAGCTGTTCAGACTCAAATATTTTCTTTCCTCATGCTGCACAGATATAAATATGGCACTTCCTATCTAGCAGATACGTTAAAAAAATGAACTCACAGTCCTTTCAAAATACCCAAAGACCTAAGGGAAAAAAACACTGGGATGACAAAGAAAGTCAAAGAGCAGGTCTTGTCTCCCTCTTCTCTGCTCAAGTCATTTGAGTGACCAAATCAACTGTCTAAACAATGGTAGAAATACTGTAGTCTTGCAGGTAACTTCAACCCCAAATGGTGAACGGTATCAGATTACCTGAACTGAAATCAATTATTTCAGAGAATCAAGATTTTACTGCACTCTAACACTGGGAAATAAAGACAGTAAGAGGCTTTTTGACTGCAATAGCCTGTTACTTGGGCTCTATTTTAAGTACTAAGCTTTAGTAGTGTGCAGTCTCATCTACAAGAAATGTGTATTCCTAGGTCTGGTGCAAAGAAGCCTGAAAGTCATTAATTCTTTGGGTTGTTGGCATAAAAACCATCTTCTCTCCTAAATACACCAGTGAAATAACAGTTACAAAATGCCTGCAACAACTTTTCTAAATCCTTGCAAAATAGATTTGCAACCCTAAACCTCATGGACCACAGTCAGTCATCGCAGGCAACCCTCTGCACAGCACATGCCAGAGAAGCGTAGGTCTTTCACGTTTATGTCTGACAAACCAGCACAAAAAAAACCCCAACAACTTAACTGCAGTGGTGTTCTGCCTGACAGACAAACCACTGCAAACCATTGCAAGATGATCCCAAATGTTTTTTTTTTTAAGCAGGACAGGGCAGTTGCCAGAGGCTGCTGTTGGCTGGTACTTGAACGTTGCCTGGATTTAGAGGTCCACGTCACGTTTGTTTGCAGCATACACTCCACAGCATTAAATGAGCGTGGCTGCGTGCACATTGATGAGTGCAGCTGCCCGCAATGTAGGTGACACAGCTTACATGGAGAGTTTTGACTTTTTCCTTCTCTTCCCTGTCTTTCGTACCTGCGTATGCAAGACTGCTGTCTAGCTTATGGAAGACATCTGGATAGTTTGATTTATACAACTCTGATACAGTGTTGTGTATATATTTAATATAAAGAAGTTATGCTTTAAATGGGAATGGTATTAGAAACATTAATAAGAATGATATTCTAAACTAATATTATGGGTGATACTGGTTGGTGCAATAAATGTAGTATTTAAACAAATACTTCAAAAGCTTCCAAAAATGGTATGTTTTGCTATTATTCCTTTCACAGACAGATATGAATTTGGCATACTGTAACATCATAGCAGTGTTATGTTAATATTTACCTTTTACTTTGTCTCTTTTCTTGGCAATGTATCTAGTTACTAAAGATGGCTTTTTTCATATTAACCGTTTAACTGCTGTCTTTGCCCATTCATAATAGTCAGAATTTTGTGTGGATAATCCTATAACCAAATTCATCACATATCTGAAATTTCCAGGGGCTTACATATTTATTTCCCTGACAGCTTTTGTTAAATCAGGAGTTTGCTGGTCAATCCTGATGGTCCACATATTAACAAGCTGAAATATACAGGAATATTGTTACCATATTTTTTATTGATATTTTTATTGATCTTGACAGTTATTACCAAACTATTCAACAATTATTAACAACCACACAGGCAGTCATTGTAAACAATTTCAATAATATGCAAAAAATCTCTTCCCTGAAAGCTGTCATGTTTCCATAACATGAGTGGTTGTAGGGTTTAAATCCCAGGTCTGTGAGACAAAAAGCATTTATTCTGCAGTTTTCATGTCTTGACTTTGTCCTGCCCTGAGTCAACCATCATTTGCATTGGTTTGCCTGCCCCAGAGTATTTTCCGGTTTTCTATTTAAGTGTTCCTGCTACTCTGAGCAGTGACAGAGTAGCTGCTTTATCCTCTCCTTTACCTTAATGGAGAGGAAACAGGGAATGACATCTTTTCTGCTCGTTGGTCTCAAAGCTGAGCTCCATTGACTAAAGGTAGGGCAAGAGGCCCTAAGCCTAAAGACAGGCACAGTTTGAGCACAAAATACCTGGTACAGTCAGTCAGAGCCCACCATGGTCTCGATGATGTGCATGATCAAGATCTCACATGTGTGCCAGCAGTGCAGTGGCACTGGGAGAGAGAGAGAGCGAGAAGGGAGGGCACCAGTCCATGAGCAGCAAGAAGGTGGGCTCATGCACTGAGAGGGCGGCTTAGGGTGGTGATCCTGTTCCCACACTGACCCGAACCCAGAGATCACAGAGATGGTTAGACAGATGATGACAGGTAATGTTAAGATTGGACTGTATATGATGTCATGTCCACTTTAAAGAACAACCTATACAACGCTTGATAGCAACATAGCCTCCTCTTTTCAACAGCTGTGCCGTGTATCAGATCTTTCTATCGAGGTTTTCCTTTCTGTTTCAAGGCTAATCTACAGAGTCAGAAATAAAAAGTTAAATCTCTTTGACAATTTCACCAGCAGTGGCTCAGAGATGGCAGGCTCCTGAGTAGCATAGATCTTGTACACCTACGGCTAAGACCCAGGTTCTATTTGCATTTGTGAACAGAGGTAACCTCAAATTTCACCCAGACGTTCTTAGCCTTCACTCTGCCTGTCCTCTAAATTTTCACAGCTGTGTAATATCCCATAGTTTCTCAGCAATTACAACTAAAGTAGAGCGTATCTTTAGTAGATTGTTTTGTTCTCTGTCACTTAGCAATTGTTGAATCAATTAATTTTGTACCATCTTTAATTTGACAGAAGAGAAAGTTCAGAAATAGTATAGTTATTTTAATAATGGTATAAAGTAGCTCTTTTAAAAAACAACGTTAACCTTTTTAGAATAGTGTGTATGGTGCCATATTTTCCCTACACAATTTAAAAATAGTGATTTTTTCAGGAACAATTGCAGTGGTTTATTTCCTGGTTGGTTTCTTTCTTTGTTTTATTGGAAAATCAGACTAATTTCTACAGATTTCATCAACAGTCTTATTAATATTCAGTAACCAAAAACCTAGAGAAACACAGGACTGCTCGCTCCTGAAACCCTCTTTGGACATAGTTTTAAGGGCTATATAGCACAGCTGAAATTAAGTCACCAGAGCCTGAAAGGGAAGGAAAGTGTCATACCAAACAGACAACAGAATTGACAGTAGAAGCAAAGCAGACATGGTGGCAGTTTTGTGTTGTCTTTGGAGAAAGTATTCTTGTATGACACTGATGTCTAGACTTTATAAGGATTTCAAACATTTAATTATTCCTTCAGCTGTAACAGTACCTTTGCCAATTACTTATTCCCGTACAAAAGGGCCTAGGTTTGAATTTCTGGGGTTATTATGCCACAAAAGGTTACAGATCATAAAAGTTCAATATGGGAAACAACAATGCCCACCTTGCTTTTTTTTGGTCTTGTTTTAAGTGTGCCAGCAATGTTGCAATCAGGAGTTGATGGCATTGGTTTCAGCCATGCAAAGTAAATTCAGTAAACAATGTGCTTTCAACCAGCATAAAAGCTTAATCTTTGAGTAAGAACACAGTTCCTAATAGTTATTAAATGAACTTTGGATATCCATTTCATTGCTGCTAGGTAAGCTGTTATGTTTAACTTTGGTGTAGGCCAGCTGCTGTGCAATTGTTGTTCTTTTGTGATTCTTAATAGCTAGCTATACATTTGGCACTTTAGGAAAAGCTTGAAATAGAAAGATATTAAATAAAAAGACAGGATATTCTAGCAAGAGTGAGGAAAGAACAATTTTAGCTTATTTTCTTGGTTTTAATGTTAGACTTTTTCCAGTCCTTGTCAGGTAAAAGTCAGGAGAAAACAGTAAAACGAGCAACGCGTGCTGGCCTGGTTTTCCTGGCATATGGATATTCCACATGAAGGCAACAGATTAGTAAAAAGGCTTAGACAATGTCTGGGAGAAAGGAAAATCGAGAGTGGTGGTGCTGAGGGAAATCAGTGTAGAGACATAACAGAGATCCTCAGAGCTGGAATCAAGTACGAAAAACTATCAAAATCATACAGGTAATATTAATTTGCTGTAATATCCTTTGCAGTTCAAACAATAATAGTCAGACATTAGCAGTAATAGTCAGCATAACAGCAATATGTTTACATTTTATGCCTAAAGGCTGAATGGGAGGCAGGGAAGCGTCACCAATGTCAGGGTGACAAAAGATTTGATAGCTGTGACCATTAGATTGGAAGTAATCAGAGTATTGATAGAAATTATTGAATAAATAGTGAATAACATCAAATGGTTAGGATCACCTTAAACAGAAGATAGTCATACTGATTATAAAATAATGACAGCTAAAATGGTTACCCAAGGATCATCTCGTTAAAGCCTGAAGTCATACAGGGCAAGTAGCTTCACCCTTCAAAAGCAGGAATTGCAGCACGTGCTGAAGAACAATACCAGGGAGGTTTGAATTCCTGGTGTTTTGCAGAGAAACTTTCAGATAGCGAGGGGAGACAAAGGAGTCCCCCCATCAGCTGTAATCCTGCCAAACCGGGAGGGCATATATACTGTCAGCACGCACATTTGCCTTATGTTTGTATGACTACATTCACTTGCTGAGTGCAGGATTATGGTAATATGGCACAACCCCACTTCTGGCACCCATAGTATAACCCCTGGGAAATAACAGCATTGCGATGTGAAAATGTTCAGATTGAGATTATGCAAATAGTCTCTCCAAAGTGTAGTGTAGGAACTAGCTTTGAAAACTATCATCGGAAGTGCCACTGTTCCCCATATAGTTTCATCTGGGAGCTATTGGGTTGTATAGGGTTATATGTGTAGCTGAGGACCACAGTCACCTTCTGCCACTAAGCCACCCTTGAAATTCCCCTCATTGTCAGCTTTCTTTTTTTTAATTTGGCCAGTGTAAACATTTTCGTATGTGCCGATTCAATCTGGAAGGCTAGTCCTCATTTCCTTGTAAGATTAGGACAGGCAGAAAGACAGCAATTAAAGAAATAAGTGTTTGTGATTTCACCAATAAATTAATTTGACTTGTTTTCAAGGCAACAATTCTATATGACAGGGGGCTTTTCTCCCAGTATGCGCTGCTAAGTGTGTTTTTAAGAGACTGTCTCTGTGAAATCCAGCAACTACCAACAGCAAGGACATTCTAGGCTTTCTCTAAGCTTGCTAACAGTGTACTTCTGGTGAATACATCAGCCATTTCCTCTAGATTTGTGATTCCTATCCTTATTTAATGGAGTAAATTCTGGTTTTGTTCTGTGGAAGATTAAGAGCATTATGTTTCTGCTTTTAAATCTTGATTAGGATCACATTCAATGAAGTACCAATCCACAAAGCCAAAGGATTTTGGTGAAAAATAAAAGAGCCTCTCCCTAATCTCTAATTATTTTTCTCCTGTAACATGAAAATACAGAGGTATACTTGCTTTTTACTCAGCTTAAGTGGTTCTTTCTTTGTTTCATTCAATTGACTGTGGTGGGTTTTTTTTCAGTCTTTAATTTCAGAAAAAAAAAACCCAACTATTAGTTATTTCTTATTGAGATTTTCTTTTTCTTTTGGCAGGAAATGAGGAGAAATCAAAGCAAAGCTGAATAAAATAGTGTTCTCCAAGATACTAAAAGTACCATATATACTAAATCCAAGCATTGGGTTTACATCTGTTGGGGCATGTAACAGAAAGGTCCTTGATTGTTACCAACCCTGTGAGCATAGGAAACCCACGTAGTTTTACATAGGTCAATTTGGCCTGTACATCCCTTGTATATCACAGTATTCAGTTTGAGGAAGAACCCCTTTGTAACAGCATCTTTTTCATGATATGAAACCAAGTGAAAATATCACTGAAAGAGAGAGGGTTTGCCTCTCCAAAGGGTTAATTTTAAAAAGTTGTTCCTGATTAAGTGCGTGTGTGATTACTCATCTCTTCAGAATAATGTTGAAATGGGTCTTCCATTTTTAATTCAGGTACTTATCAGCCAGACAGTTCTCAGCTATGAAAGACAGATTTATTCATTCAAACAGATAACAGACAATAACTATAGATATGTTACTAATATTGTTGCACTATTTCTTCCTCTGCAGATATTTATAAACAATGAGTGGCACGACGCGGTCAGTGGTAAAAAATTTGAAGTCTTTAACCCTGCAAATGAAGAGAAAATCTGTGAGGTTGAAGAAGGTGACAAGGTAGGGCTTTCTTTCTTGCTCTTAACCCTAGTTTTAAATTTAATTCTGCATCTTAAAAGCAGGAAGCGAACATCCACCTCTGCTGTTATAAAACATCACCTCTGAGGTGTACCTACTTCATCCCATATATATTCTGTTGCAAACATAATTCTTAGCCTTTTTACTAAGCCTTAATATTGTTTGTAAACAGACACTGAAAAACTGCTTTACTCTTAGGACCATGCTCATATGAAGAAAGTTCTGAAGACATATTGTTGTTATTTTTTTGTTAATAATATTGATACTTTTTTTATTATCCTTGATCAATGACATCTAATAATTTAATTTGTCTGGTTTTGTTTTTTTTTCTGGCTCTTCCTTACACAGTAATGTAATCTGTTCATTACACACTTATATAAGGCTTTTCATTATAGATAACAGGAAGTGGAAAAAGACAGATCTTTTCCCACATAGACTCTGTGAAGATGATCATTACCATCAGCATTTTTAGTTATGAATATATCTTCTCAGTACTGCCCCCTTCAAATATTTGTTTTTGTGAAAAATGTACTGGAACATAGTCTTAAAAAAGACTCTGAAGCTGAAGGTAACCTATTAAATCGACAATAATTCCACAAAACTGGTTTCCTTACAGCATGTTGAATTGATGAATTTAAGCAAAGGACTAAAAAGATTGTTGACATCTGTAAACAAACATTTATTTTTTATATTTAGGAGGTTTTATACTGGAAAATTACAGATAGATATCATGTAATCAAAGATATAATGAAAACTTAAACCCTCAAATAAGCAGTTCTGTATTTTTGTTACATTATGTATTTTTCTCTTGAAAAGGATTTGCCTAGTGTTGCCATATAGTTTAAATAGTGTTACCATATAGTTTAAATGTAAGTTATCAAGTAAGGGGGTTAGTTTTTAAATAGAACAGACCATGTTGCTTAAACAGCCATCTAGACATTTTCTTTATAAAGACTGAGAAAGCAAGTATAAGAAATGAATGTTCTATTTCCAGTTCACAGGTATACAAAAAGTGATGACTGTGGTTGAAAATAAAATTGATTTTATTATTACTGTTTTGGTTCTTGCAAATATTTATTTCATTTTCTACACTTCCCCCTTTAAAGTCAATTTTTTACATCCAACTTAGTAGCAAAATGTCCATTAAACACCTTTTTATCCATGAGAACTACTATAAAACTTATAAGCCATTTATCTAAGTTCATCAAAAAATTATTGTCAGTATAAGCATAATCTCTTTCAGAATATTTTAATTTACTGTACATACACTCTGAAATGAAATGCTCTTTTGAGAAATATGTAGAAACCCAGTTCATTCAACATCCTGTGCTCATTGAATTGTAATTCCTCAGTTCTGTAATTTCATCATGAATTTCCTGATAAACTTAGGCTCAAATGCCGTCTCTTTAGCACATGAGCAATAGCAATTACACATTATTAAGATCACAGCGAAGACACTTTTAAACCGTTTTGTTAGACAAAGATACCTGAGAAAGCCTGCATGAATCTGTTTTTTGATAATTTCATATATCTAATCATGAGTTCTTCAAACTCATTGTTCTTGCTTTTCTTTAGTCCCAGTTACCTGTATAAAGTGCTCAGAGTCACTGAGATTGTTTCAGGCTCTTTTGTCCTCAGCCAAAGCATTTCATAAACATGCTGTTAACTTCTGAATTGTATCCCACTAGAATCGTATGTGCTTTTGATGTAAAATGCTACTTCTTCCACCTCTTCTCTATTCACTGTTTAAAAACCAAATTACATTGCAAATCAGGTTGGCCTGATATTTGATCGACCTCAAATTAAATTACTCATGACCTGTAACTGTTCACTTACAATTCAGAATTTTTGTAGCTTTCATTTCTTACAAGCAATCTAACAACTCGTTAAATAAAGAGATAATACTGTTCGACACACAGGTTTGCTTTCTCTCCAGTAATTTTGCAAACTAATGTGTAATGACAACTGCTATTAACTAAATTGCCAAGTGAAATGTACAAATCTAGTAAATTACACAGTCATTGTGAACCTAATATTCTAGAGCCTAGTCTTTAGATAATGAGCCAAGAGATTTTAGGAATTTAATTTGTGTGTACAATAGGGTTGACAAAGGGCTGTACACTGCCTTGCAGTGGTATTTAAAAAAAACAAGTGGAGATTACAAAGCACAGACACATATGTGGGTGGGAACTGTTTTCCTTTCAGTTTGATGGCTCTTTCAAGCTACATTCGCTAATCCTAAACGCCCCCAGTAATAATAAAACAGCTCAACAAATGGTCAGTGGGAAGTAAAGTAAATGTACTTCTGTAAAAAGTCTAAACCAGCTCTGAAAGGAGCTATCAGTCTTTATACTTATGGTATAGATTTATATACTCAAATTAGATTTCATACAGTTGAAGAATATTATTTTTTTCTTACTTTTCATTCACAGCCCTATATTAGCTTTATATAATTTTTCTTGGTTTTAATTATTTCTGCATTTGTAGTAGAAAGAACACATGGCACTGCATTTAGTTTTAATTTACATCTTTCACACAAGTATGACTTATGGTTTCCCCTTGTTCTTTACCAGTAAAGGCCAAGGCATACACCCCAAGTCATATTGCAGAGCTGTAGAATATTTATGATAGAAAGAAATGAGAAAAAAGTAGAAAGAATTAAATTCATTAAATACACTTTTCTGGGTCACAGATAAGTGATGAGGTATTTGATTACATTCTGATAGATTCTGAAGAAAAGTAATCCTTTTTAATCTGGTAGATTTCAGCTACCTAATACAGGTGACTGCTCAGCATTACCCTGTAGTGATGACTGTGCTATTTGTAGAGATCCATCCTATCTTTTTCCCAAACTTCTTGGAAAGAACTTTGGGAAGTTCTGTGGGCCTCCTGCCTAGCACATCTGTGCTGGGCTTTCCAAGCCACTTACCCACCCCACTCCCGGCTTTTAAAAATGAGTTGTTGGCTACCAACTTGTTAAAGATTCAAGATCTGGTTCACATTTAGAACAATTGACTTTGATGTTGACTTAGCCAACTTTGCTGACTTAGTTAACCTCAACAGTGATTTCCTTGGAGGATATTCTAGCAACCAACAGCACAAAAAAAAAAAGTTTGAAAGAAATCCTCTGAACAATACACTGAAAATTGCTCAGGGAAATGTGCCATGTATAGATTCCTCCTTTTTTTCTTGAATTTTTTTTGTAATTTCTAACAAAACAGTAGAATAAATCTCCTTTATATTTGTTATTGCTTTCCTGGGAAAACTTTTACAAGAATTGTGAAATGTAGAAGAATTCCAAGTACTAAAAGACTTTTCTCAAGAGATTTTTAATTTTTTTTATATCCCGGGACACCCTTGCACAGAAAAGAGTTTCATATAAGTCATTGTAGATTTTCCTGCTACAGTGAAAGCCAAATAATAAATAATAAATTATGATTTAAAAAACATCATTGGACTGACAGATTAGCTTGCTTAATGCAAAGACAATACCTAGAGTTCAGAATATTTAGGCTTAACATTTTAAATCTGGTCAATTATTCAATTCAATACAAATGTTCCTTAAAATTTTCAAAAACAAATGCATCAATTTGTCTTCCTCAAAAATAAATTTTATAAAACATTCTAAGGAACAGATTTTTCTATCCTGGTCTTCATCACACCACCAGACACTTGTAGATAACGTTGTGTACTTAAATATTTAACTTACAGATTTGGGAATCTCTTTGTACATAAAAGAGACTAAATTGCAACAACAGTGTAATTGGTGGGTGCATCCCCAATTGCAGACACCAGAAGGCAGACAGTTTGAAAATTTGAATTTTAAAATTTGAGTTCCTCAGTATGTTTTTAATATAGAAGCTTTGAGAACTCATTGGTTTCGCATACAATTTCACATTGCTGAAATGATAGCAGAAACATTTGAAAGAAGATAACACATGTATCTAAAATTACTGTACTAATGCTGATTAGATTAGGTCTGGTGTCTCTTATATATCTTGCAAAACACCTTGCACATTTAACAACCAACAAGACTGATGACAGAATCAATTACTGATTATAAAAGTTTTTCTGTTTTCCCCACAGGCAGATGTAGACAAGGCTGTTAAGGCAGCTAGAAAAGCTTTTGAGCTTGGGTCACCCTGGCGTACAATGGATGCTTCAGAGCGAGGAAGGCTCTTGAATAAACTAGCTGACTTAGTTGAAAGAGATCGGCTGATTTTAGCGGTGAGTATGGTACATGAAAAAAATGACTGGGAAAAAAGCCTATGTCTTGATTTTTAAAGAAAGATATAAGCAAGCAAGTGTAACATGCTAAATCCTTGGAAAGTCAGGCTGTCTTAATACTTGTTTTTCTTCTGTGTTGCAAATGTACCTCATTAAACTGGTTTGCAGTCTGGTCTACTAACACCCCACATCCTCAAAGTGCTTGAGTATTTGAAACACACTAAAATAGACCATATGCTTAACACTTGTCTAAACCAAGGCCTAACTCNTTAGCTTTAAGATGATATTTAAGCCACCTACAATTGATGCAATTTCAATTGTTGATTTTTAAGGACACACTAAAATAGACCATATGTTTAACACTTGTCTAAACCAAGGCCTAACTCAAGGCCTATACTCAAAGCCTGTCTCAGAGCTTACAGATGATACAAGTCAGAACTGGGAGAAATTTTGAATTTCATGGCTATATATTTTGTTGTCACTGGTCCTTCATTAACTCCAGCTTGCAACTGGCAATGAGTGAAAAACCTTAACCAGAACCAAAAGCAGCAATGAAGAACATTCTGCACTAGGAGGAACAAGCAGGGTGGGGAATGATGTCCTGTCTTTACCAACTACTGTGTACTGGCCATTTTACCACTCAACAGCAGACACATAAGCTATAGCACCACCACCTACTGATTGTGCAGTAAGGCAACAAAGAACATTTAAAATAGAAATGCACCACAAATTTGATAAAGCGTAGTACCCCTCACTCTTGTTTTAAACCCTGCATATAATGCTACCATTAAGATGATCTGCTTTCTATTTCAAGCACCTTCTGGAATTAACATTTAGGCACAATAGTTGTTTGCGCTATCCTGAAGATGAACGGTGGTTTTCTGCCAACAGTGTCAAAAAATTAAGAGAGCAGAAGTGGAGTATCCAATATTCAGGATCATCACTCAGTTTAGTCTAGTTGCAATTTGCAGTACTTAGCCAGTAGCTACAAACCACACCATTGTTAAGCTCATAAAACTTAAACCTTCAAAATATATAAAACTTGCAAAGAATCTGTTGCCCATTCTATTGTCCTTATGGCTGTACTATAGGAAGACATTTGGATGTGTCCCAAACAAGTTTTTAAAAGAAAAATGAAAATTCAAAGGAAATTAGTTCATTTCCTTGAACCCCAAAGTCTGCAATTGTTAAATTTACACTTTTCTTCAACGAAGTTATTTCTCTAAATGAATCTTGTCACTTTGATAGGGACTGATAATCACCTAGTTTCTCAATAGAAAACTTGGGTGGCTAGTACTTGTGTCCTTAATACAATTTATTGGAGTTGAGAGAGACAAAATTTTAAGGGACTTACATTTTTAATAGGAAAAGTATGTCCCCTTGTCAGTTAAATACTGGATAAGCCGGCATTTGCTTCTTTATTGTACAGCCTAAGGCATTACACATGCAAAGAGGATGGAGAAATAATCTTTTTTCTGCAGGAAAGCTGAAGCATTGTTAGTTTTTGTTCCTACTTGCCATTTTCATATTATGAAGGTATTACTTTTCGCTGGGACCCCTCCCAGATTTCTATTTTACTGACTATTTTTATTTCTTACACCTTACTTACATTACTGACTACTTTTCCCTTTTACATAAGGTATGTTTCAATGAAGTTCTTTCCAGACTTCGTCAAAATGAAGAGAGATTTTCTCCACTCACAGCTTATCCTGACTGCAGAACTAGTACTATAGAATAGCAAATAGACTTGTAAACACTAGAGGTCAAAATAGACCCCCAAAGATCATTGCAAAAGCACTTTTCTGTGTTTGTGCATCTGGCCAGGACCAAAAATTTTTCCATTTCGGTGTTTCCTATAATGATAAGATGCCTTTCCTGAAGCTCCAGAAGCTCAACAGCCCTATAAGTACACTACTGGAAGAAGAAGTCAAAGCAGGGTACTGAAAAAGCCACTGAGAATTTTGTTTCTTACATTTCAATTTGATGTGGTGTTCAAAGCTACAGAGTTCATAAGTTTGAGGCCATGGAAGAACCTTCTGCCTTGTCCACACAGAACAACACAGTGCCAGATATATTGCCTGGAATGACAAAGGCATATCTCATTTAAATAGTTCCTTGTTGCTGAAAACCACCAAGCATTGCTGGCTTCTCCATTTGCTCTGTTCTCTTCCCAAGTATGATATCTGCAATGTGTCTAACTAAAACTGTGGCCTTCACAGGGTAATCGTTGGTAAAATATTGTGCTTGCAGGATCAGTCTGTAGACACAGCCTGAAATACTAAAGAACCTTGGACATACAAAATAACAAATTTAGAAAAGAAAATAGTATTTCTAAGATCTGACTAGATCTTGAAACTATAGTTAGGCGTTTTCCCACTAAGCATCCTAACAGGATGTTCACAAAGCTGAATGTCCCCAGCGTGTCTGTGCTGAACAACTTGAGAATAAAATTCTAGCATTGTCAAGAAAATGTTGACACTATTTAAGAACTGCACATGGTCTTTAACTAGATGTCCCAACAATTAGGGGTATTTGAATGGCATTAATCCAAACCACACTCCCTAGACTTGGCTGGAAATCAACCCTATTTAGTGCTGGGGTCTCTGTGGGATCATTAAAGCACTGTGGGTGGAACAGAAATGGTCCACTGAAAAGCTGTAGATGTTGAATGAATATTCTCTGTTTATTATTTTCTAGGTTTATATCTGCATGGCATGCAGATCCATGGTATTGAGAGTCAGGCCTGGCTTCAAATAAGACTAGATAGTTCACTCAGTTAGTAGTTAGCCAACAAAAGAGTCTCTTTTGTGTAAATATTTATTTTTTTATAGTGAATTTTTCTCAGTTAAGAGTTCTAATGGCTCAGATCTTTCCTTTGCACATCAAACACTCAAGGTATATTTGGTATTTTGTTCCATGCTTTGAGTCTTCTTGCTCATGAGTTGCTAATCATGCATTTACTAAGCGCCTAAAAAGATGTTCCTTAATAATTAAAAAGCACAGGATCCTAAGTTAATATGACAGCTATTTCCAGGAAACTACTGCCTACCTTGGGTGTCAGTGCGAATAAGCTGAGGGAGGCCACTCATTTTATTTGCACCAGTTATTTGCGCAGACTCCTAGCTGATCCTTTCATCTACGCTTGTAGAATATTTAGCATAAACCAGAACAGTGTGTAACTGATTCAGATGGGAGAAACATTGTTTTTTCAGAGTATCTCACCATTACAAAAGTGCCATGGTCATGTCATCTGCATTGCTCACTGTGAATACACCATCATGAAAATTTGTCATTTGTAAATTGCTACCGTGGGTTTTTCAAATACAGAGTATCTTTCAGAGTGGAATTAATCCAAATGTTGGTATTTAAGCTGAAAACCTCTGAACTGAATAACCAAAAGCTAAATGACAAAGCACAAGCATGATAACCATTATCAATATTTGATATTAACTTTGTAATTGCTGTTGTCTGCAGACAATGGAAGCCATTGATGGTGGGAAACTCTTTTCCACTGCCTACCTAATGGATTTAGGTGCCTGTATCAAAACATTACGCTACTGTGCAGGCTGGGCTGATAAAATCCATGGGCGTACTGTTCCAATGGGTGAGTAGTTTTGAGATAACAAAAGCACAGAACGGAAGCCAATGTGATCTGCAAAAAACTGCCTTCTTCCAAAAGTTGTGCAACACAAAAAATATCTCAAATGGAAAATATTTTAGATAGTTCTTAATATAAGTTAGTTAAAATTTATCCTAATACTTGTTTTAAACATTTAGTGCATTTATTCACATCTATTTCTTGTTCTATACCGCTAATAAATAGTTTGTTGAGCAAAAAGAATTTAGTCTGTATGTATATCTAAGTCTGGTAGGTTACTTTTGCATAGCAATATATAGTTTATGCAATGCTACAGTAATGAAAACCAGGTATTTGCTTATTAAAGCTAAGATTAGCAAAAATAGTAATATTTGTTTCACTTATCGGACAATGTATTAGGAAGAGTACTAAGAAATAGGAATGAGGAAACATTTTTTATTTTGCTAAAATTTCATTCCGTTCCCTCTCCTATTAAGCAGCTCTATGAAAACATTGTTTCTAGCTTCCTTCTCTCAGAAGGACAAAGAAAAGAATGGTAATAAAGAAGGAATTAAGGAAACTAGAGTGATAAATACTTCCAACTTTTTTGCATCGCATAGATCTCTATACTAGGCTTAATGGAACACATGTTTATTTGAATCAAAGAGAATCTTATACTTAATGGATTTGATTTAAGCTAAGATCTAATATTAAAAAAATGTCTGATATGTACCTAGGATTGCAAGTAGTTTTTAAAAGAGCACTTTCCAAAAACAAAGGTGATAAATGAAAAAAGAAATGAGGAATGCTCATTGGTGTGCTGCGCATACCATATTGAGAAGCAGGGTTATCACTGCAAAAAGCCAGTCAGACTGGCAGAATCAAACCTCACAGCTATGAAGAAAGTAGATATTGAATCCAGATGTACTTTGTGGTAGATTTTTGCATACTTAAGATTTTGAAAATATCGTTTATAAGTAAAATTGTATCCAGCTAAGTTTGGTATCCAACTTTATCTTCTTTCTGATTTAACTGTTTCTCACAAATGTTTTGTCTGAATGTCTAATTTATTTCTTCTTCCCCTAGATGGAAACTTTTTTACATTTACAAGACATGAGCCTATTGGTGTGTGCGGCCAAATTATTCCTGTAAGTTGGAGACATTTATGTCAAACACAAATGTCCCTGTGAAAAATGGAAATACTTTTGAAATTTTGTCTATGCAAGTGCATTTACGAAACATTACCAATCAGAAACCTTCAGATCCTGAAAGACAGAGGCTATCCTAGGTACTCGTCAAATTCTGCAACATGGAGTTTTTGATGAGTCAGTCTGGTCCAGCCTCATCTCTCTTGTCCCTGTTTATGGATGGAAAATAAATCTCAAAAGATTGACTGATGGATTAGTTTCAAAGAGAGAATCGTGTTTTGTTGGAACTGAAAGAATTAAAAATAAACAAGTAGGAGAGGGCAACATTTACAGCCTATAAACAATAAGCTCTTTAGGACCTGAAATATCTGTTCTGCTCTGTACAGCATCCAGACAATTGGATCTTTATTTATGACTAAGACTCATTCACTGTGTTGATGGTATAAGTAACAACACAAATGTATATATACATTATATATATATACATTTGTGTTGTATACATATATATATACTGTGCTTATATAAGCACAGTAATACTGAGCCGTATGTTCCAAAGCTCCTGTTCAGAGTGTATAAATTCCCAGTTTTGAGGTAATTTATTTTAAGTGAAGATTCAAAAGGCTGAGTCTGAGCATCCAAAAGACTGAGGAACTCAACTTTTAAGCTTCTTTGTGAGGTGTACACAGCTTCAATGGTTTGATGTGAAAGTGGTTATATGCACTAGACACTCCTAATCCACCTACCTCTTTGCACATGGTAGGTGTGGGTAGGCTGACCTGACCTGCTTGACAACTCACCAAATTCTGAAATAGTCATCTCAGGTTTGCTGATAGACATGTTCCTGATTGTCTTTCAGTTAAGCTTGCAGAGTTGCTATCTCTGTTGGCCACCACATTGATTTAGAGAACATTACTGGAATATGGATCTAACCGCTATGAGAGCTCGGGAATCCACTGGTTTGGATTCTTCTGTATGTCAGGCACAGGATATGTCAAGTAAAGCATTCAGAGTCAAGATATGCTGAAGAACTAGACACACTAGATGTGGCCACTTTAAACAAAATTGCATCCTGGAAGTATAAGCAGTTCGTACAAACACTGGCTTCCCTTATAAAATTTCAAGGACTTCTGAGTTTATCTTTATTTTCCCTGCATTGAAATGTGAACCTACCTAGCTGGAGGTTTTCACACAGACTGAAAACTTTGAGGACTATGTGAACGCTGCAAAACACTTTTGCTAGCTCAGCATTTCCATTTCCCTTCCACTCACACAGTTCCACTTCAATGATGAAGATTTAGAACACCCTGTAATCCCCTACTTTGTGTTATTTGTGCTCCTGTAATTTTTGGGGGCGGAGTGAGATTGATATTAGATAAGAAGAGAGATAAAGAACAGTTGCATGTATGCTCCTCCAAGCGTTTCTGACACAATAGGTAACTGTTAACTGCCTTTTTCCCCACTTTCGTAAAGGTAAGACATGCTGTGTTTTTTGTGATGAGACTCATGGGTTCAACGCTTCCAGAACTGTTAGAAATATTCTCAAGGGGGCAACCCATTTTTCCCCAGCCACGTTGTCCCTCATACTGCTGAATATGAGGTCCAAAGGAGTCAGCTGCTCTGCAGCGTGGCTGGACTGATAACAATGGAGAGCTGCCAGTGAAACCTCCAGGGAAGAGAGCAGGGACAGCATTACATGTTATTACCTTGTCTCCCTTAGAAAACTAAATTGATGATGGATGTGATTATTTAAGATAGCAAAACTCCCAATTTCAGCACTAATCCAGCAACTTTCTGTAAGGCTTTGTTAGAGGAGTACACTTATTGTCTCTTGAGCTTTTAACTAAAACCTTGGATCCCCTGGACTCACATGTACCAAAATCACTGGTCTTTGTATAACACGGCTTGCCAGTTGCTTTTTCAAAATATCTTCATTCTGAAAAGAGTTCAACAAAGAGTTCAACCACCCAGTTGACAATTTGCGCTATTATCATAGAAAAAGCAAAGGCATTATGGTGTTGTATTAGAAATAGGATACACCTTCTCATCTGTCTTTCAGTGGAACTTCCCATTGGTTATGTTCATCTGGAAGATCGCCCCTGCCCTTTGTTGTGGAAACACAGTGGTTGTCAAACCAGCAGAACAAACTCCACTGACTGCCCTTTACATGGGATCCTTAATTAAAGAGGTAAGTCGGCAACAGCAGAGTTTTTTGCCCTCTCAGAAATGTAAGAGTATACTGCAGCTGAAGTGCCACAGAGGTAATACAAACCAAACTGCCCTCTGCAAGTACTTCTCATTGCATGTCTAGCCTTGTACTATGGAGCTTACCTTACTGTAAACCAGTGAAGCAAATCCAGGGCAAAAGCATGCATATCTTTCCGCCTAGTCTGCACACACGCAAAAAAATCCACAATAGCAATTTAGTAAACTTCATTCCTTGGCAAACATATTTGTATTACAAAAGCACAGTACCTTTCAAAGTCAAAAGCAAACAAGGAGTCAAGAGCAGAGAACTTAGAGTTGGGTGGCAATCACTATATTAACATAGTTATCACAGAAAAAGTACCTGTTTGTACAGCTAATTATTATTGTTTTTTAATTTAAGAAACTTTTCAGCCACCTGGGTTTATTATTAACGGGGAGCTGTAAAACTGAACTGGTGACTGCTGCCAAACTTGTGAACTCTCTTCACACAGAAACTGGAGAATGCACTTTGTGCTCTTGAACTCAGGCAGTGTGGTAGTTTCTCCAGCGTCTCCAAAGTTACGTTGGCTATTGTGCCCAGCCCAGCAAACACCCAAAGAAGAACAGTTAAATAACTCAGCTATCTTGCTTCCCAATAAAACCAACAAATGTAATCTAACATGTTTGAAGAGTTGGCACAGATGTCAATAATCACCAGTGCGGTAACCTTGCATAGTGTTAATGGAAATGACTTGGCATATTTTATTATTCTACTTCAAAACAATGATTCAGCAGAGCACACTGACTGGTTATGTGTTAACATTTCACAGAAACTAAATGACTATCAGGAAGGAACCAAGTCCTGCTGTTATTGCATCACATAGTAAACGCTATTAGATAATACTGGGGAGGAGGAACTGCTTTAAAAAAAAAATTAGAGATACCTTCTCTATTAATTTTTAACAACAAATATCAGAAAGTATATTTCTCTGAAAGAACAATGCTACAGGGAAAGCAACTCAGTTCTGCTCTGAGTCTAATGAAATATCTGTTCTGATATTCTGATTTCCTGAGCTCATAAGTGGGAACGTGATCAGTGCCCCATTTTGTGTGCACACTTACAACAGTTACAGAGTGGTAATAACTACTATAATACTAGATCATGTTTAGTAAAAGGCAAGATGATTCTCATTTCACCCATTCATTCAGTGTTCAAATGGATGAGAAGCTTAAGCATATAATTGTTTAATGTCTTTGGTGTATTATCTGGTGGGTATTGTGGAGCTTTAAAAAAAGACAAATATTTATCTTATCAAGTCCTTCAAAGTTTATTCACCCAAATCTAGCTGAGTTTTAATTTACACACAGATTACCCAAGTAAAGTTGGAGCCCAAATCCCTGACAGTGATCAAAACCTTAGTGATCTCTTCAAGTAGCTGCTTTAGACTTGTGAAACTATCTGAAGATCTAATTTATCTTTCCACTTCTCAAGGTCCACATTAAAAAAAATATATAGTCGCTTTCGGTAATCCTCACTATCCTTCTCAATAGTCCTCACAAGGCTCCTTTGCTAATATGTAGGTAATAGCTTCTAATACAGACATGGAAACTGAATGCCCAAAGTAAGACAGTGTGAATTAGTCCCATAAAAAGTATTCATCTTACATTTCTTTACAAATTAAGTATGAAACACAATGCTAAGCAAATATAAGGAACTTTATTAACTCATCAGTTCCAGGGTAAATATTAATCTAAAATATTAAAACATCATAAAAGGTGTTGATGGAATGTATTAGAGCATGAACCTGTAAGGAACTGAAGTTGCTCAAACAAAATTGTCTGGTGTCCATAACGTAGGACATGACATTTAGGAGCTGTAACTCACCAGAAAATTCACTATTTTCTGAATGAAAATGAAACCATTGCATGCAATTCCAAAGTCCTGTTTAATGCTAAAAAAAGACTAGTTTAGGAGATGCATCTTTTTGGTCTTTTAATTCTGTGCTCTTTCTGTTTCCTAAGTGCCTTTGAGATCCCATAGCTGCTTCATAAACCAACAGGAAATCCAGTCACAACTTCACACATCCATGGCATCTTGCCTGACAAGCTGTTGGAAGAAAATAACTTATTTTGCCTATGAATGGAACACAACTAATATAGAACTGGTGGGAAACAGTAGGTTTGATTTGGCTTCTAGGAAAAGCCTCTTTAAATAGAAAATTTGCAAGATACTGGAAATGTGCATATCTCAGGTAGCCAGATTTTTAATGCTTGGTAGCTGATTTGTCTTTTGTGCTGTAAACTCTGATGTTGCCCACTCTCTACTTTCAACCCACATCCAGAGGAAGAAGCAAAAACATTGCATTTGAAGTACTGTTCCCATCATTTTTCTTAACAGAATTTCAGTGTAAGTCAGCAGATCATGAATTAAATTCCATCTAGCGTGAGGGACAATGAGCAGAAGTCAGCAAGCACACAGGATGATTCAAATAACTTTAAAGAAGCAGACACAAATTTTTTCTTTGCATATCTGGCTGGGGGAGAAAAGAAAAAATAAGTTTATTTCTTGTCAACAACACTGAGAAAGAACTAAAATCAAATGTACCTTTTTTATAAAAAAGAGCCAGTTCAATAGCCTAAAATATAGGTCAGGGAAAGAGAGCGTGAATCGTGAAAGTGAACACATTTGGGGCTCTAGGGCTGAGAATGGCTGTATGTCTGAGAAAAGGTGGCTGGAGAACTGAAAAGGAAAGTAAGACCATATGACATTCTTCTAGTCATTATCCATCCCCAAATTTACAGTGTTCTCTCTTCCAATTCAGGCAGGATTTCCACCTGGAGTAGTGAACATTGTGCCAGGCTTTGGACCCACTGCTGGAGCAGCAATTTCTCACCACATGGATGTAGATAAAGTAGCTTTCACAGGCTCTACAGAGGTACTGTAATGAATGCAAGAAAATACAAGCAGGAACTGTGCCCCTCTGATTCCTAGTAATGATTTAATGTCTAACTTGTTCTATGTAACTGTTTTAACTTCTTTCTTTCTTTTGGCTTCTGGTTTGTTAAACAAAGTCTGTTTAATGATTTGTTGGTTATTATTAACTTTGAACATGTTTAAACAACGTTTGTATTGCAGTAAAGCCCTTCAAACAAAGGCTCTCCATGAGATACAATAGGATCTAGGATACAAAGCCTATTTTAAGTCTTGTCCTTTAAAAAGAAAACATTTTCATAACTTACCATTTGTTTCTTTTTTTAAGAATAATTATTTTAAAAAATGCGAAAAGTGAAACAGGCGGTGCTCCGTTCTCTTTAATTTTAATAAAAACTTGATGGTAGGAGGGTGCTTCAGAAATCTCATTCCTGGTTCTGCACACAGTTAGGTGAGGTGATGGCTTTTTGGTATTTGAATGAGACTGATGATCATCTGGGTGGTCTTAGAAGTGTATTTGAATATGTTTTAGTTTAATAATTGAAAGGAAGGTCATTGTTAATTTTCCCTAGCCTTCACTCTGAAGAAGTGCGAATGATAAAGTTGAAGATTTCTCAGTGCAGGCATTGTATAACTATATCCTTAACACCATACATTAAGTTATCTCTCTGTATGCATTCTACGTGGAAGAGTTGCCAACCAGTCTCCTTAACTTCTTGGATGTACACTCCAAAGACAAATTGCCTCATGTCAAGGATCAGTATGCAGTGCCTACTTCAGATAGATGCAAGATACAAGATAGATAGATATCTGCTTTAGATAGATACAAGCAAGTAGAGTGGTGGTAACCAAGTAAGCACCAGACATCTTTGGCAGTTAACATAAGTGTGTCCAGGGGGAAGCTCTTCTAGAAAGCATTCCTGGTTTGTAGACTGCAAGTCACCTGCACCCTGACTCTTCTTTTCAAACTATTTTTTTTTTTAATTTATTTTTCATTTTTACAATTACTGAGGTAATAGGCAACGGTGAACAGATTTTCACTTTTGAGGGTCATTGAGGTCATAACAAACTTTTTGAGATGTCTTCTCCCTACCTTTTAGGTTGGCAAACTGATTAAAGAAGCAGCAGGGAAGAGCAATCTGAAGAGAGTTACACTGGAACTTGGAGGAAAAAGTCCTAACATTATATTTGCGGATGCAGACTGTTAGTAGCATTTTTGTTATATAAACCTAATCCTTTTGTAAATCCCATGGGTTTTTTTCTTTTCTTTGTCAGTAAATTATTTGTTCCTGCTTAATGAAGGAGTAAATTTTAATGTTTTCTGCTCACGCCACAGTTTTAAGTTAGATTGCCACCAAAAACTGACAGTTCCAGAATGGATATGAACCTCTGACAACCTGTCCACCCTTAGTGTAATTAAGGATCATCCTAATGCAACATGAATGCAGAACTAAAAGCAGCTAGATGGAACTTCCTAGCTAAATGCTCCTCTTGGTACTGCTGATAAGCAGATAATGCTGAATCTACATTTCACATAGAAGAGCTGAATGTGTGTTTGTATAGGTGTACTGTGCTAGTCTTGGTAAGAGCTGTTTTGGACATAAGTAAATGGATGAATATCTGTGTTTTAAGGGGCCATAAAAATAAAAAGTGCTAAAAAGGGAAATGAGATCGAGTGACAAAGATTTGTAAAGAAGTTGTAACGTGACCATTCAAGTTTATAATCTGATGAACTCTGCATTTCTTTGCAGTGGACACCGCTGTGGAATTTGCACATATTGGTCTGTTCTACCACCAGGGACAGTGTTGTATAGCAGGATCTAGGATTTTTGTGGAAGAGCCTATTTATGATGAATTTGTTCGCCGGAGCATTGAACGTGCAAAGAAGTACACTCTTGGGGATCCTCTGTTGCCTGGGGTACAGCAAGGCCCTCAAGTAAGTAACATTATGTGTTTCCAGTATAATTGTGACACGACGTCACAGTTTAATGTACTTCTAAACCTGTTGTTGCATTAGTGTCAAGGCTAAGTACAGTTGTTTAGTGATTGTTCTGGAGGACTGGCAGGAAGAAACTGGAGTGATGGTTGTTTGTGCCACTATCATAGGCCTAAGGGTGAGATTTCTTTCTCTTTTCTAGTTCCTTTTAGTATGGAACGGGAACAACTATATAGAATATCTCTCTCTTTGTCTTCAAATTCCTTGTTGTGCTTTGACTAATTCTTTCTAGAAATAAAAAATGATAGCTTGTATCACACATATTCACTGTGCTCTCTTGCCATTGGAGACTCCTGAAAGCCATATCTCTCCTTCAGTTCACAGACCCTCTGGGGCAGCACCTGCCTCAGGCAGCAAGTTTGGGTAACGCTTTGCACAGTGGGCACCGAAAAAGAGCCAAAAGCCCTACTGGAATGCAAAAGATCATATATATGCTAATTCACACATTATTAAGAAAAATTATAGTGATAATAATAACAAAGGAACGACTGACAGCAACATGAGCTATATCATCTAAACCTTGTCTTCTCTTCAAGATGTTTATGCACAAGAGATATTTGGCCACCAGGGTAGCAGAAATTTTATGTCTTCAGCATGCAGTAAGGCAATTGTTTGAAAGCAAAATGACAAGGGGAGTGCAGCAAACTAAAAATGACCTCCTTATAAATATCCTTATAAATTCACATCCTTATAAATATAAGCTTTTATCACAGCTTTAGCTGAATAGCTGTTTAGTCTAATATGCATCCAGGGTTCCTCAGAACCTTTGAAAACATTGATGTGTCCTATGACCATGGTAATACTTGTTGCTCAAACTGAAATGCGACATTTTTATTGCACAAATAAGAGTATAAGGTACATACCAAGATACACACCTACTCTGCTGACTGATGAGTATAATCACAGAGAAGAAACTTCTCTGCAAGAGTCCCCCTAGAAGTAATCTCAGTATCTTCATGAGCCACTGCTTGAAAGGTTAAACTCTGAAAGAGTGAGGGAAAAAATCGTGAAAATGGAACAAACAAAATAAAACAAACAAACAAACGAACAAAAAAACCCAAACAAGATGGTGTTAGAGGGCTCTACCAAACAAGCTTTACCATTGAGTTTTTCATGAGATAAATATTAGCTTGTGCACAATTTCCCTTCAGGTCTGAAGTGGTGACTGGCTGATTTGGAAAGAGAGGAGAAGAAATGATGTATGATCTGTTTCTAGTCCCCTTTTCCACTATTTCCTTTTATCTGCTTTGTCACTGAAAACTGGAAGGGGTTAGAGAAATATAAGCCCCTATTGTACTGCCACCATAAACTCCTTTTCCAGCCAGAGACCATGCATTTTGCTATACTGTCAAGCCAAACTGCAATATGCTTTGCATATGTTGAATTTGTTGGTAGGCTTGGGTGAGTAGAGGGACAGGGATTGACTTTATACTGTAAACAATCTGTCATCTGTGTTTCTCAAACCACAAATGTAAGTGTCTTTATTCCACTAATAAATCAGAATGAACTGAAAACTGTACTGAATTTCAGTTATATTTTACTGTTGCTTTTTAACTTCCTTTAATAGTTTAGGAAAACAACATTGCCAATCTACCAGACCTAGTGAAGTACAGAAGAATCTTGCTGCCTAGATCAAGCCCGTTTTTTTTTTTTTTTTTT
>VUYV01000029.1:1652515-1676769 GCA_008711295.1 Anarhynchus alexandrinus
TTTTTTTTTTTTTTTTTTTGGAATCAAGCTCAGCAATTTTTATTTTGATGAACCATTTGCAGTTGGTGAGAGTACTGGAAGAAGTATAAAACACATTCATTTTATCGATTTTTTTCTTGTTTTACTAAAAGAAAACAGGATATCAGTCCCTCTACAGCAGATTCTCCTATGCCAAAATTTCTGATTACTGGTCTACTTGACACAATCCTGCAAAGTTTTGAGAAGTTAATGACAAGAATATTCGCAGGGCCCTCCAGCTGTTCCACTTCAACACATCCAAGTGAACAAAGCTGGAACATTGTTAGGTTTTGGTTAATGAGTTAGAAGACCAATTGTTATCAATGTGTGCTGTTTTCATCCCTGTGATATCTTTTAATTTAGATTGATAAGGAGCAGTTTCAAAAAATCCTGGAGCTAATTGAGAGTGGGAAAAAAGAAGGAGCCAAACTGGAATGTGGAGGAGGTCCATGGGGAGACAAAGGTTACTTCATCCAGCCCACAGTTTTTTCTAATGTTACTGATGATATGCGCATTGCCAAAGAAGAGGTAAATAAATTCTTGGCAGTCTGTACTCTCACTGGAGATTGTCTGTTTAAATGTCTGTACAAAATATCCATTTAGAAGGTCAAGTGGCTACATAAAAACACACTCGGTAAATCTGTCGTTCCATCCTGGTGGGTTTTAAAATGCTTTTCTTGGTTTTTGATGCCCGTTTCACCAGCTCAGTGGAGGTGAGGGAAAAGAGTATGAGGCTGGCGTGCCAATAAAGGCTTCAGTTTAAGCTGGTAGTAGATAAGAAGTGCTGAGGTTGGGACTATCTATGTCACCTCATACTGCCCATATTTCACATATCAGAGTCACAGTAACCTGTAACACAGAAGCAAACCTGGAAGGCACAGCTTGTGAACTCTTAGCACTGCCTAAGGAGCCACTTAAGTTGGGGGTTGGACACAATATGCACCGAGCAGCTATTTTGCAATAAGAGAAAATAGATTGTGCTTCCACAGGCATTTTGTTGGTGGCAATTACAGCAAAGCAGACTTTTGCCTCTGCAGGGTTATTTAACCTAGGTCAATTTGCAGAAGTGTCTTCACAGCTTTGAAGGAGCTTTTACTGACTTAACTAATGTGGCAGTGCCCAGGCAGCAGTGATTGTCTGGAAGGAATAGGAGACAGTAAGGAGTGCAGAGCTGCTGTGCCATTGAGAAAAACAGTTCTGTAAATACAGCTTCAAAGTCCAGTCATGACCTCTTCTCTGTGTTTTTTTACATTCACCTTGACAAATAACTGCTCCAATTGTGCTGCAATTGGTGTCCATTATACTTCTTCATACCAGAAAGCTCCTTCAAAATTTTTACAAGTCTAGGTGTTGCTTTATATAGCCACCAATACTGCTGATACAGTCTGCTAAACATATGTAAAGTAGTACATCCAGCAAGAGTCAACCGACTGAGTTAAAATGAACACCAGAACGTCTAGAGTTAATTGTGGAGGGAAGACAGCTGTAAAGCAGGAGAGCTGTATGAGAAATAATTTGGATTATTTCTGCCCGTCTGGGAGGCAGGTAGGAAACTGCATTTCTGTTAGTTTCCTTTGAGTCAGCAGTACAAGAACTGTTTCTTGCATACTATTTTGAGTGTATTGAATGATGAAACCCCAGAGAGCCAAGGCAATTTAAAGAATATCCAGGTTATGAAACTCAAGCTTGGACAGTGGGGGAACATTCAAATCAAGTGGAAAGCTCATGATCTCTGGGAATGGAAGTAATTAGATGTGGTAATGCCCCCCTGCCCTACACGGCCTTGGCACTGTGCGGTGGGCATGGGCACCTCGGGCTGAGAACACAGAGTGGCAGTAGTGGGAAAGCCGAGCCTGAGGGACTATTATCTCACGTAATACCCATATGGAGACCAAAATCAGTTGTTTCACTTGGTGTACATGACCAGTTGTGCCACTACCTGCAGAGATAAAAGTCTAATATGAAGTTTAGGGGAACGAAATGTTGAATGTCTTTCTCAACTCTAAAACCAGAGCTTACTAAGAAAATACTAGTTCGTTGGTAACCAGTATAGATATGTAACACACTGTGACTCCATGCTAACAATCTTTATGGTGGGTGTCTTTTCATCTTTATTTTTGTCATCGTTTATTGTTTTATTTATTTATTGTTTTATTAATCATTTTACAATAGGCTATCTTGATTTGATCCATAATACAAAAGTCTTATCTTTATGTGAATTTATAACCCTTTTTAGAACTCTGTTCTGAGGTGTACACTCTTGACTGAATGAATTCAGGAATAAGGCCAACTGACAGAAATATACTTTAAAAATATGAATTATTTACTTTACCAAATTATTATTCTTTATAGTAAGCTATACCAGTCCACTTCATATTTTACATGTGTCTGAAACAGATATTTGGACCTGTTCAACAAATCATGAAGTTTAAAACTATAGACGAGGTTATCAAGAGGGCAAATAATACTAACTATGGCTTAGCAGCAGCAGTTTTTACCAAAGACATTGACAAGGCACTGACGTTTGCAGCTGCTCTTCAGGCTGGAACAGTATGGTAAGTAATGGCTTTTTTAATTCTTCCTTCAGAAATGCAGGTGTCAATGGCAGTAACTGTAGGACATTTTAACACTTTTTTGGGTGGTACACTTTTATATTTCAATTCCTTGTCATCTTTAGAGAGGCAGATTAATGTCATCCTTCTGTGTCTCTCTTCCCATCACCTTTCCATACTTAACATGCTATTAAATAAATACTTCCTGTAAGTCTTCACAGAATTGTCCTATAAACTTAGTCTAAAAGAAAGAAATTGACTTGCTAAAAAGGAAAAGAGACAAAAGGAAATACAGTAAGAGAGCCACTTTCCTTTCTGTTCAGGATCTGGAGATAGCCCAATACATACTTAATTTGCAGGGATGATTTTCTGTACTGCGTAAAGAAATTAATTATCTGAAGTTCTGTGGCCATTAACCTTGGCAGAACATCCACCTGTGATAGAAAAGATTGAAAAAATGTGGTTGACAAAAAAGAAGGAAACATAAGTGAGGAAGAACTGCTACAAGTACAAGGGAAACTATTTCTAGAGATGGAAAAGAAAGAGACAACTTTCATGGAGCTGGAAAAGCAAAGGCTGAGATCCAGGAGTGAAAGCTTGGAGGAATAGCAGACTGAGCCTAATGACTGTCACTGACAGAGACCTATATTTCCCTCCAGTTATCTCAATGCATCAGAAAGAGCACAAACAATTTTACTTGAACACAAAACCTGTGTGCAATTTACATTTTATGTGAAAGAACTTGCAACCAGCACAAATTCCTGCCCAGGTCCTGTGACCTAAAAACATGCACTTTCTAAAAATAAGTTAACTGTTTTGACTTAGGAGTTGATATTCTTTAAATGGAAGAAAGTTTAAAATAAAAGTGGAATCTTTGGATTTTAATCCTATGTGATCACTGTTCTGTCTAGGAAACTATGAGCAGAACCTCGTTTGCTGAAACCAGTAAACTGGCAGCAGGAGAAATTATAGGATATGAAAATAGATAATACCCCATTTGACAATGTTGCAAGACAAAAAGGGCTTCTCAGCTAGGGAGCAGGATGCACATACTGCCAAAACTCTTCATACTACAAATTCCCCAGTGAAATTCCTTTCTTACCCATTACTGCATATTTGTCCTCAACCACAAATGGAATATGGTTTAACATTGAGCGGAACCAAACAAAATTTCCTAAATATATACTGAAGTGATCCTGAATTTGCCTACTGCAAGTGTACCTGCAGAAGGCTTAATTGTGACTAGTCTTTGGTTTGAGAGCTTGTGCACAAGTTAGGGAGGAATTTTGTCATAACTATCAGAGAAAGATATGACTGTCACTCTGCTTGAAGACCCCTGACGAGTGTTAGAACCCTGATCATAACTGTAGTTTTTGGTAATGCTTTGTTTCTCTGAACCTTGAACTGCACATATTTTTGAAAATATATTACTCAGGTATAGTTTGTGAATATCACCAAAGGTTTTGTACAGTCAACAGAAAAATACTGATTTTTCAGAAGTGAAAAAAGTTGTTTTACACTGTCAAAAGTAATTTTCCTGTTCCCCCAGGGTTAATTGTTACAGTGCAATGTCTGCTCAGTGTCCTTTTGGAGGATTTAAGATGTCAGGAAATGGACGAGAAATGTAAGTAAATACTTTTCAAAATGTAGGTTCGCAGGAACTGCAAAATAATATTCCCAAACCCAACTTTAAACAGTCATAAGTAGGATGTCCAGTTTGAGATTTTGTCAGTGTTTAGAGACTTCATGTTGTCAGAGACAGTGTTAAACAACCAGTTCCTCTATAAAACAAATAAGAAAATTACTTAGATACACATTTTTTCAAAATGATCATTTTTAGTAACTTGCATTTTACAGATATGTAAAATTGATCATTGTGTTTATGGTTTACATTTTTTGCATATATATAGAAAATATCATTTACATGAATATATATATGTCTGTAGTTTGTGAAATCCCCTTTAAATGCTAGGTTTTTGAAAACACAAGACATTTCAAAATCCTTGATTTAAACAAGAGTTTTCAGTTTAAAAGTCTTGTGACAACAATGCTTTTGTAGCAGGTTCCAGCTTGGTCAAAAGTTATGACAAAAACAGTCCCCTGTAGTCCTCAGACCTCTCGTCTTTTCCCAGACTAGAAGTGGAGGAATATACAGAAATGATAAGCTAATCAAATTCTTTCAAACTTCTAAGGTTTAATCCAGTTTCAATTTGAATCACGTCCTGTCTTACCAGTGTTCATCCTGATCTTCCTATTGGCAAGATAATTATGTAATGTGTTATATCATGAAACACTTGACATCATACATGTTCATTACATTATGTAGAATTATGTCTTCTGGGGTTTTTTTGAACATAAGTCACAGGGATTCTTTTGTTAAAAATGTCATATATCTGGGAACAGCAAAATATTTTTAAAGCAATGAATAAAAATCAAAATATATATGTTTTCCCTATTATTCAGCCAAAAGCATAATACTTTTAATGAATAATAGAAGTAATTAAAAAATATATGTGCAGATGAAGTGCTTCAGAGCTTCTTTTTGTCTTTTTTCATATTTTTATGAAGAGATAAAGGCTAGGGTTTTCATGCTTGCTCATTGCTGGACTCAATCTGCTCCTGATGGAAAAGCTCCCACTGACTTCAAAGGAAACAGAGTTATGCCAATGCTGAGAGCTTTAGAAAATGTCAAAATGAAAACAACAACAAAAAAGAACAATAAATTAGGCCATTACTATCAAAGACCGTTTTGCATTTGCTGAATGCCAAAAATTAGGAGATCATCAATTCTGAGTTACATACTTCTGCAGAAATATTTTGGGGATTTATTTGCTGTAAATAACAGGAAAACAACAATAGACTATCATAAAGATTCATATTCTCTGTAACAGTGCATTATGAAGGAGTTAAGCTTTTGTGCAAATAAAGTTTTTCCTAACGCTTGGTTTAAAATATTCCTGCCAGAAGACAAGGAAGGAATTAACACCAGATAGACGTCTGCTATGGAAAAAATTATTGTAAACATGTGGCAATCAATTTTAGGAAAGGCAGAAATATGTGTGAAACAACTGTACTGAAATAATGAGGAAGTCAGTGTGTCAAGCCATTGACGCCCTTGAATCCCAGAATAATATTCCCTTTATGATTCTTGGAATGATAATACCATTATGAATTAGACTACTGGGTGTCATATACTAACAGAACGCCTCTTCAAAAATGAAGAGAATCAGTAAACATTTTCCCGCGGCAGAAGAGTCCTGACCACAGGTTTCTGATTTGCATACATGTGTATCTAGTAAGATGGCAGTGAAAACTGTATTACATTATACTGTAGCAAACTGTTCTACAAAACAATTAATTCTCTCTAAATAGTTTGACTGAAGCAGATATCAAACACCTCGGCACCTAAGCAAGCTTCTCCTCATCATGTAAAACATAAAAGTGGAATCATACTAATGATATGTCAGTAACATTTAAGTGGTTTTCACTGTCTGGGAGATTTCATAGTGGATTAATTATGTCCCCCATTTACTTGAGATGAAGCATCTATTCATTGACTCTGGAGAAAACTCTTGACATCAGAGAAGGGCCTTGGCAAATAACTTGTTGAGCACGCTTGTGAAGACCTAACCTGTGCCTGACCGATTTGCAGCACAGAAACCCAGTTTAGAAATGTACTTATTTGATTACACACCATTCTTCTGCAAAGAAATTAAATTGTTCTTTTTTCCACTTTTCTCAGTAGACAGTTGCTGTAGCTTTTTGAAGGGCTTCCAGCAATAGTCTAGCTCCACAGATGTCTTCTGAATATGTCCAGTATGCTTGTTATACATCTGTCCAATTGCACAGCACCACCAAAAATCCCATCCAGGACATAACTCTTATAAAAAAGCATTAGCATAAATATTGGTCTTGGTTCTCTTTTATCTAGGGGAGAATACGGCCTTCATGAATACACAGAAGTTAAGACTGTCACAATCAAAATCCCACAGAAGAACTCATAATGCTACTTGAGGAGCAGAGTCTAGCATCTTCAAATGAATCTGAAAAGCCTATCTGAATTCTGAAAAGTTTTATATCCCAAATTATTCATTAACCATTTTCCTTTCTGATTGTATAAGAGGTCCTTGCTTACATTAACAATATAAAGAAAAATGTAGAAAATTGTAATGTGACTAACTGAGAAAAAGAAATTTTAAGGTCTGGTACATAGCTAACTAATTTTGAAATTCATGTTCAGAAAGAACTATTTTTTATTTTCAGTGGAAGGTCTCTGTAGTGCTATGAAAATATTTCTTTTTCAATATATCTTACAGGTACAGTTTGAATTTATGTGCTTTTCTAAATGTTAGATGGCAAGCTTTCTTTGCATTTTCTTTTCTTTGTGACCTTAACAAAAGCACTTACGAGTAATTAGCAGATAGATATTTTTTCTGTGTCTTTCAAAAATAATAGAATTCTTCTAGATATATTTCTTAGACTACTGAATTTGTTCATCATACTACACAAATGTAACCTGGAAAATATTAAACAATATTAAAATCCACCTTCAAAACTTAATATTGCTCCTTTCGTTTGTCTTTTCTATTATACTGGTTAACCCCTGGGCACTTTAAGGATATTTTATATCCTTAAAGATGCATTACTGTCTTTCTGGTGTGTTTAGATCATCAGAAGTACACTATGTTGGTGATATGGAGCCTAAAGTCCCTAATTCTTCTGCAGTAATGTAAATGGAAAAATTTGAATACCCAGAACACTGGACAATTTCCAAAGAGCCAACAGTTGGCTTTGTAGTGATAAGTATATGAAAAAAGTCTTAAAGATAATAAGAAAGAAATATTGTCGGGAAAGAAGAGAAAGGGAGGTGAGGGAAGGCAATCTCCTTTGTGATTTAGACTTGCTCCATTTTTCCTGTACTTATGTGCCTGCATGTAACTTGCATATTTTCCTCCTCCTCTTTCCTCCTCTAGTCCATTGTTTCCCTTCTTCCTTTTTCCTCAACCTCTTGTTTTCATATAGCTGCTTATTCTCATAAAGGCTCTCTGCAGATACCCGTGTCCCAAGCTGATCATAACCTCCAAAGTCTCTCAGTTGGTGCAGCTTTGGTGTTGCACGATTCTCTGCAGTGCAGCTCTCAGCACCCTCTGATGGCCACCCATCACCAGCAGTCACCAGATGAGCTCTGGGACAGTGGCCTACAGACACCAAGTACAGCAATTACATAGCCTGCTACTGACAGGATCATATTTTCTCTGGACTGAATCCAGAGCCAAAATTCCTCTCTTGTTAGGGAGGGTCAGCCTTACTTACAACCTTACGTACAAGCTCTGCACATCAGTAAGGACATAACACACCACAAATTTTTAAGCAGCAAGTACAGATAATTTGCACAGTATTGAAAGGAAAGATATTTTGGTTTTTTGGATAAGCTTGTCTATTTTTAATTTTTTTATTGTTCTTATAAGCTGGTTAAAACAAAACCTAGATCAGGCTTTAACCATATGACTCTTCACTGGATGACTTTTTTCATGAAGTTAAGAACTGGACATAAGATTTGTGGCACAGGTATATGTCTTCACAGGTCTCTACATTATCTGTTCTTGAAAGCTGTCAATTCCAAATCCCATACATTTGCCCTCTGAAATAATTTCATTAGCCATAGTTATCAGACAAACCAGACCTTGGTCCCATATCAAGAAATACGTAACAAAATAATAGAAGAAGTGAAAGAAGGAAGAGTGAATAAACAGTAAGAATACACTGTAGCAATAATTAGCAGAGATTGTTCAGCAGAAGAAAGTGTACAGAAGAAAGCAAAGAAATAAAAATAAAAATAAATGCTGAATACAGCAGAAAAGAAACAACAATAAGCTGCAGAGAAGAAAAGAATGACAAAAGACTCATAAAGACTTTAAAAATGGTAATGACCACTCAGTATTAGAGAAAACCTGAATACAGTGAGAGACTAAATATTTAAAAAGAGATGAAAAGCAGTACGGGTCTTCATAAATCTCTAATGTCCAAATTCTGCTTTTGCTGAAGTCAATTGTAGAAGTCTTAAAGGAGAATAAACAAGCCAAATGACAGTAAGTCTACGTTTGCATTTTGGTTTGGACAAGGAGTGCACTTCGGAAATTATAATCTTGATCATCCCCACTTACTTTCTTTGGTTCACATGGGACAGTGACACAGGGGAGCAAAACTGGGTGCCTTTTTGATGGCACTAAGCCAGAAGATACAAACTTGGCCTGTGTCTGCTGTGATCCAACCACTGATAACCGTTCAGCTTTTAGAAGCAGACTGGCACTAGTCTGAAGCAATTCCTCTTTGAATGTGTACCATGTGGGCGGTTGGTTCTCACCTCCTCACAGTGTCCTTTGGCAGCATAGGACTGTATATCCAGTCCTACCAGGCTACACTGCCTGCAACTGCAAGCACAAGCAAAGAATGACTTTGAAATGTAACCCGAGGGAAGGGAAAACCCAACATAAATAGAGGGGTATAGGAGAAGGATCAACTCGAGCCTTGCATGCATATATGTATTCTTCTTTACAATGCCTAAAATATTTTAATACTGTTCTCAGCAATATTGTAAATCTATTTTGGTTCTTGTTTGACAGGGTCTTTCGCTTATTTACAGGTAAAACAAAGATGGCAATGGTCTTGTTTTGTCAATTTAAATGTTTCGATGTGATCAAAAGGTAACATCTAGTAGTGACTTTAAGTTCTCATTTTTCTAAAGTCTTGACTCAGAGAAGTGTTTCCATGTGTATATTATGCATGACAGAGAGAGAGAAAGAGAGAGAGAAGAGCAAAAGAAGGCAAAGACTGTCATTCAACCAAGGTGAAACACCCAACTTATTCATCAGAGCCAAGTATAGCTTTGGGTTAATCTGATGACACAATAAAGTTGTTCCCAAGAGATGCCAATGTAAAGAGATACACCTTTTGGCATGTAGTATGTTTAAGGAATTCAGTATATGTGTGTTTGCTTAAAGCACTCAAGATGTGTTTGAAGGAGGCAAACAAGGGCATAATAAACTGTGCAGTCCGGTTTACCTTACAAGAGCACACCAATTCATAGTCCATAGGAAAACTGTCCCACCCAGAAGAATTTCAGAATATGGTCCCATTTGTTCCTCAACCGTCCAGTTGCTAACTCAGAGTCAAGGTCAGGAGTGGACTTCTCTCCACAATGCACGCACTATTAGTACTAATACAATCTCTTTGTGAGTACAAGAAATGTCCTTTCACAATTAAGACTGTTTGTAACTGTGTTCATAGTCTTAAAGACAGCATCTGATGGTGAAATATCTTTGCTATGTCTTTGCATTATATGCGCACATGGATACGGTGGCTTGTGATCACCCAGTCCGGGCAGGAGTAAATGAGGACTTAAACTCCGCAAATATTACACAGGTAATTAAGGAGTCCCTTTCTTTCTGGGCTTGAATGACTATCATATTACTCCTGTTACATGCCAAAGCAGGACCACTGAAATTTACTGGGATGAAAAACAAGAAGAGCAATAGCTGATCTCCGTGTAAATATTGCTTATAATGTTAGTGAAGTTGTAGTCAGCATTTCACAGAGAATAAAAATTAACAAGAGAACTAAGCTTGCTGCACTTCCTTTCAAAGCTCCTGAAAACTGACTGCTCTGGTCAGCAGCAAATACTAAATTTATATTTTATGTTTGGATTGAAACAGTGATATTTTTCTTATAGTTCTCCAAGGCAGTGGATGCCTGAGTAAGTAATCTACAGCACAATCCCAGCAGATTTGACTGGGACTATTTCTTTTTCCAGTGAATGACCTTTCTATCCCCTTAACATTTTTGAGCCCATACCTTTAGTTTTCATGAAAATATGACCAAGGAGATGCTTTTGCAGTCTGAAAGTTATCTGTTTCAGACAATTTTATACCATACAGAAAAGCAAGTCCTAGAAACCTGGGGTCCTTAAAGCCATTGTCTTGCCATCACTGAGGCCATCCCTGCCCCCTCCCCTGCCCCTGACACACTATTTTTTTTTTAAGAGGGGGGAAGCTGTTGAATGTTAACAGCAGGATAGAGGGACCCTCAGGCTATTTCAGTCAAAATAGTGAAGCTGTAAGGAATTCTCATTCTGTCTCAAGAAAGAAAATTATGGATAATCCTCAACTGCCAGATATCCAGGTCTTAAGACAGACAAGAGAAGATATGGAAAAAATATTCAGAGCAAGAAAGGCATCTGGCTTGGATAAGGAGTGAAAATTCCCTGATGAAGTAGGTTTTAGGGAGGAATTTGAAAGATGTGAGATCTTGGCAGGCAAAAGGGGTTGGGGGGAGGAGAGTGGGATATTCCATCTGGGACGCAAAAGATAACTGCAGAAAAGACAAGTGCAAGAAAAAGAGTGAGAAATTAAGGGAGCAAAAGCAGAAGTATTAGGAGTGTGACAAAGAATGAAAGCAAAGCTGAGGATCACCTTGAGGTTCTGTAAGATCTAACTGTAAGATCTCATTATAATTCTGTAAGCGTTAACATGAAGGGCTTTAATAGATGAAGTGTCCTTCCCCAGCCCCTCCATCATCATGTTTGCTGTCAGATTGTATTTGTCCTGCTTGATCCTTCTGCTATCCCTCTTCTTATTCAAGTCATGCTCCAGTTCTCTTGGTGTTAATGTTTTCTTCCATCCATTCCCCTACTAAAAAGTGAGGTTTAAATAACTCCTTATTAGGAAAAGTCCACTTTGAAATAAAATAGCAAAAAAAGAGTCTCTGAAAATTTAGGAATAATAGTTACCTGTGAACTTAGTGGGAGGCCCTAAGGAGTGAATAATAACCTTTTCTATGCTGAGAGAAAAACAGTGGCTTGATGAATATACTGCTCTGGAAACAAAAGTTAAAGATTTGGAAGCGCAACATAAACTGACTCACTTAAATAAAATGCTGCATAGTCTTGTAGGAAGGACATAAATCACTCGTTGCATGAAAAATTGGACAGGCATAAAGATCCAATAAACAGAGCTGAGTATTGGGTGGTTTGACTGTTGAAAATTCAACTCATGAAACAGTCCTCAAAGGGCAGCAACAAAGATGATTCATACACAGTACAATAAACTCGGCATGCAAGAGGAAGAGACCACAGCTCTCTTTACTCATTACTAGCAGGCTTTGCAGAGAGATTTGGAGGAAGTATTAACAAAAACACAATACAGTTGTCCTCGGTGGGACTCCAATAGAAGTAGTTAACTCTTCCAAGAAAAAATATTAGTACTGCGGGTTATTTAGAAGCAAGCAAGCTAGAAGACACAGCAAGGAGAGGGTTTGTTTTATTATTTTAGTTTATTTTCACATATTGCTTATAGTTCTATGTGGAGTGTAAGATTATGACTAAATAATAACTCAAAAATTACAAATGTTCAGTACATCCCAATCCAAGATAGCTCTGGACATAAAGAGCAATTTGATGTACTATGACAAACACTTTGAGTTGTTACACAAACCACTGCAGCTGGGCATCATCCCCTCACTGTCAGCACAGAAAAATCCCTGAGCCACCGGTACCTCTTTCATGGACTGTTAAGAAGCTTTGATAATATAGCATGATCTGTACAACACAAATCCAGCTGTGGCAAACAGAATAATGCCCTTGTATCATCATACCTTGCCAAATGGCACAAGCTGTCAATGCCTTATCTATGGGCTCCTTGCAGACTGATGACTCCAGTAATATGGATTCTACATTCATTCTGAATAAAGCTCTTTGTTACACATATTGACCATCCTTAGGATGGAGGAGCACATGGTGTGGTGACAGCAAGAATGAGACTGGCAAAATTTGAGCAAGGTTAGAGGTTTATTGCCCTTAGACGAGAAGAATGTCTGACAGGCAAATAAGTGAATGAAGTGAGAAGAAACAATGCTCTCCACAATTAACTATATTCAAGAACCAAGAAAGATTTTTTTTATGTGAAGGAAGAAATACGTCATAGGAACATTGTGCATCCCATGCATAAACACATCAACACATATTTTAGAACTCTTATTATGGACAAACAGCATGTATCGCTAAGCACAGTGCCTATTAGAGAGCTTACTCTTACATAAAGAATTTTTGACCCTTCTTATCCACTGTGTTGATGGCAATCTTTAAAAGACCTAAGATTCTTTGGTCTCCTCCATCTCCAGAAATCCTCAAGGAAAAGAATCTATGCAAGTTATCTCCTATAAAACCTCAACACCAATCAGCAGAGCACTTATTTTCAGCACAATGCATGATCTTTCATACGGCACATTGGTAAAGTTCAAACTACAGGGAAAAATGCCAGTGCATACATTTGGATGATGCGTGAACACAAGAAAATCATAATCTGTCTACAGATATTTATATAGCAGAGGAGCATGATGAATATATACAATAAACACTCATTGCAAATTACTAATTCAATATTAATATACTAATTATTATTCAATATTCTTAACCTATTGTTTTCTCCTAGTGGGAAATTTCCAGGGAAAATCTGTTTCTGTTTATTCTATGTGTACTAAGTAAAATTTCTCTAAAATAAAATAAATATAAGTATTTATTTTTTAATGTCCTGAACAATAAAGGGATTTTGTTTGTTGAATATGGAAAGCCTTGAGCATAGGTTAACTAAAGCTAGCAGAAGGAATCCGAAATCGGCTCCACATATCCACGTCATGAGGGAGATTCACTCTGAAGGAGGAAGGAGATACAATCACTCAACATCAACCCTGGCGTGGCTGTAGGAGTCTAAAGGCAAAACAACGTGATTGGAAAGAGGTGAAATCTTATACAAGACCCAGTTAAACAGCAGAACAACAAAGACGCTCTTGAGTACAAAGTGCCTTCTCCATGCCACCTGCTGGCTGCTTGTTCTCAGGCTTGAGGGGGAGCAGTCACAGCCAAAGTAACACTGAGGAGACAGAGGAGAGGAGCACTCCCAGCTCACATAACCAAATTCCACCTCAGCAAAAAAAAAACCATATAGCTTCTTTGTTAGTTTCCCCTTATGGCATCTAATATGCAATGAGACAAGCAGTAAGGTTTCTACTATTTAAGCCTCCTTCTCCTGATGCAGATACTCCCCTGTGCTCCATGACTACCTCTCTGTTAACACCTACATAAAGGAGGTGTTTAATATGAAATTAGCTTTCCATGTTGAATGCCGTAATAAATAATTTCCATATGATTGAGAAATACAATTGTGGAGTTATTTACATTGACAATTAGCCACGGTATTATAGAAATACGTAAAAAAGACTGTCCTCTCTGTAGAGCTAAAGGAACTTCACAGTCTAATAAGCAGCATGTTTCGTGTCTTGTATTTTGCTGATTTGTTGATGGAAAGGTTGGACTTCATTATGTTTCTCTCTAGACCTCGGCAAACAAACAGAAACAAGCAATCGATGCCATTAACACTAAGGAGAGGTTAATCTCCATGAGAAAGCATCTGACTTAAACCTTACACTCAGCAAAGCAAGGTGTGGCTTTCATTCACAGTATGTTTCCTCAGCCTGCACTGTGTCACCGTATTCCTCTTCAGAGAAGTCTTAATGATCTTTAACAAAAGGAAAAATGTCCATGCATTCCGCTATTCACCAATACAAGACAGATCACATATGACAAAAATGTCGCTCCCTCAGGAATCACTTATTTTTGTCTTCTTTTCTACAAGCGATCTACTAGCCACCACTAAACAAGGAAGCCCTTGCAAAACCTTCCACATTTTATCTACCACTTTTCCCTGCCTCCATGAGTATGAAGGCTGAATAGTTAACCTCCACTGGCTTATTCACTGTTAAAAATTGGGCTACCTAAGTAACTGGCTGTATGGACACTGGAAGACACTTTTTAAACTTTATTTAGCCAAATGACTGTTTTTTTATGGGATGTATTTGTTGCACATGTTTACTGCCTATTTGCTTCATTCTTATTTTTTCTGTAAATATTTTGCTTATAAAAAACTCCATTTAAGTATTAATCCTGTGCAACTGATACACATATGTAAGCTTATATGGAAGTGATTGTATTATGGAGTATATTTACAAGAACAGAACATAGCAGAATTTTATTTCATAAAAGAAGATTATGAAAATTAAAAACTTTGACATATAGGATGAAAAATACATATGCCTTCTCCTTCAGACCAAACTTACCTCTTCAGGTCATAGCTGTTTCACCGCCTCATATCACACAAGCAGCTGCCTGGGAGGAGAGTGGAGTGAGTCAATTTGACTCAGATTTTTGTGTGGGTTTCTGTCACTATTGCAGCTGGAAGGAAGAGATTCACAGCTCATTAGGAGTTCCTTCATGTTATATGAAGAGCTCTATGGGAGAAGCTAGCTGTGTATTAAAGTAATCGATTCCTAACAGACTGAAACTTTCCATAACCACCAAATCCAGTGTAGACTGACATCATTTTTGACTGTTAAATCAAGCACTCAACACTGTCCATGCCGGCACTGACTTGTCAGCGACAGAGACCAGCCTAAACACTCTACAGCCTATACAAAAATTTCAGTCTCATCCACGAAGAGATTTTTTAAACTGAAGATTTCTGGGGGTGTCAGCTGTCACTAGCATTAATTTTGACAGCTCCGGATACCCATGTGATTCAGGTAAACATCTCCTGTGAGCATTGCTATGCTCTGAATTGAAGCATCAGTTATTCACCATGGTCTGGTGCTTTACTGCCTCAGGGCTGCTTGCGTGACGTTACTGTTTCTACTTCCAAAAGCATGTTTCATCTGAAAGAGGCATTTTAGTTTTTTAATTTTTAAACAAACCAAATGGACATCTTTAAAACTAATCTTTCTCTTGACTGCTGCATGAAATAAAGTATTTTGAAGGTGGGACTTTTAATAATGGTATTCAACCAGGGAAATGTATAACAAATGCAAGGACAGAAAAAAAGAGCACACCAGTTGAGAGAATCCAGAAACAAGTTAAATATTTAAAACTTAAATTCTCATTGTATAAATAAGGCATTACATGATTAAACAGAAAATATCTGTTTACTTTTTAGTCGTTGTGCTTTCTGTGAGAAAATTTGCTTCTCTAAAGTGCTGATGCACAAATCTGAGAGTGTGAGTGGCAGTGTATGTTTGCACATGGACTACAACCACCGAGCAAAATCCATAATGCCAAGGTTAAATCTTTTTCATAATAATCAGGTGAAGGCAGACAGACTCCAGTGAATAAGGTGGGCAAGATTTTATCTCCCAAAACTTTTATGGGCTTAAAAAGTAAAGCTCAAGAAAACAATCAGGAGCAAAGATACAAAGTAAATTAAGAATCTCAACTGAGAAGGGAGAAAATATGTATGCCCACAGAAAAGATACGCTAGCAGAAAAGTCAACGGGGATTTGATGTAGAAAAACACCCTGAACCTTTCACAGAGATAGAAAGAAAATGTCTCATATTATGTAACAGGCTGGAAAATTAAGGCAATTAGGATATTTTAGCATTTCTAAGAATGAGCTTTTCATTACAACATTTGAAAGTGATAATAAATTAAACATTACACTCCATGACATTTGTTGGTCTTCTGAAAAATCCAGCTCCTAAGCTTTATAGCTCTTCCTGATGTATTTCCTTAAGAAATATATATCCCAGAAGCCTAGAGATCAGCATATATATGAAGAATTTAGAATTGAGAAAAAAAAATTACATGGAACAAACTCAGCATAATGGACAGATTCAGCGAATTCATAGTTAAGATTAAACTTAAAAGAAATGCAAGTTCATAAGGCAGAAAAAACACCATGTGGCATGTACACCGTCTACTTAGACGTCAGTAATATTTACAGTGATACTCTGTAGTTAGCAAAGGAGAAGAAGCCATTTGAGAACCTATGTTGCACGGTTAGAACAACTAATTCATTTAATTTAATTTATGTTTCAGCTTTTTTATATTTTCTCCTTTCTTGTCAATACTCAAGAAGTAGTTGCCTAACAGAGCAGAGTTGTCCACAGATAACGTGCTAATGGCTAGGTTGCCACTGAGCTCAATCTTTGATGTAGTTATTAATGTGGACCTCAAGAAGGCTTTGAACAATGGCTTATCTGTGAAATCTGATTCTACTGCTATGACATTTGTGACAGATGGGTCTTGTTTTCTCCTCACAGTAAATACATTTTTTCTGTGCCATAATGCAATACAAACACTTCCTCAACCAAAAAAAATACATCTATATATGAAGAAAAATAATCTGTCAAAAGAATACCTGCAGAAGGATTTATATAAAGGAAATGTTCCTAGCCTCAAGGAGGTGACGGCACAACATTACTTTAACTTGCCTCGTCTGTCAGTTAAATAAGAAACACATGAATGAACAATAATATAGTTACTGCAAAATGAAGAAGGATCCTATTTTAACCTAGGATTGAAGTATTCTTTATTTAATTATGTGCCTGGGTGAAAAATCACACTTTTTATGCCACAATCCCATATAAATTACATGTAGAGCTACAGTACAATTGACTTTAATAATTAAAAAAAAAAACAACTTTTTTTTTTAATTTACTCTTTGTCGAAATTCCTCCTAGAACACACCTGTGAACTCCTAAGAGACTGACAAAATAGCATAAAAGTTACCCTGCTCAGGGCTGCAGTCTAACTGGAAGGCACTCTGCTGTCCATGAACATTTCCAGTATTAACCCTGAGCTCTCAGTGTCCAAGTGGGCATATTAGGAACATTGACATGAAATCTGCAAAATCTTCTATGCTAAGCACAGAGCTAACAATTGCAGAACAGTCAAGAGTAATGGGGCAACTAAACATTGCACAGACTAGGGGCCAGCTTCCTGCTTTTGCAGGGAGTAGTCCCTATAATCACTAGGCTCTGGAGTCATTCTGGCTCATCCTCCGGCACAGGGATGCTTTGTTGCAAGTGGAACAGGAGAAAAGGAGAAAGTGCCATCTACAGAGCAGACTGCTGTATAGGCATTTCCTGGAGCGAGAAAACACAGTAGGAAAAGTCTGGTACCAGAGATCTTAAACCGGAGTCCTACAAAAACACTACAAAATCCATTTACCACCAGGACCCTAGGACAGAAAAAGGGGAGCACTGGCCTGACTGTTCACACAGCATTAGTCGTGCTCTACAATGCTCACATACTTGAAGCTGGCAGGGTTTAAGCCTGAATCTGAGTTAATTACTCTCAGTATAATTTAGGCACATACTGGGTCACCTGGCTTTTAGCACCTGTAACAATCAAGTCTTAAGCAGGTCTATGCAAGCCGTAGTAAACGTTTGGGTACCAGAGTAACTTTGCTAGTGGAAAGATGTTTTCACAGAAACTTCAGATAACTTCAGGCAAGGCAGCAAGAACAGCAAATTTTTTATTTTGTAATTCTGAATATACACGATGAAAACGGAAGCTAAATGCCTATCTTTGTTTGTGGATTCAGCAGCTGCCCTCACTTTGTATATCTCAGTTAGGTGCAGCTGACACAGAAGTATCCACTAGTTCCTTAGTCATCCAGCAGAGAGGTCTCAACTGAGTCACTTTGGATGGCCATGCCTTTGTTTGCAGACAAAACCTCGAAAAAGAATCCAAACTAAAAGAGCAGTTTCAAGCAGCAGAGTCTCCTGCAGCCTTGTGGGGATGTAAGAAAAGCTCACCGCGTACGCAGAGACAATACCATCACTTGAAACGTAGCATGAGCAATTCTGTTATGTATCTTTGGCACATCATAAAAAAAACAACAGAAAAATAATCCTACATAAGTAGTCAAATATTGTTAGCAGTGAATACAGTGAAGAAAATCATCCTAATGATGCCAGGTTTTGTATTCATACTTCCCTGGAGTTAGCTTTCCTCATTTCCTGCTGTGAGATTCCCACACTATTTTAGTTTGCCCGTGACACTCAGGAGATGGAAAGAACTTACTCCACATTGCACAGTGGTAGCTGGAGTTAAGGTAGTATTTGCCTTTTCTAGGGCAATGCTAGAGGTTGTCTAGGGGGAGCGTTGTTTGCCATTGTACATTTATTTCTTGTTAACTGAAATACAAAGTGGGGATGGGATATACCACTGCTGTGCATAGAACCTCACTGCCCCTCTGCCTTACATTGTGTTGGAAATAAGATCCTTCCTTCACCTTCATACTTGTTTTGTGTTAGGGAACCAAAAGGTGTAGTCTATGGTAATCTCGATCCTGTTCACCCATGATGTGGAAAAGAAGGGATAGGTACCTGTAACCTCCTGCAATGGATGTTTCAGCTTTCAACCTTTGAAGCTGTGTTGTACTCACCTACACCGGCAGTTTGTGCGAGGCAGGACCATCTCTTCCCCCGCCCTATTCTGTCACAGTTTATAAAGGCTGTGGCTTTCTCTTTAATCATATCTCTGCATGTGATCTCTCATTATTGTGCTGTTTGGGCCATTACAGATGCTCCGTGGTATGGAGTACTGCTGGATTCTTTGCAGAGCTGTTTGCTACCTGCACTGAGGGAATAACAATTTACAGTTTGTCCAAACATCTTTGATTTGAAAAATGTTCCTGAAATTATTCTGGATAAGGATTTTCTATCTGAATATTACCACATATCTATGCATTCATCCAGCAAAATGTAAAATCATAATACTGAGGGTATTATTTTTCATTCCCAAATGAGGCTCCTGAAATGAAAACTTACTTTGATGAGTTTGCAGTTTGCTTTTTCTATGTACTTTTAAATAATGTTTAAAGCTGGCTTTTTGAACAAGTGTTACATATTGTCTTGTTTCAGACAAGAGAATACATGGACTATTTTGACCTCATAAATACCTATGGGTCAGACTATATGATTCAGCAATGTTGCTTTTAAAGACAGAACCAACAGACTTATTCCCAAGCAGCTGTACTACCAGTTACTGTATCTGAAAAACACAAAAATGGTGGAAAGTTGTGGGGTTTTTTCACTGATTTTTCCCATACACTATTCCAAATGGCCTACGAATTTTTTTTTGTCTCTGTTCCTTTTAGATAGCCACAGCACAGCAAAGCTTGTACTGTTGGCGTTAATCCAAACATTGCATCAGCAAACTTCTGGAGTTCCCACGAATTCCCAGTTGATCTGAAACCCTACTAGCAGCCTCAGTTCTGTCAGCTTTTGCGGGATCAAATAGTAAGAATTGATCCTTTCCTAAGGCGGTTGTCACATGGATGCAGGGCAATATCTTATGTTGTTGTGACCTCTGCTGGAGAAAAGACCAAGGCACATGTAATTTTTTTTTTTTTCGGGGGGGGGGGGGGCCACGGGAANAAAGAAATTAAAAAAAAGGCGCATTTTACTTCACTGTAAGCGTTTAAACCGTTTCTTATTATACATTCAGGTAATATATTAATTCATATCTGATGGCACATATCAATGTGAAACTAATGGTTAAGTACTGGCACACTTAGATGTTCACTTTTCCAGTAGCACTCGAAGATCCTGGTCAGATTCGGAGCAGGTCCGAAGTGGGAGAACCACAAACAGATAAAAAGGCTAAGCTAGCCCAAAGACTTTACATATAGAATAAGGCATGATGCAGTAGCTGAAAAGGAAGTGGATAGGCAGATTAAGGTAATAGTAATTTTTTTATTTCATAAATTAATTTTAACTTAAATTCAGCAGTTATTAAAGTGAGTAAACAAGGCATGCTTCTGCAGTCAGCGAATTATTTACTAAATTCATACCTAAACACTGAATTATAATCTCCCTACCTATATTTTGTATTGATATCATGAATAGGGCAGAAACTAAACTACAAGTGAGGTTAACAGCAAGAAGGAAAGGCAAAGAGCAGGATTTCAGGAGAGGGTTGAAGGTTGAGAGAAAGACAAGGAAGAATTCAGGGACACAATTCATTAAGCTCAGATACTGAGAAGAAAAATGTGACATATTTTTCTTTCTCCAGTTAAAGATGATGAACAACTGAGAGAAACTATCTCCTAGTTCAAATACTCTGGAATATAAAAATACAAAAGAGATTTTACCAACCTAATTTAATTTGGCTTAGGGGCACCTTCTAATAAAGAAACAGGCTAAAGGTGGGATTCAAAGGGTTAATGAGTGCCTTTTGGAAAATATTAGAGTCGTGTCAGAGATATCATATAAGCTCTAAAAGTAAATCTATCCAGCCTGGGCTTGCTCAGGTAAAGGACTGAATAATTCTACTTATAACCAGTGACTTTTTTTTCTAATGGTACTATGCAAAATTGCAGCATGGAAGCGAGTATGGAAAGTACAAGGCAGTGAGGTAAATTCATATGGAAACTGAGAAAATATAATTTTAGCCTCTGACTCAATTAAATTCTGCTGTGAACTGTAAAGTGAAACAGTAGAAAAAGAGCAACAAGAGTACTGGGGTTTCTCTCAGCTGTTCATCAAAACAGGAGTGAAATGCTGGATTCTCCCATGTGGGAATGACTTGGAGAAAATTGCATGCAAAGAAACCACTATCTAGATGGGGGGTTGGGGGACAGTGCAGTAGAAAAAAGTAATTAGAATTGTCAGGCTTTCTTCATTAAAATGCAGTCCAGAAGAAACTTCCTTTGTTGATTAAATCATACACATTGCAACCAAAAGAAAAGGGGGGGGCGGGGGGGGGGGGGNAGAAGGAGGACTTCTGATGTCAGAAAAAGTCTGTCTGGCAGGGATGCTCTTCCAACAACACTGGTTAAACACAGGGCACCTCCCCTCCTGCCTCAGCCGCGGGGTGACCACCATAGTGCCACTCGTGCAGTACGCAGAGCCTAACGCGCAGGGATTGCCAGCCTCGCGTCTCACAGAGAGCAGACAGGTACGTAGCACAAGCAGAGAGGAAACATGAACGTGCCTTCCCTGTCCTGGGTATGGGGCTGAGCTGTGGCATGAGGGTGTAGCAGCTGCAGGGCTGGGAAAGGGTGAGAAGCCTCTGGCGTGCTGCAACTACACAGTATGACACAGCCTCAAAAAAAACCCAGATCCTGCCTCTGCTGGGTTGGGATGGTCCCATAGTGCATGGCCAGACCACCTTGTCACCAGGGAGTTGGGACTACGGCCAGGGCTGTCACTAGAGCTGCACCACCACAATTCTGCGCAGAGAAGGAAAAGCACATTACCTCCCTGTTCTTGTTAGTGTCTGTCTGCTCTTCATTCTGACTGCTGCATCCCTCCACTAAATTATCATTAAAAGCCTGGTGCAAAGCAAAACCAAACCGGAGACCAAGCAAAGGTTAGAGGCAGCTCTGTACTGACAGTGATGCGTTTTTGTTTTCACTGAACGAATCTGCCAGGAGACAGTCCAGCAATAACCAAAAGAAAGTTTCTTGTGGCTTCCTTGTGGGTTAGTTTGTTTTAATTTAACTCATCATTCTCCCACAGATTAGTGTACAAAGCAGGAGAGAGATAGATTTCCTATCTGGTTGCTCAATTTGCTGAATCAGATCAGGCTCCCTCTCTGATTTAAGGCAATATTCAGAAGATGGGGGCCCGCAAGCTGATGACCAGGATCCCCAGTGCCATCAGCACCCTGATGCAGAGGGGATGGCTGGGGTAGCAGGCAGCTGCCTTTACAACCTGCCTTAATGACAGGTAATTCAGAAAACCCCTGAGAGATAATACTGAAGCAGGAGAAGAAATCAGATGTTAACACGTAATGTGTTTTGTGTTCTTTATTATAGCTCATGTCCCATTTTCTAAGCTGTCACAGAACCTAGAATAAAGACTGTTTATATGTAGGTAGGCAGATAAATAGATAGTCAGATAGATTTATTCCTAGTCTTGCCTGGTGATGAAAGTAACCTCATTTTATACTGGCAGACGGTGAGCACTCAGTTTCTCTGAAAACTGCTATTTATAGTAATTCATCACTATGCCCCAGAGTATCTCACTTCCAATGCATGTTACGCCACTGTCCTCCGTGTGTGAAAATGACAGAATATTTGCTTTCCACTGTGTAGCAAAGTTCATTTGGGGAGAGGAACTGCCAATTGCCAAGGAGCTTATGTTAGCAGATAAAATTAGTGAGAGCACAGTTTACAATCTGAGAATATCCATCTGCATGATGCTAATCCAGCACATGAGAGCAGCAGTGGCACAGACAGAGCTGTCAGTCTGCGTTTGCATACTACATAGGACTGAGGCTGATCTTGACAAAAAGAAACCACTTATTAAAATAAAAAAAACACCCTTCCATATTTTTAATCTAGTTGCAGTTGGAACGTAAGCTGATTTATGGTGCACCAACATTATTGATATGTGTGGTCATCAGAGATACTTGAAGGTGCCAGACTGGTGCTATACACAGGTGACAAGAATATGCCTTTAGAATGGTATAAGAGATTTTAGAGGCTTTCAGCTTTGGTTGTTTACAAACAATAACAATGTTTAGAGGATGTTTGGACAAATGTTCTCAATGTTTTAATTATGATTCTTTTAAACCAATGACTGTATCTTGCTGATTTTCTAAAACCATTCTTTATGCAAGGTAGCTGGAGCAGTGGCTATGTCTGAGGAGCAGTCCTTCAGTGATTTAAAAAAAAAAAGAAGAGAAAAAAAAAAAAGAAGGGAGTGCTCTTGACAAAAATAATACAACACTAAGAATAGATTTGTTACAGCCTTCTAGCAAAAAGGAAGACAGAAAGAAAGGTAAAGGTTTTGAAATATCACATTTACCTTCAGCTGGCAAGAAATTAATCCCATGTTCATTACAATGAAATTGTGCTTCATGCTGTCACGCTACAAGGGTCGAATTGTTACTTGATATAAGATACGAATTAGATTGATACCATCTTACCAATGGATATCAGTGTTTTGCTGAAGATTAGACCTTTGTACTTTGACAACCTCTGAAAGTATTTAAAGAGACCTTTTTCCTTCAATTATTACATAACACTTTTTCCTCTTTTTTATATTCATTTTTCCAGGTCTTAAAAAAGGTTTTATCTAGTGGAAAAAACAAGAATCATCCCTAACAGAGATGCAAACTAATGGTTTTAATGGTCTGTTAGCTATTTGACTCTCTTTTGGTTAGCTTGTTGCATAAAAGAAGGTTTTAGTTTGGAGAGTCAATTACTTAGCATAAGCACAGGTACAGTTTTGTAGACAGAAAGTTCAAAATTTTAAATTAATAGCTTTCATGAGTAGAATTTATATTGATTGCAAACTATTTTCTCTAAGAATTATGCAATTTAAATATCTCCAATATAGTAATTTTATTTCCTGTGCCAGTTTTTTTAGATAATGGGTTATAACTATTATTACTATTAAAGATTACATATTGGAATTCTTTTTTTCTGATCTCATTCCAAGAAAGAGAGGGGAAAAGTGTTCTGATTCTATTTTTTTAGGAAGTTCTTCACAATGGATTAAAAGTTCAAAATACTAAAAGCTCTCCCCATAGGCATGAAGAGCTGGCAAGGACACAGACAAAAGAGTCAAATGGTAAGTGATGAACATAATTTACTACAAACCTCAGCAGTGTATGATAGCAATGCACATATCATAAGAATGGATTTAAGCAGAAAATCAACCACAAGTTTGAGAAATTCTCCTTTCCTGTGCTATTCTAAAATTAAATAAACAATATTTTTCAAAATGTACATAGCTGTACTGTTAGTTGTGCAGAGTAGTATATACAAACACACAAAACTTTTTCCAACAAAAATTCAAGGACAAAAAAACCACCTCAGATAAAGTGTGCAATATTATTTTTTTTT